>JAWWLV010000018.1:16192619-16211774 GCA_035041135.1 Platyrinchus mystaceus | reverse complement strand
CCCATGAGGTTTCTGGCTTTTACCCTCCTGCTTCTCTCCCTTCCTGCTGGTGGGGGAGTGAGGGAGCAGCTGCTGGGACCTGGCTGGGGTTGGACCATGACAGTAGTAACTCCATTGGGCAAACTGACTGATTTAGTGCAGTGACTGACATCAAAAACAAACCCCTAATTTTTTCAAATAAGATTCTGCAAAACTAAACAGGGACATGAGAGTAACCCTGTTTCCCTGTGTCTTGCCCTGTGGTTGGTCATTCCTTACACCACCGTTTAGATCAGCTCACTTGGCTGCTTTTTTGCAGGTGATGGAAGAACATGGTTTAAAGCAAACTCTTTTTGGGGGTTTCTGTTGGGTGGTTTTTTTCTTTCTTCCTTTTATGTAGTTTATAGTCTTGCCTGTCTGTTGAGCATCTGTCCTACCAAACTGATTTGCTGTGGGACCAACTCCCTGCATGAGATAATAATTTTCTCTTTCCCCCTCCTCCACCCAGCCATTTGTATTTCATATAAAACCTAACTGAGGTTAGGGATCTTTGTTGAAATCATTCCTGCTCCACATCCACAACTTTTTATTCTGAACCAACAGTAACAGGGTTTTTTCTTTGTTCTTGGCATTTCTGGCTAATGAGCAGACCTGCTGGTCAGGCAGAGCAATTTTCTGCCTTATCTCTTTGAAAAAATTCTAATAAATTGACAGTGTGTATTGCCCAAAGTGCTAAAACACTGTTCCTAAAAACAATCGACAACAACTCCCAATCAGCTCTCCTACACATTGAGCTTCTGAGCAGCAGCAAAGCGGAGGAGTTTGATGAATGTCTTTAAAATAAAGACCAAAAAAAAATTAGACGTGTGAAAGATATTGTCTCTTTGGATAGCTTAAAGGAATTTTTTTTAAAATTAATCTACTTTCCCAGGCTTTTTGTTAAAAAAGCAGAGAAAAATACAGGTATTTCCAAAGTCCATGTATTTGAGATGTTTAAAAATATATAAACATTTCTCTCTACAGTAGATTAAATTACCAGATATTTATATGATGAAGCTTGCAGTAAGCTCTACAAAACATGTTCTAATTCTTTAGAGTGATGTTGTCATCACATTTGTCAACTAAGGCTCAAGGAGACTGCAAATGGTTTTGTATTTTTACCTCTTTTTCCTGTCTGGCTGTCCATGATGAGCTGTTTGTTTCAGAAGAGATTGTTCTTCGTTTTGTTTATGGGTGCTGTTTTCATATCTGAATTTGGTACATAAGTTTTTAAGTAATGCAGGCACTGTTGTTATTTTCTTCAGCTGTTGCCTGCTGACATTAATACTCAGTGTGGTGAAGGGTTTTATTCCCCCACCCCCAGGCTTATTTTACAATCAGTAGCAGTTTCCATTTTTTTTTTCTGGCTTCCTGAATTTCCTGGTTTGTACGCTGATATTTAATTCCGTGTCCTGCTTTTCATAGAATGTAATAATAGGTGATGATGCCAGTGGCAATTAGAACTAATGATCTACTTCTTCAAGATGCTGAATGTCCATTAATGTCAGAATGTTCAAAAGTTCTCAAAAATCAGGATGCGCTATTTTAACATCAAATTTGGAATGTCTGTTAGTTGCTAATGCGCTTTTTTGTGTGCATAGTTCTTCTGCATTTTCCTTATAACACTTTCCTTGATTCATCAGCTTTCAGTTCTCCTTGCTGAGTCTGAGTATTTCAACTTAACTGTTATTTTTCATATTGCCTGAATTGCAGGAAAAATCACAACTTTAGAGGTAGTTACAGCTTATTTATACTGAGAGAAAACGAATGTTACCAAATTGATTTGACTAAATGAAAGAGGGATTTTTCTTCCTGCTTAGGGCATTTTTTTAAAAAAAATTTTTGATTAGCAGCAATTCTTAATACTAGATAATTTCACACTCATTTTGCTTGAAAATGAAGTGAAATTTATAGCTTGCTAATATGTATAAGTCTGAAAAGGAGTTGGAACACAAAAAAGAAACAGATTCCAAGAAAACTATGGAGAATTATACTAGTAGAGTACTACTTTTGCCTTAATTTTTAAAAAAGATCTGCATGCCTTGTGTTGTCATTTAAAAATAAGTAAATCTTTAATAAGCCAGGACAAAGGCACAAATGACTGGCTTGCTACTTTATATCACTGAAGAAAAGGGTTTTCATCTCTTCCTATTATCCCTTTAGGGTATCTCTGATTGGAATGTGAGAGGTCTCTGACAAATTTTGGGAAATACCTTCAGCATATGTCTTGTCAGTATTTCTATACTGCTATTTCCCAGAAGCATATAAATTGATATGTGCTCCTGCTGGGAACTGGCCCAAGGCTGCTGTCATCCTCCACTGGGACCTCACACCACTGGGATAAGTTTCAGTCAGTTTTAGAACAGATCGTTTTAAATCAGTGGTGTGGAACTAAACCCAGATGTCCTGTGTGACATGGCCAGGTGTGGGGGACTCCATTCCCTCCTCTGTCAACACTGGTTCCTCAACAGCACCTTTAGCTGAAAAAACATGGCCAGAATCAGACGGTCTGAAGCGTTGCCTCTGCTAGCAGTTGGCTGTCAGGTACAGCACTGTCAGTCCACCTCCTGTAGGGACTGATTCATAAGCCAACCCTGAATTGATTTTGGCAGTTCCAACAGTCCTCTGAACAAATTAATTGGTACCATCAGGCAGACCTTTGCTTATCCAGAGCAAGTGTAGCTGCATATAATAATGGGTCGTAGAGAAATCCATCCCCCTCTTCAAAAACATCTTGTATATCAATCCAAGTCCTTAATGTAGGCCAAACCTGAGCTGTTCAGCCTGTTGCAAGGTGTTCCTTTGCCATTGCTCTTCACGAGGTACCGATATCTATTATTTTCTTCCCTGGGTCTCAAATGAGACCTTTTCAACTGCAGCAGGCTGTCTCTCAGCAATTTCTTCAGGACTTGATTCGGAGATGGTAATTTTCTGCTTAGATCATTGAACAAAGCTTGCCACATTTTTCCCTTTCCACCAGGAGAAGTGCTATGTTGAGTTGGCATCAAAAATAACGTGCTTATACCTTCCTGTCCTCCTTTACCCTGGCAGAAAGTTTTGGAAATAACCCATAATTGAAAAAGTATGGTATTTTTCCCTAACACTGATACTTTCAGATTTTTAACATAAGCAGAAATTCCAACAATTGAATGGGATTTATGAGAATTGTTTTAATCCTCCTGTAGTCACTATAGGAATTAGTGTCTTCAGAATTCAGGTTAGTGTCCATTATAATTGATTATAGAAATATTTCAATTCCTCCTCAGTATAAAAGATGATGCATCAACTTCACTGCATGACTTTCCTACAGGAAGAGCTGAGGAAGAGTTCAAGATTCAGGTTCTGAGCAGCTACATGCCAGGCTGTGACTGCTCATCACTGGCACAGCTACTGAGTTGTTTAATGCCTGTCATGCTGCATCTGGGATATATTGTTCCTTACTATGCAAATGGCAGGAGGACTTTCTCTCTGCATGTGTCTGGTGCATGGATTTCAGTTTTCCTGCTGGATTCTTCACAGACTGTCAGCTACTCACATAGCCTAAGTGAAACACACAGTTGCTATACTTTTATTATTATACCATCTTCAATATGTTGTGACATGAATCGTTCCAGATTCCATGTCTCAAAACTTTCTTTTCTCCCTTGTATCTCTCGTTGTTTTAAAATCTTAGAGGTGACATTAAGCCATAGTTTTTAGGAGGAAGAGGAATTAAGTCTTCTATTCTTGTTAATTTTCCAAACTAAATGCAATAACTGTGGAATGTCCTGTGTCACAGAAATGAGAGTGGGAGTCATGGGGTTGGGAGGAAATTACCAGTTCTGTTTTGCTGCATAATGTGTGTTCTTTCCTGCTATAGCTGGTTTAGTACAGTACACACTGAACTGATGTGCTTACTGTTGAATTCCAGCACATTATACGAATGCCTGGCAAGCTGGTAGCTTATATGCATCTAAGGACTTACAAGGACTCACTTTTTGTACATGATCTGAATTTCAGAAGTTCAATTTTGCTGTTATTTTTATGGTACTTGTAAAAGAGAGAACTTTCCCATCAGTTTGTCACTAAAGCTGCAAGATGAACTAATTGGTGGGATCAGTATTTTTAAGGGTAATGTGGAAAAATCACCATTATGTGTTTTGCCTTGATGTGAGGAACAATGTAAAGTGAAGAGGAACAGGCTGTCAAGCCTTGTATTTAAAATAGCAGCTGAATTGTCTATGGCAAGGCATGAATATGCTGAAGACTCCATTTTAAAAGACTATACTGAACCCTTAATGCGCTGACTGTGCACTTGACACACAATTAAGCATTTGAGCCTTTCCCTAATCTCTGTGTACAAGGAGATAAAGGATGCTTGGAGACTTGTATCAGTAAGACTATTTATACAGAGCTCATCATGCAAATGCTTTTGATGTCCTTTAAGCTTCTGCCTTCATATCCCTGTCAGCTCAATCCACTGCACACATTTTCTGAGTCAAACCAGCATAAGCCAAGGAGGGGAGAAATGTGTTCCATTTCTCACATGGAAGAACCACTAGTCAGAGTAAGTAAGACTCTTTTCTAGCTAGAGAAAAATCTTTTGCCTCATCAGTAACTTGTAAAAGACTATAGAATCTTAGGACATAAATAAAGCATTTTTGTTTCTCATGCAGTGGTTATAAAGAGATTTCAAAGGATGAAGGTTCAGAAAGAAAGAAGATCTGTTTGTATTAGCACAGGGGTCCTCAAACTTTTTCAACGGGGGGCCGGATACCTATCCTTCCCCCCACAGTTTTCAACACAGACGTCTGCAGGACATGGCAGTGCCACTTTCAATGGCTAGAATAGAATTGAATTATCGTTTCTTCAATGCCCGTCCTTTCTCTTTAAGAGGACCTACATACTGATAGTGACCATCTTCATCCTAAAAACCCCTTCTTGCAGGTGATCTTGTTATTACTTCTTGAATGTTATTGCTTCACTAATTTATTGGTGATATCTTTTCCCTCATTTTGCTTGAGCTAATGAAATAACTGCAAAGAACCAGTGAGCAGTGTAACTGTAGGTTACACTGTACCAATTGCACTGAAAAAGCCAAGGCTTAAGAAACTAAACACAAAGCTGATAATGCAGAAGATAATGCTTTATGTCTGGACATAAAACTACTTCAGTGTGCATGTATGGAACAAAAATAATGGAGGCAAGCACACACTTGAGACTTTGGGGGGAGATGCTGACCCAGGTTCAACAGAATATTAGCAAAGAAGGTTTTCAGCAGTGTGCAGATGGTCCTAAGCTGCTGAGAAAATTGTAGGAAGTATTTCAGTCCTGTGTCAGAAGTGGAAAATGGAACCGCTTTTTGAGTTCAGGGCACGCATTGCATGAGAGTCTCAGAAGAGAATTGAGGTACTTCTAAAAACTGAGTTGAGAAAGGTTCTTCAGCTCCTTGTCAGCGATTACTTTGAAATGTCAGACAAAAATAGGGAAAAATTAGGAAGATACTGTGCATACTCATTCTTTATGAAGAACATCTCTGCTCTCTGGCCTCAGCTGATTTTTACCTTTAAAACACCTGTTTGAGATCAAGTTATTAGTTTTGAAATATATTTGTAGCATCTTTAGTCTGTGTTTCCTTGTTTTCTTTGCTAACTCCACACAGAAGTTATTGCAGGGACCTTGCAAATGTGAAGAGATAAATTCAAAATCTGTCCCCAGAATGATGAAAGAATTGCAGCTGAGATGACCCCCTGAGCCTTTGGATATCTCGTGCTAATTTTGTTCTGTGCATTTATGTCTCTATGTAGTTTGTCCCAGGCCAAGTTGGGGTCACACATGGGGTGTTCTTCAGTTTATTGGCCCTCTGTACAGGGAGTACAGCAGACACAGTAAGCAGTATTGACGGTTGATCTTAAACTGTTGAAGCTCCAGTGCATTTGTGAGAACTGCCAAAAAGGGCTGAACAACATGCATTTCCTTGTGCCCTGACAAGGTAAACTTTTCAATAACTTAGTTACAACAGCAGACTAAGTGGAATAATTGTTATTGTAGTTTAAATGGTATATTGTGATGTGATAACAAAGTATGTACTGCAAGCACATCGGTTAAGTCCTCTTTGAACAGAAGAAGTAGGTCAAGTGTTGGAAAGGGTTTATTTTTCTGTGCAGCAGATGTGTTGAACAAAATTACAAAAATGGTTCAATCGTTGCTTGTTAATATGTAACTGAAAAAGGCAATACACTTTGATTATTTCCAGGGGAGATAAGTCACATCTTAGCAGAAGCACATCAGCATAACGGAGTGTTTCGTTATTTCCCAGAGCTAACGGGGGTTGCAGAGCATAGATATTTCAGTTTGCTAATATTGCATACGTGGAAATGTTTAGGCTTATTCACAGCTGATGGTTGTTTCTACCCCTTGCAGTTCAAGTACCTTTGGAAGTGTTAGAGCTATTAAAAGTTACTTCTGTTAAGTTGAGGGTTTTTTCAGTTGCTTTTTAAAGTTCTGTGAGGGTGATAAAGATAAGGCACATGTGGTTTAACTGCATTTCCTTTGCAATGTGTGAAATGATGCTCTTTATGTTATTATGAACTATTAAAATAATCTACATTGGTATGATGATATCGGTAATTTGGGACATTCATAAGTCCCAACAAAGAATAAGTCTTTGTCACATTTTTGATTCTTGCATGAAAATACATCACGGTGTAGGGAAAAAAAGAAAGGCTGGGAATCTTATTGAGTACTAGATATTACATATATTAGTTCATAAACCCTCAGGAGTTGAGTTACAGCTGAGTTTACACTTGTTAATTTAGGTACTTAACTCATGTTACAGGTGGGTTATCACACAGACAACTGGGAGTTTTTGCATAAGAACCATTATCTACTGAGATCTGGTTATTTCTGTATGTATTCTAGGAAAAAATGAGAAATAGTACATATGTAACATTCTGTTGTTATATCCTAATTCTCACAAATTGGGGACTGTGTTGGATTTCTGCCTATTTTAAAAGCAATATCAGGAGGAATGCATTCCATGATGAAAAGGTTTGGGCAGATGTCTGTTAAATCCTGATTTTGATAAGGCTGGACCCAGTTACAAGCAAATGGATTAAAAATCAAAACAATAAAACTGATTGTAAGTGCCTTTTAAAATAATAAGGTGAAGCTTATAGTAATTGGATTATGTATTTGCAAGCAGCAGGACTTAAACTTAAGAGATAAGAGTAGATTATATGCAAAGGGAAATGCTGTTTCTTTAAAAATAAACACCATGAAATAGTGCCCTTCCTTTCCTCATGTGCTTTTCTCTTTTTTTTTTCTTCCATCAAAGGAAATGGCTAACCTGATTAAGTCTTCTCCTGGATAACTCTTCACTAGTTCATTGCCTTAGATTGTGGAAGCTTATGAGAAGAAAAGTTAGAAAGGTGTATTTGATGATCTCAGGAAAGAGAACAGTTAGAGGAAATATAAAGAGTGAATTGCCATTTTCATGTAGGAGGGTTTTTTACATTTGTAATTCTTTTTTTTTTTAAATTATTTGGGTTGTGCCCAAGTAATATTCTTTATGCAAATTATTGTATATGGTAATTTATCTGCATTGAGAGTAGTATTCATTAGGCTTCTAAGGTCAAAGGTAAGATTGATTTTAGCAGTTATAATTCAAATAGCATGAGGAAGTGCAATGATTAATATACTTTTTTTTTTTTTTTTCAGATTTCTCAGGGGACAAAATTTTGCTTATTCATACCTTCTACTGTGGCAAAAATGGATTATTTTCCTCACCAAAAACCAGCAGCATAACACCCATCCAACACCTGCCTCAAGGAACTCTTATTTAAAGTCTATTGTAAGTCAAATTAAACACTTGCTTAAAGGTAGCTTTAATCAGCTGTGTATCTATTTACAGCTCAAGAATCAGCAGCCTTAACAGGAGAACTAATCTTAGCAGTCTGGCTTTTCAGCAGCAGCTGTTTGTTCTTAAAGGAAAGTACAGGAGGAAGTGCTGCAGAGAAGCAGAGCTGGAGGCTGAGCTGCTGCCTGAGCAGTGTGTGGTACCTATGTGTCCCTGTGAGAATTGACTGCACAGCACTGCACATCAGAGGCTGAGGCACAAAAAAGGGGATTGGAAGGATGATCTGCATTGGAAATGAGGGCTTAGCCTCCTGTTGCTATGACAGTTGATTGTAGAAATTGCAGTGTAGGAGCTAAATAACTCAAAATGAAGGAAAGAAAAATGTTACAGCAATGGTATTGTTTTATCCTGAAAAAATGCTGATGCAGGGATGCAAGAGGACCCTTACCTGAAAAGGCTCTGTCTCTTGCTTGGTTTGAGTTCAGGACCCCTGTTTCTGTGGACTTCCTGTTTATCTGTGACATTTTTTCCCTCTGAGAATGTTACCATTCTCAAGTAAGAAAAATAGTGTGATGAAAACCCTCTGAAGCTTCATGAAAATACAGTGACAGAGTGCAAGTAAAGGATCTCTGTTGTTAAGAGTGATGGCAGATGTTTCACAGCATTTTATGGGGACTGAGGTATTCTAAGGTATTGAGTGTCTCCAACTTTCTATGCTGTTTCTTCAGTGGGAGTGTGCCATAGCTCTTAAATGCAGTGATCTTTTCAAGTTTTCTACTTTCTTTAATCTTAGCCTCCAGTCATAGGTTATAATCTCTAAATCTTAAATAAATCACCTCAAAAGATAATTTAGGGCTGTCCTTTTTCTATAGTTCTAGCTTGAAATAATTCAAATAAGCAAATAGTAGACATTTTAAGTAGCATTTCTGAAAATTGAAATGTAGCTGTGTTTTTAAAATACTTCCCAGTTGGCCTCTGAACTTTGATGGTATTAATCCTAAAACTGAATTTAAAGTACTTGAACATCCCTTCTTCTTTGATGGTTCCCACAGGGCTGAGAATTCTCAGCATAGCTTTTCTCTTTCTCTGCTTTATACTTGTGTGTCTAATGTAGCTGTGCAGGATTTGTCTGCAAAAGATACTGAGGAAAATTGATGCAAGTCAACTAAATGTAGGAATTTGAAGAGGGCAGCTTAAATCCCACCAAGTCTCTGTGTGCACTATCCCATTCATAATTGAAGTGGCCTCCAGTGAATTCAGTTTCATTCACTTTGAAGGCAGGATGAGCCAGACCAAATTAAGGCCACTTTTTATTCACAGATTAAAGTGTTTGCAAAGGAATTTAATGGACAGAAACAAATCCAGTGAAATTAACTGGGTTAATTTTTCTGAGTGTCATTGTGTAGACGGAACTTCAGTAATCTTAGTTGTCCTGTAATCTGACATGTTTTGAGAGTCCACATTTTATAATCAACATAACCCACTTTCCCATCAGGTCTAGTGCACTTACCTTTTATTTAGGTGGTCACCGTTGTTTTGGATCCTTCAACTAATGCCTTTTAATCTATCACTGTAACTTCATGCGCTGTGAAGATCTTCCCCATCAGGCAACTTTTTAGAGCATTTTTTACAGATTTTGCAGAACTGGGTGATTATTATTGCAAATCAGTTGTAAGTGCATGTCCCAGAATCACAGGATGGGTAAAGTTGGAGGGGACCACAGGGGGTCATCTGGTCCAGCCTCTGCCATAAGTGTCCCTTCTCTAAGGTAAGTGTGCACTGCCTCTTCCTGGAGGGATTTGCCCTTCAAGTGGTAGAACTCAGTCAAGTGCAGCTGATTTGAATGGATCAGATATGAGGTGGTGTCTTCCTAGTTTAGTACAGAGGCTTCAAGGAGCCTTTTTGGTGAAGGGTCCAATAGCATAAACAGTACAGTTTGTACAGATATGTTTCCTGAATAATGTTTTGTTTCTCTCACTGAAGTTCTGTGAGCAGCATGGGTTTAGCTATATAACAGATATTGCTAAATTTAGGTTCACTTCATCTGTGATCAAAGTGTAAAATATATATTTAGTTCTATGGGAGATATTCTTCTGCCTCTAAGGTTAAAAACTGGCTTTTACCTCTATATTCTTGGCAGCTAAAACTACAGGTTATTTGAAGATAAAAGGCTGTTCAAAAAAAAAAGTGTGAAGCAGGTGGAGTAATCTCTAATCTAATTTGAATGGGATGAATACAAAGTCTAAAAGTAAAATATTTAAGAGATGTGCTTGTTTTTCATTCGTCTTTACAGTTCTGTGCTGTAGGAGTCTGAGCATAAATATCTACTCCTAACTTCAATTGTTAAGTCCAGTGGAATCTGTGAGATCTGTTCTGAGAGTGTTTGGCTTAAGCAGCTGTATGCATTGTGGGGAAAAGCTGCCTTGTGTTTTCTAGTGTTGCAGTGATTTCTAGACAAATCTGAATTTCTGGCAGGCTGGAGTATCCTGCTGATGGGCAGCATCAGTGCCATGCAACTTAGGGCAGCGCCAGAGTGACCTGGGGGAGGTTGAGGGCCTGGAATCTCTGGGAATGGTGAAATCACCGCAGAGGGAGTTAGGATGTCCTGAGTAAACAAAAGGTGAGGAAAATCTCTTTGTAACCAGTTCTGTTATTTGTCACTCAATCACCTGAGAACGACTTTCGTTAGGAAACAAAGCAAGGTCCTGTTTGCATGTGTTTACTGAGATACTGTGTGTCTTTCCAACTAAAGTCTTCACATCTAGGAAAAAAACTGTCTTGAGAACTTAAGAACTTTCTGGGAAAACCTGATATAAGAATTTCTGTCCAGTTGTTTTTTTGGAATTATGGGCTGGTGCAGGCCTGACAAATTAGGATGAACTTTTAAATAATTAAAGGAAAACCCCAAAATGTATTTCAGGTATTCAGTATTTTCAGGTGTGACCTAAATACACACCTGATAAGTATTATAGGTAGAAATAGATGCTTCAGGTGCTTTACTTAGACACAGATGTGCATTGAAAGTCTTCCATCATCTGGGATGGCCATATGGGACTGGGCAGTATGACCCAGACCCTTCAACTTCTGGAGCAACAGCTGAAACCCAGATAGTTTCTTCACACAGAAGTGAGGAATCTTCACACAGAACGTACTGAGTGAGAGCTGGAATAGCACCAGCTCTCTGACAGACTGTGCCCTGGGGTTTTGTTGGTTGGTTGTTTTCTTACATTTGGATTTAGGTATGGGGCATTGATATTACTGTAGACTTATCTTCTGCCATCTCATTAATCGATATAAAATATCCTCCGTAGCTTTGACTGTCATTCTCTGAGCATACTCCAAGAGGAGAAAGAATTGATTTAGGTCATTCCCTGTGAATCTGAGAGAAAAAGTACATTTCAGACCAGTGAGCAAATTTTACAGTTAGCAAAAAAATACCCTGTCTCCACTTTCTTAAATGACCATGCTGTGGTCTGTCAGCAGAACATTTCTACCCTCAGCTTCTACCACCTCCCTTAAAGCTGATGTTCTCCTCCTAAACAAATCTTCCCTACTGGACTTCATAGTTCGATTATCGTTTTTCACTTAATAGTTTTTATCATATATATGAACATTTGGCAAAGTGTTACCTTAAAAAGCATAGAACAGAGGAATATAATAATCAAATAAAAACTCTTTTGTCTTACTAAAGAATGTAAGTGTCTGTGGGACTGTAGGTAAATACATTTTTGCATGCAGAAAAGAATGAGAAATTCCACAGCCTGAGCTCAAAAAATTTAAATGTTTCACCAAGAAGAAATGGTCTTACTTAATGCATTGGTTCGATTTCATAATATTGTCAAGGCTGTAGAATTGTGGCATCTCCAATCAAATGTGGCCCGTCAGACAGAATTACTCCCAAAATCTGGAACTGTGCACAAATGGGGCCTTTCTGCCTTCCCAACCAAAAGCTCAAGCAGCTGAACATCCTCCCCAGGAGCATCTTTGTGGCCAAGGCAGCTGAGAGATCAGGGATGTCAGTGGGCACCTGGCCTGGTCCCATGGCAGGGAAATGACAACAAGCTGGGAGGGAACTGGTTTAATGCAATCCGTGGGTGTCTTTGCATCAGCTTCCTCGAGCACCAAGAGTGGGCATCTCACTGATGGTGGTTATTTCATCCTTTCTTTGAAAACTGTGGTAGATCTTGGATGCAGTTTAGTCATTCTGTCTTCCTGAGGATCTGTGCACTGTTCATGTGCTGTTTTCTTTCTGTTCCTCACTTGGGTTTTGTCAGCTACTTGTATTCTGGATGCACAGGGTGGGATTTGTTTTGACATCCTTGCTTTTGCTTCATTGCCTATGAGTTATTAGTTATAGATATCCTATGCATCTCTGTGCTTTAGAAAAAAATTCTTCATATTCTTTAACTGGGTGAAGCTATTTGATTTTGAAGAAGTCAAATTTAGATTCAGGTGAAGACTGCTTGCTTCCAAGTATGGCTCAGTTTTGAGAGAGGTACTTAAAGGAGAAGAAAAGATCAAATATAACTGAGATTGTATTAAACTGATTTCAAGTCCTATTAACCCATCTTAACATTTCAAAGTAAGTAGCTCCTCTTTAAATACTTCTAAATGCTTTTTCTTATAATATGCAACAAATTATCCCCTTTCACTGCCTCTTGTATTTGCACTGTATAAATAAGAAATTATTTAGGGAAGAAATTTGGCTAGAAAAGTAAGTGAAAACCAAGGTCTTCATGTGTTGTGACATTCAAGATGTTTCAGTTTCCATTCAGCTCGAAGTGACATTTGTGTGTCATGTGTGCAACATTTGCAGTGAAAGCTGCAGGATCTATGTGTGTACGGTGTGATCACAGGAGTGATGCTCACTGACAGGTGGGTGTAAGGGAGGAGATTTAACACAATCATCCACAAGTGTGGGTATTTAAAGTGTAAGTTGTGTTAATGCTTTGACAAGCCATGGAGAGCAAAAATGGTGCTGATGGTTCTTTAGGTGAGGAGAGACTGTTCCTCTGGGGAGAACAGTGAGTCTGAGAACCATCTGCCTCCTGAGTCACTGCCTCCTTTACAGTTTATTTTCTCTTTTTGCTTAGTAGTTTTTACAATTCCATCTGGGTGGGTTTTCACAGCTAATAGGAGTTTTCTGGCAAAGATAATATTTCATAAAGATTGTTTTTGTTGGGTTTTGTTCTTGGTGGTTTGGTGTTTTGTTTCCCTAGGGAGCTGATCAAACAACTTCCTTGGGGAAAAAAATAGTGTTAGTTCACATGTATACAGGGAAGATCCTGCCAACTCTGCTCCTTCCTTCCAGAGTGTAGATTCTATGAGGTAATTCTGAGGTGGTGGTGATGTCATAAATGCAGAGATTGGTCTTGTCTTCTGCTCTTAAAAGGATGTCTTTTTTTACTGTTGAAAATCCTGAAGTAATGCTGATACTGAGACAACTCATGAATTGGCTTCTTCAGGCTGATACTCACTTCAGCTTTCCAAACTCATGAGCAGTTTACCCCCACACACAGTGACTGTACTTGGGTGACCAGCTGGTGCATTTTAATTTAGCAGTCATTATACTACTGAGTCAGTTCTGATTGTGATCTCAAAGTCACCAGTGCTTTGTATCATCTGGGGCAGGTTCCTTTAGCATGTTCCTTATGTTCTGTCCTGCTGGCTAAGATTCACTTCATTCTTTCTCCTAGTCACTAATTAGTTATATTCAGTTTCTTGTCATCTTTTTGTACAGGTGTTAGTGCTGTTTAGTACAGTGCACCTATGTATGGGTATTTCTTAAACATAAAAGTAGTATTTTTGCCCTGCATTTGTGTTGGAACAGATTCAGTTGCTATAAAGCTTAGATGCTGAATTTGGCCATAATCCATTAAAGTTGTTTCCTTCCCAGAGTGTCTGCATTCCTTTTTAACTAGTCTCCTCAATATTTCCAGCTTTCCTTCTGTTACTACATCTTGATTATGTTAAAGTTTAGGAGTGTTTCCCTTGTGCACTGGTGATCTAGTGCAGTTTGTGGTCCTTCACTCCAGTATGTCCATGTCTTTCTTTTGTTGAGGATCCAGAAATGCACATAACACTTCAGGTGAGTCTCACCAGGGTTGAATAGAGAGGAAAAGATCACCTCCCCTGCTATCCTAATGGGGCCCAAACATAATGATACAGTTGTATGAACGGTATAAAAGCATAAATGTTTCATTACCCTGGAGGTGAAAACTTCAGGAAACAGCTGGACATGGCAGTGCTGTGGTTTAATTGACAAGGTGGTGATTGGTCAAAGGTTGGGCTTGGTCTTGGAGGTCTTTGCCAATCTGATTGATTCTGTGATCTTAAAGGTCTCTTCTAGCCTTAACAATTCTATGATTTCATATCCCTCAAACTTTTAGTTAGTTGGAGTAAGTTGGGTTTAGCAGCCAGTCCTCATGGATGAGGCTGAGAAGGAGCTCACCCTCCAGGGGCAGAAGGTTTGCACTCTAGCAGGGATAAGTACTTGCAGAAAAAGGCAATTTCTAAGAAAGGAAATATGTTCCATTTTTAAGGTTAATATAGCCAGGTAATTGCATGTGAAGTAGGAAAGGACTGCAATTCATTTGGGGGACAGGGAAATCAACTGGTTTCCAATTTTTTTCACAGTTTATTTCTCTGTAGCTGTGGTGCAGTCAAGAGCCAACCAACATTATCTGCTGCCAGTAGGAAATCTCCATGTCAGTCCTTACCCTTGGCACAAGTTAAAGTTGCAACTGAGCCTGTGAGGAGGAATTAACAGGAAAAACCCAATTCATGTTCAAAGGTAAACTTTGACCAATGATGAATAACAAGCATGAAAATAAAACATGCACTTTTTCTTGTGTATTGTTTAACTTCATCCTGTTTGCTTTGCACTATTTCTGCAGCGGTGCAGGCAGGGCAGAAATATGGAAATACCTTTAGGATAACTGTGTTTTAAATTCCAGCAGTCTTAATAGCTTGCCTGGCATCAACTACTCTTGTAATGCCTGCTTTAATTTGTATTTGATATTTGTAGAGAACACTGCCTAGAAGTAAGAGTTTCCTGTTTTCAGGAACAAAAAAGTACGTACAAAGTGCAGTAGAGCAGATGTGTTTTTGTTATGAATGGATTTGGCAAGAAAAATTCCCATGCCAGACACTGTGTCACGTCACAATCTGCTTCCTAACAGGTCCCTGGGTGATGATGCCCCCAGGAGAGCTCCCTGGTAAGATTGCCCCCCCACAGACTGCTCATAAACACAGTCACAACTGCTCAGCAGCTACAGCACTGGCCATCAACAAAAGAAAATAAAATAATGAAACAAAGAAACCCTGTGAATTAGTGTAATATCAGCTGTGTCCCCTCTTGCCCACCCCCAGCCCACTCACCGTGGGGGCAGAGGAGGACACTGGGAAGGCCCGTGGCTGTGTAAGCACTGCACCAGTGAATACAGTATTGATGTGTTCCCAATGCTGCTTCAGCCACAAGTCTAGAGAAGGAACAGAGAAAATTAACTCCATCCCAGCCAGACCCAGTACAGTGGAGAATCTCTAAATTACACAAGTTGGATTGACAAGGCAAATAAAAGCACAAATCCTGTTGAACATGTGTTAGTATTAGGAAGGCAAAAGAGCTCTAGGCTAGCCAGACATTTAAATACTTGCTGAACCTCAGTTTATGAGCAGTGACAATGATGTGGTGATTTTGCCTTTAATGAACAGAGCCTGTGGTTGGCTGAATTGGAGTCTTCAAGTTGCAGGATTATTTACAAGCTGCACATAAGAAAAATCAATAAAAATATAAAATGTTTAGATAGAGGAAACCTTTCAGTATGAGTGATGGACAGCTTCTAGGCTAAGGCAGAGAGGGATGACATGCTGTTTAATTTATATGCTGCAACATGAATGTTTTAGCATTTTTGTTAGTCTTGTTTGGGGAAGAGAGGAACAACGTGGTTTACATCGTGTTGGAATACATTCTAACCCCTGACTCTTCTTGGCAGATGGATTCCTTGTAGCCCACCAGCGAGTCCTGCTGCTGCTGCATGTCTGGCAGCACCTCTGGATGAGCACATGACTCTTGATATGGATGCAGTCCTGTCAGACTTTGTTCGGTCCACAGGGGCAGAACCAGGTCTGGCAAGAGACTTACTGGAAGGTAAGGTTTTGGGACACAGCCCTTTCCTGTGTTCACTGCTCAAGGCAAGAACCAGTCATAAAAAGAGAACTCTGGTCCATGGAAACAGGTATTTCCTAGTATTCTTGCTAACTCAACTCTCATAATAATCTGGCCATAATTCATACTAAGGCAGGGGATTTCCAACAAAAGCCTTAAAAACTTCTTAATGTTAGATTGCTGTGTTTTAAGAGTCATGCCCTAAATCTTTATGTGCCAGGGAGGGAAGGGAGGTCAGTTCTGTCATATTCAGCTGCCTGAAATTAGTTGTAAGAATTTCTCAGCTCAATGTGCAAAGCAGGAAAGTTTAGTCTGAAGGGACTTAGTGTACAGTGATAGAGACACCAGAGATATTTTTGGGGCTCGGTGATTAATATGCATATGTGAACTTCACACTATGGAAGTCAAATGATTGTGTTGAGAAGCATCTCAGAAGCTGTATCAGAAAAATAACGGTGTCTATTTATTTGTTTGTTTGTTTGTTTGTAGTTTGTTTATGTTTATAGGCTTAAAAGTGGAAATACGATATTTGAAGGTATTTTGTAAGAGTTGGCTTTGCTCATTTCTCAGTAATAATTCATGTGTGGTACATTTTTAACACAGAGGTGCACACAATGCTTCAGAACTTCCCAGTCACCTGTTAGATGTACTAAAACCTTGGAATATGTAGCTAGGAATATCATGATAGGCTTGCTATATTTAGGAGCCCTCTGTTTTGTCTGACTGATTTGCTCAGCCTGTCATTCTAGCCCAGAGTCTGTCTTGGTCTTCTTGAAAAAGAATATGAGAAGGTTTTTCTCAGCAATGTCAGGACAGATTGTCAGTCATTGTGCTGACAGAGCATTGCTAAAATTTGAAAAAGAGTTACGACTTATCAGAGGTGGTTCAGAAGAGTTACTTATTTTCCTTGTTATAAACGGTAATGCTTCCAAATAAATACAGAATTTTTCTATGTTGAACATCTCATTTCTGTAGATTTATAAATTCATGTCGTACTTACAAACAAAGAGATAAGCAATAGGCAATTTAATTATTCTGACAGGCTAATAGACATATACCTCTAGCCCAAATGATTTCCTCCTACACAGGAATTTATCAAAGTAAAAGATTGTTGCTAGTCCTGGACAAGATGTGCTCATAGAAACATTTCAGCATATGTAGTTGTGGCTGCATTTGGTGTAGCAGCTTCTAACACTGGCAATATCTTGTGCTGGGAGATAGTAATTGATGCAGTGATTTGTTTAAAAAAGACACGAAGGGGACTGCTCCCCTCACGCTGTCCTGTCTCACAGTGGGCACAGTGTGGCAGTGCTCTGGGAGCAGCAATGAAACTATTGAGAAGAGCAGCCCCCCACCCCATGGTGCACAAGGCTGTAGGGGATGTACTGTTCCCAGGCTTGGAATGGTGAGGCCTGTAGTTTCAATCGAAGTTTGAAAACAAGTGTGCACAAATATTTTTCAGAACTTTCAAGGTTTGGTTGTAGCCCCAAAAGTGACTGTCATAGTGAACTCTGAGCCAAAAAAGCCCTGCTAGTGTAGACCCTCATTTCCATGTAATCACAGGTTTTGGGCAATTCTCCTGTGGCCCCACAGCCCTTTGCTCTTTCTGACATGATCACAATTTCTGTGGAGTGACACCTCTTTTCCAGAGCCATTGCTAATGCTGTTTCTTTCATTAATCTTCTTTGGGAAATTTCTTCCATTCCACAATCCTGTAGCTAATCAAGGATACCACTTTCTGCTTCCTTATCCAGTTAACATACTAACATTTTGCTTTGTGCTGTGGATATAGCAGGACATTATTGTGCACAATATAAGTGTTCTTCATCCTGGCAACAAATGGATGAATTAAATACACACTGTTGTACAAATAGCTGAAAAATCCATACATTGCATATGGATTTTCTGCATTGCCAGGAGCTGTCCTGAATGTGGGCTCAGCTGATGTTTCTATACTCTGCCTATCCTGCTGGCAAAATCCCTGCAGTTTTCTTCCACTGAGCTTTTTACTCAGCTTCTTGTCTCACTGACTCAATGATAGACATTCCTCTGGTTTGCTTGACACGTATCTTTCAGTAAGTGTCCATTCCAGATGTGAAATGAAGAGACAAAGAGATTTAAAAAAATATGTATATACACACACACGTGTTGATTCTAATTTATTTGTGTCTGGTTATTTTTGCCAGCTATTAGTATCTTAAAATAAGTAATAATATAAATCAATTGCTTTTGTGCCTAATTTTGATAAGCTAAACATGTTGAGCTGCAAGTCTCACTTTCAGTCTGTTTATTTTCTCTGTCATTCAAAGCAATGTATACAGAGTGTATAAAGAATGTATGTATGTTTTAGCTATTTTGGTATGTATTTTTTCAGTACAGAGATTGCCTTTTTGCCATCACATTGCATATGCTGTTGTTTATATTTTCGGGCAAGTTTGCTTTAGTACTACACAGGGATTTTGTAGTTAAGCCTGTGCTCGGTTTGACATTTCAAAGTTAGCAATATTAGAATTCTCTGCAATTGTTTAACACTTATGGAGCTAAGATTTCACAGACTTAAAATCCGAAAGGCATTTATTCAATGATATGAGAACTTTTTCATGCACTTCTCTATATGGATGTGAACGCAGAGTTTTAACACTGCACCAAAATTAAAAATTAATTTGTTTTTCATAGTTCTGCCTAAGAAATTAATTTTATTTTCATGACATTGCTATGTCTGTGTTTAGGAAAGCCTTGTATCTGTCTAATCAGCAATTCATTGGTGAATAAAATTGTGTTAGAAATGGCTTAGTTTGTATTTGTGCAGTGCACAAATTGTGTTTCATTCCTACTTTTCTAATACTACTCATGGAGACTTAAAGGCCATTTGTCATTAGTTCCTGTTTGCTCTGTTGGCACAGCTGTGGGAACCACACGGACAGCCTTGGGCAAAGCAGAAAGCTCTGTGGAGGCAGCAGGGGCTTAGCACTAACAGTACATAGACCTACACTTTAGTGCAGGGGTCCCCAAACTTTTCAAACAGGGGGCCGGTTTCCTGTCCCTCAGACACTGTCGGGGGCCGAACTATAGTTTGGAAAAAAATGAACGAATTCCTATGCAAACTGCACATATTTTATTTGTAGTAGTGCAC
>JAWWLV010000018.1:16157776-16185979 GCA_035041135.1 Platyrinchus mystaceus | reverse complement strand
GTGGGGAGGCCCTGGCACAGGTTGCCCAGAGAAGCTGTGGCTGCCCCATGCCTGGAAGTGTCCAAGGCCAGGTTGGATGGGGCTTGGAGCAACCTGGGCTAGTGGAAGGTGTCCCTGCCCACGGCAGGGGGTTGGAACGAGATGACCTTCCAGCCTAAACCATTCTATGAATCTATAATTTTATGAATGCTTCTAAGGTGAGTCTTGCTGTTCTTCAGCATTTATTTTATTAACCCTCTGCTAATCTAGTTTGGGCTGGTAAGACAAAAATGGATAAGTGGCTTCTTAGACCACATATTGTTTTATCTAAGTCTTTGTTTTTTCTTCAGGCTGATAATGCCTCCTGTTGTTATTTAAGCAAGTATTATTTAGGGCAGAAACTTCACAGTGTAGTTGTGTTTATTTTTTAATTTCCCTTTCATGTAGGTGTCTGCTATCTCTGACAGTAAAACGTCAGTACCAGCCCTCAGCCACAGTGTGTCTTCCAGTCCTTACTCAGCTGCACTACTTTTTGCTGTTTTGTTGGTTTTCCTCCGCACTAGAAAGACTTGTGTTTGAAGCAGAGACCTTCTAGTCCTGTTACATTTCCCACCTGCTGACTCACTCAGCATATGGGGCTGTTCAGGAAACAATTGCTCAATAAGAGTGTTCTTTCTGTTCTTTCTGTTCCAGCATCCTGATCATGATTTCACTACCTGTGTTTTCTAACCAGCTTTGTGCTACTCCAGCTTTTTTGCTGATTGTCTAACCATTAGAATGGTTCCAGAATGGTTCTCTGACCATTAGAAACTCAAAGCCTTTCCTGTAAACCTACTGTGTTGGTGCTGGTTTTGGAGCAATTGAATTGTTCCTGACATACAATGGTACCAGTGACTTGCCATCTGATGTGATGGTATGTACTGAAATAATGGTATGCCTCTGAAATACCTTTTAAAATACAACAATATGTCTTATAAATGAAGAGGTTGGCAGTCAGTGAACAGTAGGGTGCATCAGATAAATAACAGTGGAAAAAAAACCAGTGGACAATCTGAAAAACAGTTTTGTGTTGGTTTTGTTCGTCAGATTGCAACAAAAAGTTTTACTTAATTTCATTGATAAAACTATGCAAAATAGTTGTGCTTCAGCCTTGCAGTGGAGGGCATATTGCCTGTGTCAGGTGTAACCTCTTGGAGGATAGGGAAGATTGGCCCTTTCTGTTGAGGATCCATGCAGGAAGTGGCAGAGAAAAGGAGAGATGTGACAGAGAAGGGAGCTATGGGAGGAGCAGGATCTGGAGACTTCAGAGAAGAACATGGAGGAGAAACAGAACTTAGGAGAAGACTTACTCTGTTCTCTGGGGACTCAGAGGGACTGTGTGCACTCTGCTGAAACCAGAGGGCTTATGAAACCTGTTGGGCAAGCAGCAAGGCTGGAAGGAGGAACCTACCCCGGAAGGCTTTGGGCAGGAGGATATGTTTGACTTCCATGTTATATGAATTTATTTTTGTCATTTCTAACCCAGCATGACTCAGGGTTTTTTTCTTCTGTCAGAACCTGGTTTGTAATGTAATAAGATACAGCTTTAGAAATCCAAAGGTTCTGGTATGCAAAGTTGAAAGAAGGAGAGGTAGGCAGAGTTAGCTCTATTAATCTCCAGAGTCATAAGCCCCACTAGTTTCTTCAGTAAGTTCCAGCTGAAACTTCCTCACCTGCCCTGTCACACTGATAGAAATCCTTGCTCAGATCATCTGCTCTGGACATCTCTGAATTTAAGGCTTTTTGCATGCAGAGTGCAAGATGTATCCATAGTTATTGTCCTGTTTTCAAGCTTTGCTGCTATTTTTATTTGTGAAAATGTAAACCAAAATGAGAGAGGCAAAGGGGGCTTCCATGTTTCCAGTACAGAGAGTAGCTGAAAACACTTCTGCTGGTCACTTAGGGTGGCTGACATTAAAACCCACTATTTCATGGAGAGGAAACAGTGCTTAATATGTTCTCTAATTTGATTGAATGTTTTTCTTGCATTTTGATGCTTGGAGGCTCCAGCGAATTTGGGGAAAGTGAGTCCAACAATCATTTCCTGTGTTGGTTCTGTGAAGTTTAAGGTTTTGGTGCTGAATTGGTGCTTTTGTTTAGGAGATGGGGATAAGTCTAGAGAGATTGAGAGATTTGAAAATAAAATATTTCTATTTAAGATACATTTAGGTGCAGAAATTTTAATTTATGTATGGTTTCAAGTCTGTTTCAGAAGTTCAGTTGCTACCATGTACCATGGAGTGTAACTCAAGAGTCACTGTGCAATTTAGTTTTAAATGCAACACACTGTGAGCCTGGTTTCTGAAGGCTGAATGTAATTTTGATGATAGAGGTTTTATATAAGATGATAGCATTTGGCTTAAAACTGAGGGCAGCGGGGTTTCTGTTAGTCTGCTGATTTTCTGCTTTCCTGTTCCATACATCAAAGTCCTGTCACACAGCTTCACTTACAGCACAGGCACAGGGATTTTATTTAGCTTCAGAATTCAAACGTGAAAAAATCTTGAGCAAGAGACCTGCAGGGAATGCCCTGACACATGAGAAATGCTGTTTGTGTTGCATTGGTGTAGATCTGTTCTTCAAGCATCCATGAATAAATCCAGGCTGCTGTTGGGGGTCACATAGCCCTGGACTCGTAGCATTGCCAATACTCAGATAATACTGTTGTGTTTAAAGCTACATTTCCTAGAATTGTATTTATTGTCACTTTCACTTTTTTAAGAAAAAAAAGTTTTACTTTATTGTTCTCATGATTAAGAGGAATTCAAAAATGTGTTTTAAGTGCCTTCTAAAACCAGGACCAAAGGA
This sequence comes from Platyrinchus mystaceus, assembly GCA_035041135.1. Lineage (NCBI taxonomy): Eukaryota > Metazoa > Chordata > Aves > Passeriformes > Tyrannidae > Platyrinchus > Platyrinchus mystaceus. The sequence goes on along the minus strand of JAWWLV010000018.1, from coordinate 16,183,153 downwards.
AAGCAATCCCTGCTCCAGTCACTGATGGGATCAGATCAGTCTTGGGAACACACTCACGATTCTTGGATGTTTGGGTTGTGCAATTTGATTGAGATAATAAGTATAGTTAGAGCAGAGCCCTGACTGCTTCATAAGCTTTCAATCTACCTGATGCTGGCAATAACTCAAGTGCTTGTTCCTGATTTCTGACAATTTTCACTGAATTCACATTTTGTCCTACAGACTTTCTAATAGGAGATTACAGCACACCAGATATAGCAGTTCTCTCACTGACATGGAGGTTTATATGATGGACTGCTCAGGCTGTGTAACATTCCTGCTCCATGATACCAGTTCTCGTTTCACAATTTTGTTTAGTACTTCAAAACCTAAGATAGTTTAGCTCAACCCTGTAGGTAACAGCTGTTTATGCTATTTTTTTCCTTCTTCAGTTAGGTTTTTGTTCTTCACAGATATGGCTGTAACAGTAGAAGACTTTTCTTTTATCTGTTTAAAACTGCTTTGCACTATATTTAGCTTATGTCCTTTGTGTAAGCACATAAGTTATCTTTAACTGCTACTCAGGTAATGTAGCCTCTTAAAATACCTAAAATGACAACCTACTCTGGTGTAATAAATCATGTATTAGTCAGAATCAGGTTACCTTTGAAAAAGCACTTGTGGAATGCTGTGAAAGTCTTATATAATTTGCAGGGTCTCTTGTTATTAAATATTTTCAGTTTTCCAATTAGAAACAAGCACTTGGAGAATGGTGAACATCTGTGTACTTTAACTTAGCAGGATCGTTTTAAAAAGAGCATGCAGACACCTCAATATTTTTTATTTTTGAGAGTGACAAATACCATTTCCCCCCCTGTACCAAACAGTCTTGTGTACCTCTGGATATTAGCCTGCATTCTCTGGTTGCTGGTCAGAGCAATGTGCTGAGGGGGGAAAAAAATCTTTGGGAGGATTCTATGTTGGCAGGTTCCATGAGCAGCTCACACGGACATGGAACCCACTGCCTGAGTCCTCTCACTGCATGTTTTGTTACTGAGCACTGTCCTACATTACCTGCTTTCTAAAAGGCTTTTAAAGTCTCTGAGGGAGCAAGTTCTGATGTATGAAACAAAGTCACCTGTTCTGTGACTACAAAGATAAGGAAGTTTCTCACTCTGTTGGGCTATAAGACTATCACTCATGTCTGCCCATCATTGCTCCTAATTATTATTTATTATTAATACATCGGCACAGATGGGAATGATTGCTCCCTCTCAGTGGGATTTAGTGTTCATCTTAAATTGCTACTTTTGAGCCATTTGATCAGAACCTGAGCAAGGAAAGTCCTGGCCTTGATTGCCTTGTATGATGAAGGGTCATAGATTTTGGATTTGTGGATGAGAGGAGAGGAGTGGATACCTTTTACCAAAGTCAGCAGGCCCTGACACTGTTTCCCAGAGCACCGCTGTGTTCACTGTAGGATCCTGCAGCCCGGATGGGCGAGTGGGTGCATCTGCTCCCCATCCAGCTGTGAGCACGTTGTTCTGTTGCTGTTTTGCAGGCAAGAACTGGGACCTGACGGCCGCTCTGAGTGACTATGAGCAGCTCCGGCAGGTGCACACGGCCAACCTGCCCCAGGTGTTCAACGAGGGCCGACACTGCCGGCAGGAGCCCGAGCAGCACAACCCGCTGCCCCGGGTGGAGCGGCCCTGCCTGCAGAGGCAGGATGACATCACCCAAGGTGAGGCTCCTCTCCGGGCTCTCCTGGACCAGCAGATTGTCTGCAGAGAGTGGGGAGTCCCCCCGTCACCGTGAACTGTGTCATCGTCGCAGGGTTCGGGGAGCTGCTGCTGCGCCCCCTTTGTCGTGTTCTGGTGCTTGTGAGCTTTGCCTCCCTTCTGCAAGTTATTTTTTTAATGTGTGATTACAAAATATGGTACGTACAATTAATTAGAGGGTGTCACAGACCACTATTGTGTGTGGTTTTCTTTGCTTATTGAAACAAAAAAAGGTTTAAAAAACCTGTATTTCCCTCTTTGCATTCTTACAGCATGTGAATAGGGTGTATGAAATCTGTGAATAACTTTCAGCTTTAAAATTTCACTCTTTCTAAGTTGCACAGAAATAAGGAATGCCTCCTATCCCCTGCTGAATAGAAATTGAAACCTTAAGAGAAAATGTAGCAGTTAATTTCCAGTACAGGATGATAAGCAGTAGGATTTGCTTTTTTGTTTGCAGACCTTTTATGGGTTTTATTTCATGTCTCTCACCCTCTCAGACTGTTGGATTGCATTTTTAATTTATCAAGGAACTGTAGTTTGCACCAAAATAAATCTACAGGTCTGACAGCTTGTTACATAGGGAGGTAATAGCACTGGCCTGGTGATGGCTTCTATGCAGTCACTAAAAGGAACAGAGGGTTTTCCCTTCTCCTGCTGGCTCTTCCCTCCTATTAAACAGGAAATAGCACCAGTACTTAGGAGATTCAGTAAAGCTTTTTTCAAATTGCTAACCTCCCTGGGAAGAAAAGGAACTGTAGGGCTTCTTATGACTTCTTAAAAGCACTGAACACAGAAAGGGAGGAAGAGCAGCATGCTGGAGTGGGTGAAACCGTGTCCCTTCAACCTCAGTGGGATATGGTCTGCACTGAAATGCCCATTGGTGGTTAGTGGGTGCAGCAGGGGGTGTGGGGCACATCTGCCTTTAGATGCCTGGACTGACATAACTTGGCTGCCAACTCAGTAACTGAGGACTTGATGGCCAGAGAGCCACCTCTGCCTGACCTGTGGAACTAGAGGGAGGGATGTTCAGGGAGGAGCAGAGAAGGGAAGGATCTTCTTACGGACCAAGGAGGGGAGGATACAGCCAGCAGGTGAGGGCTGGGCTGTGGAGGGAGGGGGTGATGGAGTGGTAGCAAGGGGATGTCAAAGGGAGATGCTGCCCTATAGTTCCGTTCCCCTCCTGAAGGTATTTAGCTGAGATTTACAGGGAGAAGAAAGAAATGCAAAGGTAATCAAACCTTCTCCCCTCCCCCCCCAGTTTAGGATAATTTAGGGAGTGTAATTTAGCTCTCAAAACTAGAAAAACTTTGATCCATTGGCGAAATAAAAGTTCACAAACTCCAGGAAATTTAATTTTAAAGAACCATTAGTCAGTTTGAGATGTTTTTAAAACACTATTGGCTTAAGTTGTGTTTAGGTAAGGTTATTGGTTGCCTTATTCTGAAGGCACAGAAGGACAGGAACATATTTTATTTTAATATAGCTTTGTGCATGTTTGAGAGGTAATGACTAAAGGCTAGTTTATGGTGGTATTTATGAAGTTACCAAGGTGAAGTTTCACCAAATAATTTTTTACAAAAGCTTCCAGTATGATAAAGATTTTCAGGGAAAATCAATGAAAATATTATCTAACTTAACATCATATAAATCCCACTGGGAAGCTTTCTGCATATTCAAAAATGTAAGAAACTCCATAAACCTGGTGTCAGCTCACTAATAAACTCAGTAAAAAGCCCAGGAGACTTTGCAGTATTAAATTCAGCTGATGCCCATTGCAAAGGCTGCCCAGAGGGAGCACAGCTCAGTGCAGACCTGAGCTCAGTCTGTCTGAACACAGGAAGGTGCTGTGGTTCTGTGGCCCTTCCTGCTGCTGACTGTTAAACTCCCAAGAGCACAGACTGGTAGCATTCGATGCCTGTCCTTTTTAAGCAGCTCCAAAACATTCATTGCAGCTTTAAAACATACGAACAGGAGTACAGGGCAGAGACAACTGAGGGAAAACAGCTCCATGAGTTCTGACTGACTGATTCATGGTTTGAGCACTTGAAGAGTGTGTGTCACCCATTTGCTGAGGCTGTAAAGTGAAATGATGCAATAGCAGTGTTTTATCCCTTGCTTAACACAGGCTTTGATGACCCTTGCTGTTCCTTTCAGAGCATTTGTCCATAGGGAAGTTCAATATATCAGCTCATAGTTGTTTTGATAAAATAAGGCATTCTTTTGTACCAGGCTTGTTGTTTCCTAATTCTTTTTAACCTATGTATTATTTATACAGATCAGGATCTTAGAAAACACATATCCATAAAAATTGAGTTTGTCTTAAATTCAGCATTATGATGTTAAAGTGCTTTTGGGTAGATTGGTCTGCCTATGGCACATTCACTAGGAAGTGATTGTAGAATGCTGGATTTTTTTTATTCACAAAAAGTCAAATTAAGAGTTCAAAATGTTAATTCATTATCATATGTCTGCCATTAAATTTTTCTTCCAATGCATCTTTGGAAACTTAAGATACATTTAAAAAAATTTATAGGAATACTTGTCTCTCATATCTTGTTACTTTTACAGCTTCTCCATTTTGCTAGAAGGAGAGATGAGTTCCTATGACTTGCCATGGGGATCTGTAGTAGCAACTAAGCAATTTTTACAGTAGGGAAATAATCCAACAAAGGTAGCAAGCAACAAGTGGAATAAATTCCTCAGTGAAATGAATGTTCATTCCCCAGACTTGCTGTTGCCTGGCCTTCCATGCAGCGCTACAGGTGCAATATCTGTTTTCTCCACAGAAAAGCGTCTTTCCAGAGGTATTTCCCATGCCAGCTCAGCCATAGTCTCCCTTGCTCGATCCCATGTAGCAAATGACTGCAGCAATGAGCAGTTCCCTTTGGAGATGCCCATCTACACATTCCAACTGCCAGACCTCAGTGTGTACAGTGAGGACTTCAGGAGCTTCATTGAGCGGGACCTGATCGAGCAGGCAACGATGGTGGCCTTGGAGCAAGCAGGTGGGTGAGCACTCAAGTGTCAGCAGAGAGTGAGCACTCCAGCGTCATCAGGTGGGCAAATACTCCAGGTGTCAGCAGTGGGTGAACACTCCAGCTGTCAGCTGGGCAGTCCCACTTTTTGGTTGACAGTTCTAGTCACACTTCATTTCTGGAGCTTGCACACCCTGCATGGGGAATAAATGCCAGAGAGCAAAACCAAATACTGTGCTCTTTGCAAAACGATGCAAAGCCCAATCCCCTATTTCTTTTAAAGCATCCTAGAGAAAGCTGTCAAATTTAGTTAATAAAACAAAGAAACTGAGAGAGGAAGGAAAGGAGGACTGGTGAGGAAGTCACGTGATAGAGAAGGACATGAGTCTGAATGGTCAGAGAGGGTTGGTACTTGCAGTTCTCATGAGGAAATTACATTGCAATGACTGTCAAAGGAAACATCTTCAAGTTCTATTGCAGCTTGAGAGAAGAGTTTTTACATATGTATTTTATGTCTTAATTATTATTCTGTAATGAGAAGTGACATAATTTTAAAATAATACTTCGGTACTGCCATGGGGAAAAATGGGAGGAAATTTAATATTAACATTAATTCAGATTTATTAGTAGTTTAAACTTTTAAGCCAGTTTTGAAGGATATGGAGAAATGTATTTAAAATTAGTATCTATGCACTATCAAACATCAGGTGTATTAATGACCCATGAAGTGAACACATCTGTGTGGAATGCCCAGCTGGTGATCTAAAGGAGTTCTAACACCAGATTTCATGGCTGCTTGTGGGACATTGAATAGACAGTAGCTTTTTGTGTGTGTGTGGATTGCTCTGTAGATTGATCTGAGTGTTCATCCTCAAACCTTGGTGCTCAGTCACACTGTGTGAGCTGACTGATAAACTACCCCTCGTCAGGGCACTGCATTGCAGTATTTAGCCAGGACCTATGCTAATCTGGTGTCACTTTGAGTACTTAAAATGTATTGCCATGAGCTCTTTTTTTGGCTTTGGTAACTGAAAAGCAAGACATAGACAATAGCATCAAACAGTAAATACTTAAGGAAAAAAAAAAACAAAACCAACAAAACTAGCAAACAACCAAAAAACCCCAAACAGTGTTCAGAAGGCCTTTTTCTGGGAGAAATGAAAGTATAAAATAAGGTAGAAATGCCATCAGGCAACTATGAAGTATGAAAGCTGTCAGTCACCTATCTAGAAAACATATCTAGTTTCTCTAAGAGCTAGCTAACCCAAGGAGGACAGGGAAAAACAGGAGGGCTCTTCCTCTGACAACTCGGCCAAACCCTCCCATTCCATAGGGCTCTCAGAAGATCCCTTGCTACAGTACCATTTCTGAGCTACCTGCTTCAGTGGAATTACAGCCTTTAGATCTAGTATAAACTAGAGGATCACAGTGGCTTTCTGACCTTAAAATCAGAGAATATGTGAAGTTAGAGCTGACAAACTCTAGTTCATACAGAGGTGGCTGGCTTTGAACTTGAAATAGGGCTGCAGAAACTACCAAATTTGCTGCCTCGTAGCATTCCTCTCTCAAATCTCTCTGAAAATAAGAATAAATGATTTATTCTCTTCTTCACATTAATTAGGGCAGTAACTTGACTGACACTGGAAAAGTCCCTTCATCCCCAGAGCCTGCAGGGATGTCTTGGCCATTTGAGGTACTTGTGGTTTTGATCACAGGTATCCTTGTAGCCTACATAGACTTAGTTTACTTGTGAGTATTTCATTCAAATAATCTGGAACTTCCTGGGAAACAGTTGTGCAGTTCAAGTAAGTTAAACAGATCAAACAATTTGCTTAAGAAAATCATGTATCGTTTCATATAAACCGACCTTTTGTCTTTGTTTTAGATGTAAAGGTATCAGTTTCCTTTTATTTCCCACCTGTTTTAGACATATTGTTGTACAGAACGAAGAGAGTGAATTAATAGGAAAGTCACTTAACAGTAGACATTGTCTCCTACCAAGAGTTTGCCTATGGTTTAGTCAATGACATACAAAATGGAGAGAAGGTGCATTCCCTGTAAAGGGCCTAAAATCTACTTCAAACCAACCCAACCCCATGAAGGACAGCAGCTTCTGTAGCTGACGTTGGGGGTGTTGTTAAAGGAAGAGAGGTGTGTGCTTGCTCTAGCATCGTGAATTTCAAGGGAAAAGAAAAAGAAAAGAAGCTGATTAGGCAAAAGGAGGAGGAAATTTATTAGGAACTAACAGCTCACTACTCCCAGAGTATGGACTGGGAGAGGGGAATTACAACCAACAGACTGTCACACGTGTTGCCTGGATGTCCGTAAAAGCCTGTCAGGTTTTTATGTTCTTCATGTGCTTAAGCTCTTGCTGCCATTGCATCTATAGGTGAAAGGATGGTCAGGTTACATCCTCTCTGTATAGAGAGCAAAATTCCTGATGTACTGCAAAATTCTTCTTTTTTTCCTTACAAAGGAAAGGCTCAAATAAAGGCAGTATGATTTACTCACTCCCCACTGCTGCAATGTACCCTCTACTCCTTATGTGATTGCTGTCTTCTTAGAGGATAGAATTCACCACATGCATAAAAACATTTTGAGGTTTTGTCCATCTTATAAACTCAGCGGTTGACTATTGGCAGACTGGAATGCGCTCAGCTTGTAAGTGATGGCAGACTGATCTCTGTGTGCTCTTGCAGTAGTGGTGTGGGATTTTGACAGAGAATGTCTTGAGATACTGATAATATGAAATTATGTCTGTGCAAAAGGAATTTTATAATTCTAAATATTGTGCTGCAGCAAATTGATTTTCATTATAGACACGTACTCCCCTGTGTGTTGTTAATGTGTGGGTTGACACAAAGGGAGATATTATGAAAACTTCTGCTGTACTCATGAGTTTAAAAACAAGGCAGAAGAATGACTGGTCTAACACAGTGTTTTTAATTAAAAGATAAAGCAGTTCTAGTGCAGGACTGAAATAAAATTCAATACAAAAGTTAAAAGTACACTGTATGAATGTCCAAGAATTGCTTTCCTACACTTTTCTTTCTGTGCTTATGTTTGTGTTTTCTAAGAAGCATTTTATACAGCTACAAGCAAACAGCAATACGCTGTTAAGCCTGGGTTCCATGTCCTCAAAAACAATCCACCAAAATTATGGAAATGTTTGATTCCAAACCATTAAGAACCAAGCCTTGTTAAAGAAAAATGTGCGTCTTCTAAGGTTGAAGAAACATTTTATTATCCCAGAATTTTTAACAGATTTTCACACGGTACATGCCGGGTGCTGGGACAGCAACCATTGTCATTACAGGAGAGCTGTATTAATTTCCTGATTTTTCAGGCTTGTGAATTCAGATCTTGTAATTCAGATCTGAGTGACAAATGCTGTATCACAGAGTAGAATAAATGCAGGAATGTCATAGAAAACAGTCTGGCTCAGGCTATGAAAGAACTAATGAAGCAAACCCGTAGCAGTGGATCTGCAGCTCCCTGCAGGCAGCTGAGCTCAGGGTCTGGTACCTGCAGCCACCCAGGCCTCAGCACCACTCTCTGTGCCCTCTCACTTCAGGGGTGTTGATTTGCATTCCAGTCAGTAGCTGGGAACAGAGTGCAGTTCCTTGTGCACCAGGCTGAAAGTGAAGCATTTATTTCACTGCTCACTTTTGCTTATTTCCACATGCACAGCTCAACATTTGGTTTCAAGGACATAAGTAGATATGAGTAGCCTTGCAGATGCTACTGCAAAGCTGACTTCGTCATCTAGGCTAAAGGAGGGAGCTCCTGCAAGGAGGTCCTTTCTCTGAAGCACTGAAAATGTATTGGTGAATGCTTTATTTTAAAATGTCAGCAGACACTGAATGAGCATTATAAGCCCACGTAGAAAATCTGTTCTTGTAATTTTCTTTACGTCAATATTTGCAAGTGCACATTTATTGTATATAGACCTAAAACTAAGAATAAACAAAGCTGGTCATGCCAGAAACACGGGAAGTGTAGAAGTGGCCCTGATGACATGAGGATCTGAGGTTCCAGCACTTATTGCTGTCTGCCTGTTCTGCGTGGGCTGTGATCTGCTGTGTTGCCTCAGCTGGGCAGTCCTGTGCACACCCTGAGCAGTTATTGCTGGTGGACTCCAGGGGGGACTCGGGGAGTGTTTGGGGTGAACAATTGCTTTTGAAAATTTTATGAGGTGTGCAGAATTAGACTTGCTTTGGAAGCTGAAAATGTTACTCTGTGACTTGCTCCACCTGGGGGTTGGATGGGAGGTGGATTTCTGGAAATACCATGTACTGGAGAAATGAGGAAACTGAGCTTGTGTAAGCAAGCTGTCTCTTAAGACTGTACCACTGCTTATTTTTAATATAACTCTGCCACTATCAAACGTATTTCTGAATAAGCTTTTACCAGTCTCAAGAAAATAATCAGCTAGCTTGGTTTTAGTATTTCCATATAAAGAAAAATTTGCATCATGACTATTGTTTATTAAATGCTCCAGATTCCACATGGGAAAGCTCTCCAAAATGCCCTACCACAAGTAAAAGAAAAGCCATCAGAAGGCTTAGCTTTAGCCACACATTCAGCAAGCACAGGAAAGCAGACCTGGAGTCCCACTGTGCACAGATGGAGGTGTTTTCTCAGTGCAATGTCTGCTCTGTCAGAGCTTTTGAGGACTTGGCCTAAGGCTGGTGTGCTTGGCTGTGTAAAGAAGGCTGTTAATGGCACAGTGAATTGTGTTGAAAGACAATCACACTCAGTCTGAGGTAAAACTCTACAAGCTGTGACATGACATTTCACACTTTCTCCCATCTTTAACCTTCCTTGATTTTCTCTTAATGCATATTCCAGTTTTTCTGTAAGAATTCTGACTTATTTTTGTGATGATAAATGCACAGTGGCCTTGGAGGCCGTGGTTTACTCACAGCTTTGCGGTGAAACTTCAACCAAACTCTGTCCCATAAGCACTTGAGAGGGGTCTTGTCCTTTGTAGCATCTCCTTTTCCCCTGTCCAGAGAAAGTTATATTAAGCTGCTGTTTGCTAAGTCCTTGAAACTTTTTAGTAGTTAATTCTACAAGAAAACTCCCAAGTCTGTAAAGCCATTTAATTTATTAGTAGCTTAAACAAGAAAAAAAAAATATGGACTGGAGAATGTGAAGAGGGAGCAAAGGGTTTATGCAGAGTTTCTACAAAGGTTCTTGAAATCTTCTTTAACCTCATGTTTGGTTTGAATTTGGATAACCAACCATGCATGTTTGAGCAAGGAACACTTTACAAATGGACCTTGGTAAACTGGAGGACAGTGCTGTATTTCTTCTTTATGGGATATTTTGAGCCATTCAAGTCTTAGAACCATCCAGAACCCTCTTGGGCAATTTCTGCCCATAAATCCTGCTGCAGGAAACAACAAACCTATGGCTTGTAATAAACCATGGAGGCTTATGAAAATAATACTTAAACATTTCTAGTGTCTATTAATAATACTCCAACATTAACTTTCTCTGAGGCTCAGCTTCTCTTCACAGAATACAAAAGAAATACCAGGTATCAGAGTGATGAATTCTTGCTGGGCCCTGCAAATCAGGGAGCAGAGGGAGCCAGGAGATGCTTTGCATTATGCCAAGTTGGATACACGCTGTGTAGTGCAGGGATAATGTCAGAATACAGAAATAGTTGGCAGTCGTCAGCCATGGAGTATATTAGATTGTGTTAACATTTCTTTTGAGCTTGCACCTGAGGTCTTAAGTATCATAAAGGGCAACATGGTGTGCTTGTGTCTACCCCTGTGATTGTATGTTGCCAGATCATAGGACAGGACTTTTGATCTAAAATTAGACCTCGGTTTTGGCTGAGATAGAGTTAATTTTCTTCCTAGTTGCTGGTACAGCTCTGTGTTCTGCATTCAGGACGAGAATAATGTTGGGAACATGCTGATGTTTCAGTTGTTGCTGAGCAGGACTTACTCTAAGTCAAGGACTTTCAGTTTCTCATGCTCTGCCAGGGAGGAGGCTGGGGGGGTATAAGGAGCTGGGAGAGGACACAGCAGGGAGAGCTGAGCCCAGATGACCTAAGGAATATTCCAGAGCACATGGCATCATGTTGAGCATGTAAACAATGGGGAACCCTGGCTGGGAGCTGCTTCTCGGTACTGGCTGAGCATCGGTTGCTTGGTGGTAACCAATTGTTTTTCATTTGCATCACGTGGGTTTTTGGGGGTTATTCTCTCTCCTAATTTTATTTTCTTTTTCCTTGTTTATTATTATTTTTGTTGTTGTTATTCTTAATTTATTTCAGTTGTTTTAACTGTTCTACCTTAACCCATGAATTTTATCACTTTCACCCTTCCCGTTCTGTCCCCCGTCCCATTGGAGCAGGGAGTGAATGCCTGGGAGTTGCTTAGTTGTCAGCTGGGGGCTAAACCAGGACACCTGGCTAGGACTTTTAATCTTGATCTAACACTGAGATCAAATTTTAATGTACTAGAATATGACTAAATTAAATCTCAAGAGTATTTTTGCTGTAAAATAGATCAGTTTCTTTAAACTGTGGTTTTTAAGATTCAGTTAATTTTGTGAGAAAGTAAGAAGCAAGATGAAGGAGGAGACCAACAGAGGGAGGAAGAATGAGAAATGGGTCTAGTTTGTCTGTAAATGTTGTATTATCAAAGCAGACAGAAAAAAGCCTGAGGAAGAACTGTTTCCAGTTTTCATTTTAAGCTCTACTTTCCCGTTGTTTCTCTAAAGGGATCCACTGTAAGCACTAGATTTGAAAAATGAAAATGCACCACTTTTTTATTATAATCCACTAATAAACCCCTTTCTCCTAATTTTTTAGTAAGCCATAAGCTTTATGATGTTAACCAAGCCCACAAACATTTTTTGCATAATTTACTGGATGGAAGATTGCTTTCAGAGAAACCTTCCATTACTCAAAAGATTCATAAACAGCAGATTTTGACATGTATTACCAGTAGCTGCTGGTTAATCTGCAAAGCAGTACCACTCATTATGGCCTTAAATCCTACCTAAAGTCTGTCTGGTTTTAGGTCTTCTAACTATGCTTTATGCAGCACCCTGGTACAACTTATTACTGAATATGATTCCACCAAAACATTCTGCAAAAAGTAGGTGGCAAGTTGTTATTTCAGACACAGGAGTTGCTAAAAATGGTAACTCCTTATTTCCAAAGACTAATAGTGCTTTAAATTAAGCTTCTTTAATGCATATTTAACTTAGAACTAAGTAATTCTAGTCTGAGATGGTGTTCATTTACAAACCAGCTGTTAAAATCATGAGTATTACCAAATGTGCTTACTTGTTGATCTGATCAGCATCTTTACGGTGTAGTACTCTCACCCGTACTGACTAATTGCAATTTAATTACATAGTTCTTAGTATCCAGAACAAGTAACTGGGGTACATATTAAATAGTTATACTGTTTTTCCCTTAACATGTATTACCTGTTGTTACAAATAAACTTTAGTATAATTTTGTAATGAAAACTTATTACTGGAGAGAAGTTTACTTCTGTTTGAACTTTCTTCGGTTTGAGGGATTTAACCTTAAGTGCAAGACTCTACAAATATACGGATACTATTTCTTCTCAGCTTGCAAGTCAAGAAATTGGAGGGGAAAAAGTCTGCAAAAGAGGACAAATAAAGATGTGGAGTCACCACAGGCTGCCTATTGCATTATTCATTCAATTATTCACTTGTGCATTACCCACAGACCTGCCAAAAGTCTTGGGAAGTGTACCGGCTCTACTCATCACTGTTGATCAGCTGCTCTTCCTTGTCCCCAGAGATGTTTTACAATTAGTCCCATTTGCTTTCTTTGTCTCAGAAATGCTCCATGGCCATTTAACCAAGACTGACTCTCCAGTGTGTTACCACATGGCAACCTGTGTGCCAGGAAGGATGCCTTTCAGTGTTGGCTTGGGCACGGATAGTCTTCAGGACTTATTTGCTTCATCTTGGTACATCAAATATCTGTCCTCTCATCAGTCTTTCTCAGAATCCATCTCTGGTTTGTCATCTGCAAGAGATGTTTCACGTAGCAATGATGGATAAGTGGTTCTCTAAACATTCTCAAAGAGAAAAGCCACGTGCTGTACTACACCTTGGGCTATGTGTCGGGCTCGTTTTAATTCTCTGGTAGTGCAGCTGTTGGGTTTTAGTGGATCTAATAATGATTTACATTATGGTACATGAGAGGAGAATCAGCTGTTGAAACAATAGGATTTTACCTAATAAACAGACCTTACAGTAAAATATCTTGATCGCCACATACATATTAATTTTGTATTTTGACCAAAAAAAACTTTATTACTGTAATGTTATCTGTCATGTGTGTATGGGAGGCCAATGTCAATTATGTTTGGAACTGATAGCAAGACTCACAATGGTATTTAGGCAACAAACTCCTTGGAAATCCATCCCTGGATGCAGCATATGAGAACAGAAGATGCAATTTAATTAAAGGTGCTCTCTTCTTTTCCAAATACATTTAGAGAATAGTTTATCTGCCCCTTGTTTCTAGTCGTTTCAGTTTTCACTTCTGCCATTACATTTTAGCTTATTTGGCAGAAAGGATGTTCCTGATGAACCTTCCTGCTCTCTGTTTCTTGCACACAGCACATGTCCTGCTCCCTCCCCCTCTCCACCACTTCAACAGGTTCTTTCTTTCCAGGCCGACTCAACTGGTGGTCCACAGTGTGCACCAGCTGCAAACGTCTGCTGCCCTTGGCCACCACGGGAGATGGGAACTGCCTCCTGCACGCTGCCTCTTTAGGTAAGGGAGAGGCTGCGTGTGAAATCTTCTGCTAGAAAGACTTCCTGCTTCTCTGCACCCCCAGCACAAGCTCAGAAACACATCAGGTGCTAAGACTTGTGTTAAAAGTCTGGTTTGGAGCAATATATTTTTCAAATTTCACTTAAGTTTTGTTTCCCTCATGCATGCCTAAAGTAGGAAAATAAAAGTTTTATTAGGTTATAAAAGAAGGATAACAGGAACAGTGCTAAAACCCATCTATCATAAACATCAGTGATTTGCATTTTCCTTATATTTTCCTGTTCCTAGCCTAACAGCTCTGGAACAGGCAAATTCCAGATGCTTTTTCAGGATTGTCCTCATTGTGCACAAGAAATTGCATTCATTCTCTTGATTTTGTTAAATGGTTCTCTTGCTGTCTTCAAGAATGCAATATCAAGCTATTATCTCTGTTAGTTCCTTGTAAAGTTTCAGCACTTAGGGTGAATTAAAATAATTTCCAATTGATTAATTAGTTGTTAATACAAGATCTTTGAAGCTTGTCTGCAAATCAGTAGAAACCTGTGAAGCTGAAAGTCTTTGATATGCTTTCTCTATCTTAATCTATTATGAGGAAACTTATTTTTTGTTGCAGTTGCTAAAATCATCTACCAGCAGAGCTCTAAAAGGTGACTTTTTGAAAACACTGGGATTTTTAATATTTTGAAGAGATTCTTCTTGTTGAAAGAAGAAACAAAGAAAAGAGTTTTTGCTGTTCCCAAGGATCCTTTTATCTTGTTCACTTCATTTTTAATTAGGAGGAATTGTATGTTATTTACAGCAAATTTTTGGAGTGTTTGGACCTGAAAACAGCAGCTGACAACATGGTCACTGAAACGTGGCTGTCCATGAGCACATGTCTCGGGGAGAGCTCTGCTCTCTTTTGGTGTAGGGTTACTATTCCCAACTACATAAAGATGTTTTATTATCATAAAATGAGATTAAAAGCCTGTGGCTGGTCATATTTTTAGACTTTTATCATCTTGAATGCTCGTCTCTTCACTTGGGTGTTGAAGCCAAAGGGATTTGCCCTCATGCTTTGTGAGAGTTGGAGGTCTTTGGGTGTTGGTGTCAGCTGTGATTCTCAGAAGTGCCCACAGTGCTCATTAACATTCCTGTACCTGCAAACCCTGTTGGCCACTGCAGCCAGAACCAACCTGTGCATTGAATGGCTTGCAGCAAAGTTGAAGTTGCCTGCAAGCAAACAGTGAAACAACTCAAGTCCTTAGTCATTCCTTAATCACAGTTTAAAATTTGTTAGAATCCCTCTTGTTGTTCATTAGCGTATTTATATTGACTGGCTCTTTTGGAAACCTTAAAAACGGTGACAGAATTATTTGCTGAGGAGAATGTTAAATTATATATCAGCTATTTCTGTTTCACTGCAGCTTATTTAAAACTGAATGTTCTCTTGTGCTGCTTTAGGGATGTGGGGATTTCATGACCGGGACCTGGTTTTACGGAAAGCTCTCTACACGATGATGAGGAGTGGAGCTGAGAGGGAAGCACTGAAAAGGAGATGGAGATGGCAACAGACCCAGCAGAATAAGGAGGTCTGTATGGCCTGAAGACAGTCTTGTTAATACCATTTAGGGTTAAAAGCATCTTCTTCTGAAAAGTTTCTTTAAACTAAAGCAAACTTCTTCTGAAGTTTGGTGTGAAAGTTTTCATTGCTATCAAATTCCTTGGCCTTCCATATTGCACAGGGAGAGATATTTGTACTTAAAATTTTCATATCAGAATAAGAACGTGTTTGTAGCTTTGTGGGCATATTTCTGCACAGTTTTGTCCCTAAAAAGGTCTAAGAGAAGTTTAGAACCTGTAGAAAATGTTGGGCTGCAAACCCAAATGTATAATTTAGCTGTCACAAGTGTTATAAAATGAGTGCATGAAATCCACAAGAGAGGGAAACCCCCATTTGGGAAAGATTTCTCAGACTGGGGAGTTGGGATTCTTAGAGCTGCATCCAAATACTGAGTGGATGTTTCCTAACTAAAATAATTCGGTAGATTTGGTTTGACTGTTGATTGTAAGCTGTACCTCAACATGTTATTTTCTGAAGATGTCTGTGCCTAAACAGTGGCTAGAAAAGGCCATTTCAGGAGTAATCCTGGATGCAAACAAGGGAATATGCTTCAGTGTTTGTGGCATATTTGTAATCTGGTTTTTGTTGGCAGCAGTCAGCTAGAACACAGCTGAGCTGTGACTGACTCAGCTGTTTCAGGCTACCTGAAAAAACAGGGGCACAGAAGCACTTTTATACCATTTTTACTCTTGAACGGAAGGAGAAAGCATCACCTGTCTGCCCAGGAGGGCATTCACACTACTTCCAGATGCTGGGAAGAAAGCAAACCTCCAGAAATGGGCCGTAAAGCATGTTAACCGTGGTTGCAAGGAATTCTGTGTGAATAACGGGTTCTCAGGAGTGGAGCACTGCATTAGGAGCAGCAGACCCACATCTAGAAATATAATCCACTGTGCAGTTAATTCTTTTTTTAATAAGTTAATATTCTTTTACCTAAATACAAATGTTGAACTATTAATGGTCCAAGAAATTAAACCATGTCCTGTGTGACACACAGATAAGTCAGTGCTGCAGAACTCTGCTTCCATTGTGTGCCAGCAGAACGTAAAGCACTTCCTTCTCCCCCACAGTCAGGTTTGCTGTACACAGAAGAGGAGTGGGAACGGGAGTGGAACGAGCTGCTCAAACTGGCGTCAAGTGAGCCTCGGACACACTTCAGCAAAAATGGAGGCACTGGTGGGGGGTAAGTGGAGAGCAGGGCAAGATCTTGGGCGGTTTGTTCTCGGCAGGAAAACACTGAATGGAGGTGTTCATAGCACCATCCAACTGCCTTTTAATTGTTGTGCTTTTTTTAGCCTGCTAGAATGTAATTATTTGAATATCCCCTTGTAATATTTAGCATTTTCATTATGTTTTCTTATGCAGTTACCACACTAACTTGAGGTCACTTTGTATCCAAGAGTCTGGATTTAGTAAATCCTAATTTCTTTGTTTCTGGAACAAGCATAGTGTCAGTCTCATTTAGCTTCAAAGAGATGAAGTGCGTCATCTCACTGAAGATGTGGAGCTTTTTGTTTGAGGAACACTCAGCAGGAAGGTGGCCCTTGCTTGAGTACTTTCACTGGGACATGGAATGACAGAGTAACATCACACCTTCTCATAGCATTCTGCAAGAAAATAGTTTGTGTCTGGATATCGCCTCTTGGGTACTTGATCACAGCCATCCTCTCATATTCATACATTTATTTCAGTGCTTTTTTGCTTTGCAGTTCAAACACAAAATCTGCAATATGTTTCTACTTTAAAATGCTGTTAACCCTAAACATACAGGAGGGAAAAAGTCGTATTTTTGGTATTAGAGCTAAAGATTAAATATTTGGATGCAGAATTTTTTTAAACAGAAGGTAGAATGCCAAGTTATAGTTTGTAGTCTCATGAAGCCATTCTGAAAAATCAATATTCTACTTCAGTCTTTGTACAGTTATTAAAAAGCTTACCTAAAAATTGTGGTAATTAATATTGCACCAGTCGGAACAATTGCACTTCCTTTGACTATTCAAGCTCCTATTAAACCCATGTAACATCCACAGTGCCCTCAAATGCAAGAAGTATTTAAGGACTGTTTATTTAACATTAACCTCCTTTCCTGTCATCCCAGTACAGTTTGATGTTGCTGGAAGGTTCTGCAGAGGGTTTGTCTGTATTTCTAAGAGCTACACCTGGTTTTTTTCTTGCCCAATTTCCTGTCTGTTTATCCACAATGATTCCATGAGCAAGCTGATTGCAGCTGCTCTGATTGCACTCTGCAGAGTTGCAGTGTTTGTTACTACCCAGTGCTACCAGGAAAGCAAGGGAGGAGTGTGTTTTCTTGAAGACCAGCTTAGTATGCATGTTTAGCTTTCTAAGATATTCAATTAGTAGCATTTCAGTCAATTAGCTTATTATAAACAGAACCAGACAAACTGATGGTCTCAGGAAAAAGCCCAGTACTTTCTCCTGCCTTGCATTTAGTTCAGATGTTGAGAAGCTATTGGAAAAATACAGAAATATATTTGTGAAAAAGTTTGGGATGAAACAGTATCTAGAACATTTAAATACCCCTGATCCACATACGGAATCTGCTTTAAATAATGTGATGTGATGTGATAAACCATCCCTCCCTTTCAGTGCAGTTATTTCCACCAGTAGGATTATTGATCAGCCTTAGGAATGCAGAAGCTTTGGGGTTTGTGTCTAGTGTTTAGCACTAACAATATTTAGTGTTTGTTTACTTGGTGCATAATTTTCTTTAGCTACTGTTTCCCCTGCAGAAAATTCCATGTGGTGATAAGTAAATTGACAAAAGAAGGCAGACAACACAATGAGAGTAACAAAGTCCTTAGAAGATGTTCTCTGGGCTGTGAAAGAATATATTTTCCTTTTGACTCTATTATGTTAAAGACAGGTAATTCTATGAATGCAGGAGGACATTGCTTAGAAAACTGTCAGCCATAATGTGTCTCATTTTCTTCTGTTTTGAAGCTAAAAAAGAGATTTATTTTCATTCTAGTCTCTGGTTTGTTTCCTGTCTTTGTAGGTATTTTCCTGTTGATACAGTTCAGTGTTCTAATGCAGTTCGGTTCAAATTTCTATTAAATTTGGTCATTCACCCCAGTTTCTCTGACCTTATTCTATCTGTTTCATTCTGTATGTCTCACATACATTGTATTTGCTAGTCAGAGATGCCCTCCAGTGTTGCATTTGCCAGGCACTGACCATCTCTACCTTCAGTTCCCAGGTACTTACACAGGGGGTAGTCCTATTACATAAAGAATCAATTTAAGTTGGGTTTAATGTTCTCATCATGGCTTGCATTTATCTTTTTTGCAAATCAAAATAAAGTAAGTATAAATAGGCAACAGTTAATTTTTCCTTTGAACACTGAAAGAAGAATCGGGCAAGAAACAGCCCATTAAACATGTGAATATGTATTTCTCTTTACATTCGTTTCAAAGACAGAATGAATGTGGCAGAATTTATTACTTTCTCAATTTAATGATCCCATGGTCAAAGTAGGGCCTTTGATAAGGGAAAGGAATATCAAAATAGTATTTTTGAGAAGGGGGTATATTATGTCTTCTTGTTAGGTGCTATATTAAGAAAACTTGCCCATCAGTCTTTGAACTGTAGATGAGATGAATTTTCCTTTGGTGTCAGAATTAGCTTAAGCATCAGAAGTTGTATCCGCTTCAAAAGAATTCAGTGACAAAGCTGAGTCTGGAACTGTGCTTCCTCATTCACCTGCAAGCTCCTTTTAGTTATTTCAGAGTGAACTACGTGCAGAGGACATCAATTGTCACTAAATCTCCCAAGATCCCTCCTTTGAGATCACTCTCAGTCTGAGGCTGGGAAGTTGGAAAGAAAGAAAAAGGGAACACAGGAAAACCTGGTTCATAAGTTCTCATTTCCAACATGTAAAATCCCCAAGCACTAAAGCAGACCAAACCGATTCATTATGAAGCAGGTTCTTGTTTTGAAACAGATTTGCACGTCTTTCTGTAAATGTAAAAAATGAATTCTAGATTAACATAATTGCTTCATTTATCTCCATTTACCAGCAAAACCAGGCGTACCAAACTGAAGCAACTGCATTGAAAAAAGGAAAATGTCTTGTACCCTGTTTTGTGTTGAGAACCTAACTGTTGCCATCCTGCTCAAGAGAAAATTCCAGCCGTTCCTTCCCTGTGCAGACTCGTGCCAGTCAGAGCCTGGGGCAGTGCTGGATTGCATGGCACTGTTGTTATTCCCTTTTTGCAAACCTGGCTGCTGTGTCGTGGGCTGAGCTAGTGCAGGTTTTGGAAGTATTAACTGTCACCTGTAGCCTATCTCTATGCTGCTGACATTATCTTATTAATAGAATCAAGGGATTTTAAATGGGGAGGAAAGGAGAGAATACTGCTGTAATCTTTCTGTGTGTCGTTAGAGTTTTATTTAACTCTAGACAGGCAGTACCTCTCAGATGCAGGTGTTCTCTCAGGTGTTGGACTTGGTGAGGTATTGGGAACATACAGTTCTTCATACACAACTACTGAAGCCATCCAAGACTCTCATAGAGAATTTAGTTTAGACCATTTGATAAAGAAATGCCTTTAAAATTATTTTTATTTGATCTGATGTCTGTTACAGGAGTAATATTTCTTTTAAATTGTCCAGTATATGCAACAATTATAGGATGCAGATTGAAAACAGTTCATTATAACAGTGTACCTTTTGATTATTAGCTGAGGTTTGTAATGGCTGACACATCATTTCATCTGGCCTATTTGCAGTTCATGTAACTTGTACTGAAGCCCATCACAGCCTGGAAATAGTCAAAGTGCCTGGTGATTCGCATATGGAACTCAAAGCATTCACATTCTGTGTCTCCTTTAGTCAATGCAAAATACCTTTTTTTTTTTTTCCTGAAGAGTGAAAGACTGTCCCAGGACTGTGCCATTTCCTGTGTCTGAGGTGAAGCTCATTGCTGAACACCTGTAAGGAAACCAACAGAGAGGTTCCTCCACCTATAGCAGGAATTTGGACTTGCTGTTGAGCTGCAGCTGTGCTTTATGTTGGTTTTTATTTTGGATTAAGCAGGAAAAGAAGAGGTGTCAGAAATGAAATGGTGGCAAATAGAGGATGTAAACTCAGATGTCATCCTGATCTCATGCTTCTAACAAACCTCCAGGCTGGAGAACTTTACACTTGTGACATTGTTTCAGTGCCTCTCACTGCCTGTGGGCATTGCTCTCTTGCTCTGCATGAATCCCAAAACTCAACCTAAACTTGGAATAGCCATTTCGAGTCTGTTGGACTCACTGGGAATCTGGAGCTCTGGGTGGGGGAGAAGAGCAAGGTGACCATAGGGAGCTGTTTACAAGGAAATCCAAGGACAGGAAAACAGATCTTTTTCAGATTTTCCAGGCAGCAGAGGAACAGCCAGCAGATAGCCAGGTAGAACTGCAGGGTAGGAGACTTTCCCAGTCCAGCTTTTTGAAAAAGGTTTTCTTGCTTTGCTGGCTGCAGTACAAATTAGATTTTCCATAAGAGAGAGAGTCTCTCTGGAGTGCTCAGTAGGTATCCGCTGTGTTTGGTCCTGTAGGTCAGACTGAGATTTTTATTTTTATCTCTTTGGGTTTTGTTTTTTGTTTGTTTTTTTTGTTGTTGTTGTTAATGTGCTCTTAAAATCAAGATAAATTATTTGGAGTGCTCTGGTTGAGCAGGATTGTGCAAGGCAGATATGTGTGTAAGTGGATTTCTTATTTAAAGTTAGCTTTAAATGAACAGAAGAATTAATTTCAGTTTCCTAAATTTTCTTTGCTTCCATGTTATATTGACAAAGTCATTTTGTTCACAATTTTCATGGCCATGTAGCTAGCATAAATAAAAATCCGTGAAAAAAAGTGGAAAGATAAGTGGATCAAAGGATGTGGTAGGTTGCCATGGACACTTGTTAATGATGATTTTTTCATTCTCATTAATCTTTAGCAAAATTCATACTGAATCCACAGCAGTGCCACTGAAATAATACAAAACAGCCCACATGAATTACTGGCACTGATGATATAGAACTGGACACTGGAAAGGTTTCCCAGAGAGGCTGTGAAGGGACTCAAAGGCTGTCTGGACACGGTCTGGGGCAGCTCTGGATGGCCCTGCTGGAGCAGGGCTTGGACAAGGGACCTCCAGAGCTCCCTTACCACCTCAGCCACTCTGATCCTATGACAAGGAGGGATGGAACATGATAGTGAATGGTCACAGATAGTGAATGAAGCAACTTGATGTGATATCGAAGAGCAAAAACGCCCAGTGGAATTTTGGAGTCTGTGCAGTCGGGCATGGCACCAGCTGAGCAAAGGGATAAAGATCCTTCTGAGACAGCTGGAATGTGCCTTTCAGTTCTAGAAACCTCATCAACTAGGAGATGAGGAATAATTGGAGGATTTGAAAAAAAAAAATTAGGACTGATAGGAAATACTAATTGAGAAAATAGCTGGAAATCTTTCTGGCACATTGTCTTGCCAATAACATGATTCTCCTGGCTGCTCTTTGGCTAAAAAATTGCTCTGAGGGCAACATAATGGATGGCAAATGCTGAAAAGCTGTCACAGCCAAGCATGGAGAAGAGTTCAGTGAGGAATATGGGAAGAAATTACAAAATGGGGAATGTAGTTTGAACATCAGGGAAAATTTCCTGATGAGTTTGGGTAATGGGAGAAGGGATATGGGGAAGGAGAGGTGTCTCACTGCTTGATCAGTGAATCATCAGCCTCCTGCAGCCTCCTGCATCAGCCTCCCTGAAAGCAGGTGAAATTCAGCTCATTGGAAAATCTGACAGGACAATGAATCTCCAGTTGCCTACACAGGTACCCCCTCCCCATTAAAAAAAAAACCTTCTGGTAACAATCAAAAAAAAAAGCTGACAACTTTGTCAGTTAAATTCCTCCTGCTCAAGTTGATATCAGTGTTCCTTACATTGCCAAGGTAAACTCACCTGAACTAGAAAGACACTGTAGGGTCTATGTGCCAAGGGTGTCATGTGAAATTACGATTTTTGTAACAAAAGTAGATTTATTCCAACAGCTTGGCTAAGAATCACCTTTTCTATTCCTGCTAGGCTACCAAACAATATCAGAAAGGAATTAATTTTTCTGACTACTGAACTAGTGTGGAGTCTGCAAGTGAAAACATCTTCTCTGTTGCTATTATTTTATTTCCAAAAATGCGTTTTCCTTCCTTGTTTCTTATGGTACCTGTTTCAATAATTGGAATATGTGTTTCAGAAGAATGGGATATAAGTGACAATGAAGGAGGAACAGCTGCTGGGATGTGTTGATTCACTCAAGTTTCAGTGGTTGGCTCAAGTTGGCTCAAAACAGTCTCAATGCTGTGTCTTCCAGAGTGGATAATGCAGAAGACCCAGTGTATGAGAGCCTGGAAGAGTTCCATGTTTTTGTGTTAGCCCACATTTTAAGAAGACCTATTGTTGTAGTAGCAGACACGATGTTGCGAGACTCAGGGGGAGAAGGTAAGAGCTCTGCTGGAAATCTCTGCTCCTCTGGAATGGAATCAGTCCTAAACTGCCACACACAAAAGACCCAGCTGTCACACATCAGGGTGTTTATGGCAGAGCTGCTGCCTTTTTCCAAAAGCACAGGATGATGCTCAATCCATTTCTGTTAGATAAAAGTGAAAACTACAGGATGATCATGTAAGTCCTGAGGAAAATCTGTTCATCCTAGATATTGGTTATTAACTTAATAACCACCACATTCCACAATGCATTTCTGATTGGTCTAGGTTAACAAGGTTCTAATTCTGCTGTGTTATTTTGGCGTCCCTTAAAACCCTGCAGAAATCAATCTAATCTGACTTAGAAAAATTGAATTTTGAATGTGTATGTCTGGGATTTTTGTTTTTAATGACTCCCTTGCAGCTTATCATTCAAAAGTTTCCAGAATGATTTATTCAGTTTGCACATGTGAGCACACAAATGCTGGAGCCAGCTGGACACTGTCTGAGCAGGACTTGAAGGATTAAATTCATCTCACTTTCTACAATGAACTAATAGAATACTAGTTCATGATAGTATGTTGCTTAATTAAAGGGGGATGTTTGGTTGATTAAGGGAAGATGTTAAACAGGTGATGGAGTTTACAGAAATTTACTTCCCCAGGAAAATGCTGGGTAATTTCAGTTTCTGTTCAAATTATGAACTACAAGTAATGGTTGTAGATGATTCTGTGAGTTTTGGAAAAACACCTGAAAGATGATGCAGCCACTGGTCACAGCCAGCGTGGGTTCACAAGGGGAACTCATTTTGGAAATATTTCAGCAATAAAGATTGGTATTTTTGTAGCAAAAGGAAAAATAATTGGTCAGAAACAAACACATTGAGAGAATTTTCCTGCCCAAACTTACTGTTCCCATAATTATATAGAGAAACAAGTGTAGAACCTTCCAAAGCAAGATTTTTTTCCCTACAGATGGAGCATTCCATTCATCTACTTGTAGAATTTTTTGAGTCTTTCCTTAACATTATCATGCCTACATATCTATGCACATTTACAGATATATAATGTGTGTGATGAAATGTGTGGACTATAAACATGTTTGCAAAGCTTCTCACAAAACTCTGTCAGTGTAAGGCACGAGCAGAGCCTGTTGCCAAAAGAACTGAGTGTATTTACTGATAATTATTAGAAAATACCCTTCTCCTTAAAAGTATTACAGAAAGGTACAAATCTGCATACTTGTGTGAGAGTCATCAAGATTTTGTTATAAGACCTTAATAACTTTACTACTAAACAATTAAAGCAAGGAAAAAGATGAAAGAGCAGAAGGTTTTCATTATCGTTTGTAGTGTATTTACTGACATTTTTATAATTAAATTTTACCTGTTATGACTGTTTCCTGCACTGATTACTCTACTTTAGTCTGCTCTCCTGGAGCTCTGAAAATCTTGCAGCACAATTATTGGCTGTTCTTTCACACAGCTAAAAGATCTTTTCCTTTGCAGCATTTGCACCGATACCATTTGGAGGAATTTATTTGCCACTTGAAGTTCTCCCAAACAGATGCCATTGCTCACCGCTTGTGCTGGCCTATGATCAGGCCCATTTCTCTGCTCTGGTTTCCATGGAACAGAAAGACCAACAGAGAGAACAAGGTATGCTATAAACACAGCAACACTAGGATATATGTTGGATACAATGCACAAAGTACCTTCTTCTACCAGTAGGTGTATTTAGCTATCAGAAAGGAAACAGTGTTCACTAAATTTTATTGCTGCATGCTTAGGAGTAGTCTAATCACAAGCCTGGGAGCCAAGAACTCGCAGTCCTAATCCATGTGCTGTCACTGCCTGTCTCTGGCACTCACACCTTTTCTGACAGTCAGTTCTACATATGTACATAAATGTACACGTATAACCATAGTTACCTACTGTGCCTCTGGGTTCTTGAAGGCCTGGCCCTTGTTAGTTTGGGTTAGTAAAATGTTTAGAAGCTTAAGTGGGAGTCAGAGTACTGTTAAAATCTCAGGTAATGGAAAAAAATATCTCTCTTCCCGTGTGCTAAATGCACTCTTGTAATTTAAAAACATTTAGGTGAAATGTTTTTGCCTTGCTGTCTTCTGTTCTGCTTTGGAACAGTGACAACAAAGTCTGACCAGATACTTCTGTGTCAAGTTGGAGCTTCCTGGATATGGGATTGGAAGTGACAAGAGCTTCAGGACTGGATCTGTTCTTGCATCAGTGGCCCAGAAGCTGGCTATAACTGTCCTTATTTGCTAGAGCTGTTTGCTCAGTAATAGAAAGCTGTGAGATGAACTCCTATCTGTCTTTGTTCCTTTTGTGGGGAAGGGAAAAGGGTTTTTGCCAAAAACATGGTGAGGCTTTAGAAAAATTCAAGGCAGTTTTGCTTTTAGTTAGGAGTCTTTTATTTTTCCTGATGGTACCTCCAAAGTGTTTTAAATCCCTTATGAATGCTTATAGCTGTCAAGTAAATGGGAATGTGTGCAGGTTGTTGAGATCTCTTGAGTGAATTTCATTCCATCCTCCTTCCTAGGGAGGTCTAGAGGCACCTAAATATCCATCATTTGATTCCCTAAACCTTTGTGCATTTCATCTGATTTTGGATGTATTAGGCATTGCCCATGCTTGAGACCAGGGGTCCTCAAAGTTTTTAAACAGGGGGCTGGTTCACCGTCCCTCAGACACTGTCGGGGGCTGGACTATAATGTCCTGTGCCAACCAGCAGGGGGCGCTGTTGGATCACTGGAGATGCAGAG
>JAWWLV010000018.1:16137526-16157676 GCA_035041135.1 Platyrinchus mystaceus | reverse complement strand
CCAAAAACTCCTCCCCCGTCTCCCAGGAGACGAGAGAAAAAAAAGTAAAAAAGGAACTTCTTAACCCCTCCCCCCCCCCAGCTTTGGCAACAGCCAAACTCCCCACACAGACAAAGTGTTGAGGAGCATTTAACTCGGAATGAGATCTCACCGGCCAGTCCATTGTGTTACCTAATTGTTCTGTAAATACCGGCGGGCCGGACTGACGACTCTCAGGGGCCGTATCCAGCCCACGGGCTGTGGTTTGAGGACCCCTGCTTGAGACAGTCAGCAGAGAGGAAGGTGTTCACTAGAATGATGAGAATGAGGAAAAAAGGAGCTCTTGAACAGCAGATTTTCTGTAACATCTCCACACAAGAATCTGACCTCCAGTTTGTCATCCTCTTGGGAGGAGCAGAGAGCTTTCATATGAGGTGGTGTGAGATGGGAAACTACACCAAGGATGGCAAGCTGTTTTGGCAACCTTGTGCTGGTCAAGAGGAGACTGAATCATCAGACTGAAATGGAGAAAAAGGTTGATCTAGATGTCAGACATTCAAGATGTCAGATATTCAATGGGAAAAATCACTCCAGTCCAAGCTATTCAACCACCACTGGCACATAACTGTTTCAGGGATTTGTAGGCAGGTGCTTGGCAATATCTCTGGTCTTGGCATTATGTGCTGGGACACTGGAGCTGCCTTCCAGCCCTCAGGCAGTAGAAGAACAGCCCTTAGGAGAATGCTTTTCACACAGGAAAACCCTGAGGTATGATATGAAACATCTTCTAAGAAATGAAAGTCTGAAAAGTAAATCTATCCCATTTTAATGCAAAAATGTGACAGGAATGAAGCTTGAGTTTTGAAGAGCCTTTAAAGACATGGTTTCACCGTTGATCGTTGCTGATGATACACTGTAAAGTTGTCTGGTGGAGTAGCCAGCATCCATTTCTTCCTTTCTAATAATTGGGATCAGAATGATATCAGCAGACTGACAGAAACGTCATTTATCTCAGGCACATCTATCTGCCTTCATACAAGGCTTCATGATCACAGGTCTTACAAGAGCCTCTGTGTAAATAACTGGATACACAGAACCGAACTCTCTCTGCAATAACTTTGCAGTCAGGGGAACTGCCATCCACCAAACCTTTTGCTGTCGTTGTGTCCTCCAAAGGATGGGATTGACAAAAGGCAGTGAGGGACACTACTGTTCAGCTGCTCTGACCCTGCCTCTCCGTATCTGCTCCTCAGTGATACACCTTGGTGTCACCTGCTGAAACATAACTCTCATCTTACAAGCCATATATTCCTGTTAGTCACACACTGCAAGATCTTGGGTTTGATAACAAGATTATGTATTTGATTTCTCCCACAAGTGCTAGCAATAATGTTAAATATCCTTCTTATGGTCATAAACTGTCTTTCTGTAGGATTTTCCTACACCTGTGTTCCCACAGAAAAGGTTCTGGGAAAGAAAAGCCTACCAAATATCCAGCACAGCATCAGAATTATTAAATACTGGTTTTCATGTATAACTTCATCCAGGTTAATTGCAAAGGTCAGTGAATCAAAGTAGTATTTGTTTTCTATGACCCAGTTGTACATGTCTTACTGCAGGGCCTTGAATGCACAGGCTTCAGTTCTGTGGAGCAGCAGAGAGCATTTGGCATTTATTGGGATGAAGGGAATGCTTTAGCTTTCAGCTGCCAGGCTGGTTGCTGTTGGAGACCAGAGCAACCACAGCATTCCTGTTGTTCTCCCTGCTGTGACAGGAAGTAGGTTGGCACAAGGATGCTCCAGTAGTGCTGGTTTTCACCTTGTCAGCAGAGCGATGCTTTGGCACACGGGGGCAGAGCCATGGCTGTTAAATGTGCCAATAATAGTGGCACAGGTTCAAAATCAAACAGATTTGGAACTGTCAGAATGCAGCTGAGAGCTCAGAGCTCTTAGAAGGAGCCTCTTGGTGAGCCCAGCCATTTGTAACCTGGAGTATTTCTGCTCTGTGTAATCAGGTGTCAGGAGCAGCCTCTGGAGCTGTCTGAACTACTGCATGTACAGTCACATGTGTTTAAGCTGCTGCTCAGCTCTCTTGGGGAGGAGGCAACATGTCTATATTTGAGAAATATGTATGGTCAAATAAATACTGATGTGAATGCCTGAAGTCCTGCTTTGTCACAGAGTCCTGCATCGGATAATTAAAATGCTCCTATAAATTTATATAAAGAGAAAACACACTAAGATCCTCTTGTCTGGAGAGGATTTAAACCACATTTTGACATGTCTTCTTTTTATCAGCACACAACTGGCGTTCTGCTGGTTGCCAGAGGGCCTGTCATTTTGAAATCCAGTGTCTGATTAAAAACCTATAAATATTTTTATATCCACACAGGCTCTATTGATGCAGATGTTTTGTATCTTTGTTCATGGAAACACAGCCTGGCTGTCAGCTGCTTCTAAAGCTGCTTCCTTGAACCTGGAGCTTCCCCCATGCCTGCTCTGTCTGAGTGCAGTCCCGGGCGTGAGAGCGGCGATGCTGGCTTTGGACAGCAGTGTGTCAGTCTTGGGCTCACCATTTGATCTTACCAGCATTATAAGATGAAGAGTGACACTCGGAGGCATGAAGATGAGTGCTGGGAAACACTGTGACTTCCTTCACAGCACAGAAGGAGCACACCCAGCTAAGAAATGGCAGGAAAATCCTCACGGTGTCTTAAACTGCCGTGGATGAACTGCTGGTCAAACATCCCATTTGTTGGAGCTTGTAGGCTGTGGTTTGAGTTGTATGGTTCCAGCCAGAGAGTATCCAAACCCAAGTGTAACTGCACCAAAGCTGCCCACTCTGATGCAGCTGGGCCTCTGGGAGGTGCTGCAGTCTGGGGGATTTGCTTAAGCATTTTTAATAGGTGTATTTTCAGTATCAGTAATAACGGTGAACTTTAAAAAGAACTCTAAAAAGTTAGTTTCAAACTGCCCGTAGAAAAGAAACTCGTTTACTTTTTGAAATTTCCATCCCAAAGAGACTGCTCCAACTCTCTGGCAGTCCTTTGGTCCAGGCTTTCCAACATCACCTGCCCTAGGATCACAGTCCCAGTTCTCTGTACCTGTAAGGTCAGGTGCTACCAGAAGCGAACTGGTGTGTAGTAAACTTATAATGCTGCTCTTTTTTAAGTTGCCTTTATCCTCTAAATGATTGCGATGCTGCACTGCAAGGTCAGCTGCCAGCCCAGTCAGTGCCTGCTGCTAATTCTGTTAATTGGCCAAATATGTGTTTTCCTTGGGAAACACGTCAATTGTTTTCTGTTATTCCAGCCTCTTTGTTGCAATAATTTCATGGAATGCAGGAGGGGAAGCCCTCACATTACACCAGTGAGCGTGAAAAGGTGTATTCAGTTGTCACATCTGCTGTCCGTTTGTTCTGTTCCTGTGCTCCAGGAACTTGCCAGACAGTGTGTGTTGAACTGGAGACTTGGACTCTGCTTATTCACACCGAGTTTGTTTAAGGAGCTAAATTCCCTTGCAGTGTGACTGCCCGTGCCTGCTGCCAGCGGGCTGTGCCCACGTCCCGGGAGCAGGTCCCACATTCCCCGCTGGGACTGCCGGGGAGCGACCTTGCCCCGAGATTCGGGGGGTTCGGGTTTGCTGTGCCTTCTGCAGCGATGCAAAGGTTGGGGGAAAACAACCCCGGCCTCAGTACAGACCGGGGGGCTGAGCAACACAAACCTCGGGACAACCCTGGGATGGGGCTGAACAACGCAAATCCTGGGACAACCCTGGGATGGGGCTGGAGAGCCCCGGCCACCCCACACACAGCTGGGTGAGGAACAATATTGTACCAAACACGCGTTACCTTTGTTTTGACAACGGGTGTTTTCTGAACTGCAGAAAGGACTGTGAACAGCACATAAACAGTGCAGTCAGGTTTCAATGATTGAGTGCCCTGATGTCTGGGTGATTTCTCCAGGCTCCTTTGCCCCCTGGCTTGGCTGGAATGAATACTTGGGTGAAGTTTTTAAGGGTTTAGTATAGAAAATTAAATTCCTTGATTGGTTGGCAGAGGAGCAACAGTGACCTGCATCATGCTGAGGATCCTACCAAGTCCTCAACAGTTTTTACCTTTTTTCCTAATGAAATGGAAGCAAATTGGTGGGTGTAATTAAAGCTGACTGTTTTTCTCTTACTTTCTTGCTGGTGATGAATGATAGAAATTCTAACACCAGAGTGTGGTCCCTGCATGCAGAGTATAAAGCAGAGTCATTAAGAGAGGTGTCAGAAGGCAGAGCCCTCACAGAGAGGGGAGAGAAGAGAAGAGCCAAAACTGAAATGCTGGGATATAACAGCAGCTATGGTCTTTTCGCTGCACTCAAGACAGGCCTCACACTGACCTCTTGACCCTCATATATATTGATCTGTGGTCTTCAATTACGTTAATTCACAGTTTGAGTCGAAAATTGCTGTAACTGCCTTTTGCTCTCTTTCTTACTGCTGATACCAATGTATTTTTATTTCTTTGACAGTACAAAACAAAAAGGTACTAAACTGAAAAGACAAAATAATTAACAAGTATGTGAATCTGTCATTCTGAGAGCCAGGCAGGAATATTGCAACGTTTTACTGCTTTCTGATATTCTAATGACTCTGTCTCCAGGAAATGTTTATTGTGCATTACAAAATGGCCATGTTGTTCTTTCAGAGGTCTCCCCTCCTCCACAGGTGACTCTCATTCAATCTGGGAGTAAGCAGGGTATTAACCTCCCCCTCTCCTCTTCTGTTGCACACACACACGAGGACAGGGAGTTGGAGCCTGGTATAAATCACTTGTGGTGCTCTGATGAGACAATTCTGCCACACACTCAAATCCTGCCCTTCCTGAAGCAGCAATTCTGCTTTTCACAGCTGAGTCTTCTTTTTGTCATTTTTGTTCCCCCCACCCCAATCCTTGTTTCTTCTCTGCTTCAGCCGTGATTCCCCTGACTGACTCTGAACACAAGTTACTGCCTTTGCACTTTGCGGTCGATCCTGGGAAAGACTGGGAGTGGGGAAAAGATGACAATGATAACACCAGACTGGCCAAGTAAGACCTTTCTGTAACTTCAGTGTTAAGCAGTAAAATGTCTTGAGCTGTACCTGGTTGGAGTACTGGGAGAGCTGCCAGGGCTTTGTTCTTGTTCTCTGGTTACATGGCAGAAGACATGGGTGGGTCTCCAGCTGATGGTCACAATTCAGGCTGCTGTTGCACCTCTCCCTTTTATGAAGTATTGCTTTTCCTTTCAGACTTTTTGACTGTTTGTTCCTTTCTTTTCTTCATCTTTAGTTTGATTCTGTCTCTTGAGGCAAAGCTTAACCTTCTGCACAGCTACATGAATGTAACATGGATACGCATCCCATCTGAGACACGGGTAAGGTCAACTCCCCCTCGCTCCAAACAAACTCCTGGTGTCCAGAGACACGAGGCATAGGAGGGTGTTGTGTAGGGAAGGCTGCCTGGAAACACCTCAGTGTCCCAGCAGCAGGGACAAGTCACTCATGACTCACTGACACTGCAATCAGGCTTATGGATTTATTTGGTTATTTGCTTTAATAACACAGTTGCTTGTATATTTTTTGCTGAAATGTATTTTCTAGCTTAATCTTTCTGTTACATTTTTCAGTAGTCTGGGTAGTTTAAAGAAACCTTTTCTCACCATTGTTTTTTCAGAAGTTTGGCTTGTTCCCCTAATGCCACTGTTAAGTCACCAATCCCAAGTCCTTTCTGAGAATGCACTGGCTCCCCTGGACAGCTCCTAGTTTGGAGTGGCTGACAGGAGGCCACAGACTGGCTCTGAACTGAAGCCTGGCTCTTTCAGAGAGTTATTTTAGAATCATGCCCAGCTGGCACCTACTCAGCTGCAAGTTTCTCTGCGAACTGCATTGAATAGATGGAGGGGTTAGTCTGGAGGCTAAAGGTTGCTAGGAGAGCATGGAGATGATTTAGGCAGCCTACACGGGGCTTGAACAGAACACAAATGAGAAAGCATTTAGCAACCTGCAAGAGGAAGAAAATCCATTTTTTTACAGTTTCAGCAGTAGTAGCTACCACATGAGAAAAAGGAGAGGCAAAATGGTCCTGTATTTGTAAGTGGTGAGTCTGAAACCTGTGGAACCTGGGTTACCTGTCCCTGCTGACACTGTGATGGTCAGGTCACTGCAGCACTGTCATCTCTGTGAGTGGGGATGACACCTCTGCTCCCAGCTGGGTGGTGGGTGCTCAGGGATCCCTGAGAGACAGAGAACATGTAAGTACCCAGGGACAAGAAGCAGGCAGGTATTTCTATTCCACAGGTATATACATCTACAGGTTACCCCTCCCTGAGTCCCTATGGTTAGTTAAGTGTTCCCTATTTATCTCCAGCAGATTTTGGCTTCATGGTGCCTGAAAGCAAGACCAAGTTTTGCAGGAGTTAATGAACAGAGTCCTGTTTTAAAGTACCCTAGGATCCATGTTATTGCATTTTCAAGAAAGATGTTTTATCATGTTACCTAAAATATAAAGTGGAACTTGGATTTGTGACACCAGTTTTATCTGCACTGCATTTCCAATAAGCATGAATGCACATCATTGTATTCCTCAGCCTTCTTGCTTAAGTTTAATGTGTGCTATTCCAGGTGAGATGTCTAGCTCTGGCGCATCGTACCACTGATTTTCATGCACCAGACACCCGAGCAATGAAAAAGTCAGTTTAAATAAGTTGGGTTTTGAACATAATGGATTTTGAAATATTGCTGTATGCAGGTTTGTGTGCTGTATCCCCCTCACAGCTTTCAGCAGCTCCTCATTTCCCTTCCATGGCAATGTCACCAGTTCCTTTGCCTGCTGGCTCAGGGACAGCCCCTGGAGGTGCTCCCTGTGGAGCGGCCAGGCCTGTGCTGGTCTCTGCTCCACAGGGAGGCTGTGCCACAGCTCCTTTCCATGGCTCACACACTGACTGTCACAGAGCCCCCAGTGACTGGCCCCTGCACTACAAATGTGCTCAAAAGAGCCAAAACCGATTGTAGGAACAAGGAAGATACAGAGTTACGCACAGCAAAATAAGCTTTACTTGGTGAAGAAACCAGTTGAAAATGTCAGTGTGTAAATTAAAAAATATATTTATAATCAATGTTAAAATATATATTGAATTTGGGGGGTCTTTTTGCACCAGGTCCTGCATAAAACGGATTTTTCTGTACTTAACTATATTTACTTTTCCATAGCAGGCCCCTTTGGCTCAACCAGAATCTCCTACAGCTTCAGCTGGGGAAGACGTGCAGTCTCTGGCTGACTCAATGGACTCGGACCGAGATTCTATCTGTAGTAATTCCAACGGCAATAATGGCAAAAACAGTAAAGAAAAAGAAAAGGACAAACAAAGGAAAGATAAAGACAAAACCAGGACGGATTCAGTTGCCAATAAAATAGGAAGCCTCAGTAAAACCCTGGGAATTAAACTGAAAAAGAACATGGGTGGTCTTGGAGGCCTGGTGCATGGCAAAATGAGCAGAGCCAATTCAGGGAATGGAAAAAATGGGGACACAGTAGAGAAGGTCAAGGACAAGAAGTCCAAGTCTCGGAAAGGGAGCAAAGAGGAGTCGGGACAGTCTGCGAGCACGTCTCCATCTGAGAAGACCACCCCATCTCCGACGGACAGAGCCAGCAACTCCCCCACAGACAAGGGCAGTGCCAAACCCTTCTCTGACAAGCAAGCTGACCCATGGAAGTACAGCACTGACGTGAAACTCAGCCTAAACATTTTGAGAGCTGCCATGCAGGGTGAACGAAAGTTTATTTTTGCTGGCCTTCTTCTGACCAGTCACAGGCATCAGTTCCACGAGGAAATGATAGGTTATTACCTGACCAGTGCCCAGGAGCGTTTCAACGCAGAGCAGGAACAGAAAAGAAAGGAAGCTGAGAAAAAGGCTGCACTGAATAGCTCATCTAGTAGGAAACTGGAGCCAGAAGCATATTCAAAAGAAAAACTGGAAACATCTCCTCAGGATAGGGCATCACCCGTCTTGCCTCAAAGCCATACAACCCAACTGGTTTTAAAGTTCAAAGATCGCACTAGTCCCACCCCCGGGCCGTTCTCCTCCCCCAGCAGTGGTGCCAAGAGGAGCGGCCCCATCCCAGTATCTGCCCACTACAGCCATACTCCCCCTGTCCAAAGGCAGAGTGTCATCCATTTGCATGATGTCAACTCCAAGCCATCAAGCTTCCAAGACGACACCTACAAGCCAGTGGTGGGCACCTTGAAGACCTGTGCCACCTACCCCCAGCAGAACAGGTCCCTGTCCTCCCAGAGCTACAGCCCGGCCCGGCTGCCTGGGATCCGCACGGTGAACACGGTGGAGTCACTGAGCTACGCCCTGCCCGCCGAACACAAGTCTCAGACGTACACAAACGGCTTCAACACCAGGGACATCAGAGACTGCCTGGAGTATGCTGACGAGGACACTCCCCAGACCTGGCTGAACAATGACAAAAACCAAGGCAGAAGCACAGTTTGCCCAATCTACTCCATCCAGCAGAACCGCTGTAAGAAGGAGAACTGTTCCTTTTATGGTCGCCCTGAGACTGACAATTACTGTTCCTACTGCTACAAGGAGGAGCTGAAGCGCAGGGAGAGGGACAGCAAGGGACACAGGCATTGAGGATTCTTCCTGACTACTTAGTTTTACCATTTTCTTACTTACAAAGTAAACAGTGTTGGATTGCAGTAAAAGGAATCCTTAAAACAAGAATAAAGGATTGATGAGTAAATAGTGTCTAGCTTTTCGCTTTTCCGGGGCAATGAGGAAATAATAGGATTAATTTATCATAAAAAATTATTATTTTCCATTTTGTCGGTGTCTTTTTTACATATACTGGTAAGCTGAGGGGTTGTTTACTCCTTTGTCAGTGCTGTGTATATGTTTGGTCAAAATTTACTAATGGTGCCTGAATTTACACTGACATCACTCAGGTAGTAGAATGATAGGGGCAAGTCATAATATCAGAGATGTGGTGGTGTGGTAGGGTAGTGTCTGCCTTGCAGACATTTGAAATGATAGAGCTATTATGTGAGAGTATTTTTTCCTCAGTAAAACCTAAATTTTTCATAGCCTTTTTTTTTCAGGAGGGTAGTGATTTTGCATACTGCACATTCTTAACATGGCAGCAGATTGCATTGCTACTAATGTTTATACTTACTTCAGTCTGAAACGGAACGATTCTGGACAAATGGGAGTGAAAGGTCTGAATTCATGAGGGCTGTAGCTCTTCCTAATTTTAAGTTCTTACCAATTATTTCTACATTCCCTTTAAAAAAAAAAGAACCACTTTTATTTGCACTGAATTTTTAAACAGGTTTTATAAAAAAATTCATTATGCTTTTCAAGACTTCATGTCCCCAAACCCCCACATAGTATAGTTTTGGGCACCTGAATTTCAAAAGTATTTTCATTGCTGTTAAAATGCAGAGAAATATTAAAATAAAATTAAAATATAAAAAATTTATTACATTTGGAAAATCTGATGACCAGCTAGAAAATTTAGGATCATTTTAGATCTGAATGAACTGCTTGTCAAAACAAATGTAATGCATCAATTTATTGCCTTAGCTAGTGCACGAACCTAATCATTAATTATTTATCCATTTCTCAACATTATTGGGTGATAATTATTGCAGGCCTAACTACGTGAGCCTTTCTTGAAGACTGTTGGCTCCACCTATTTCCAAGTCTTCTCCCAGAGTGAGTCATCTCCGCCCAGGAGGTTCCCAGATGGCTGTAAAATACCTCCAGCAGGAATGGCAGCTCCGAGCACAGATTTGCACAAGCCTGATATCCAAATATTTGCAGAAGTATTTGCAATACTTTTGAAAATAAAACTTAGCTCACAGAAACATATCTGTAAAGAGATGCCAGTGAAGTAGATGAATGACATGAGAAGGTTTTCTTGAAGTTTTTGCACCCTCCACCATCAGTGGCACAGTGCAGTAATGAGCTCAGTGGCTCATTTACTCTCCCCTCACACACGGGGCTTTTATAAGAGCTAATTTTCCACCAACAGGTGAAGCGCTGCCTTCAGGACTTCCTCTGCCACCCAAAGGTGCAGAACATGAGTTCTGCCTTCCTCACTATGGAATAGCACTTTTCTGGCCCTCACAGGAAAGATCCTTTGCCAAAGAGTCTTTGTTTCTGATTCTTTTTCTGCTGTACCCAAATTTTTGCTCTGGACGTGGGTGGCACCATTTCATTTTCATACAGGTAACCCCAGTTAACCCTGAAACCAAGCCTAAAGTCATCTGCAAAACAGGATGCACAAACTGCTGCTGCCATGTGCTGGCTTTGAGGAAAAGCACAAGAGCTTTTTCTAATGTCCCACCGAAATCGGTGGAACTCAGCATACACTTAAAACTGACTGTAGTTTTAGATTTTCTGCTGAATGGGAGATGTCAAAATAAGTCCCTTAACCAGTCCTAAAAAGTGGGGGTCTTTGCCATGAATCCAGACCTGTACTTCATAATCCTTGCTGTATTTGGAGCATACACTGAGTCTTACTGAACTTGCCCGCCTTCCTAGAAGGGAAATAGTGGTATGTGTTAAAGCTCCGTGTGACTCCTGTCCCTGAGGTAAGCACGTCCCAGACCTGTGTCTCCAGCTGCATACACTGGTGAGCAGTGCCCTGTTTGGTTTGCTGTTGTGATTACACCTAAGTTCTAATTGTCAGAGAAAACTGGGATTGCAGATAATGCTAAAACAAGCCAGATCATGTAAAAATAAATAAAATATTATACTTGATTGTAGTTGCTGCTGAGACTGAGAAAACTGGCAGGATAAAACTTCACAAAAGCCAGAAATATTTAAGAATTCTTAGGGCATTAGAGTAGCAGTAGCATTTGATACTCTGAGAATCACTTCTGTGTAAAGCTGTGCTTTAGAAATACATTAGCAGCAACCCACACCGGCCTGTGTGTTTGAGTGAGTTATAACTTTCTCAATGAGGAAAAAAGTAACAGCACATATGTAAAAATAAGCAATTACCATGAGAATTCCCTGTTTCCCATTTTTTAAGGGACTTGTTTCTATAGTATGTTTTTAAGATCTACTCATAAAAGAGATTTACAACTGGTCAGCATGTAGATAAATTACTCTTTTCTAAATTATTCAGTACATTATACCTGTATGTTAGGATTGTGTTGAAAAATTAATTGGTCTTCTGAATAATATTGGGCTTGTCTCTATAGGATAGCAAACTTGAGTATTCATTGTCATCCTCAGGACACTCAGATATTTCCATAAAGATTTACCACTGCTGGACTGCTCATTTTAAAATATGTATATGAAATACTCACAGAACACCTTTCAGTTGTGCCTGTTTCCTCAGAATCCTTTTCTTGGAGTATCTTTGAATAATTTTCTAATTGTTGTTTTCTTTTAGAACTCTCTTCAAATATCCCACAATTCTTTTGTCCCCTAACATTGGATACTGAAAAGAAGTTGAAGGCCTACAATGCAATTTGCCAGTTAAAATCTACCCATAATTTCCTGGTAGTTCTCCTTTTTTCTGGATAAGTAATACTGGGGGGGGGGGGGGGGGCCTTGTTTTTGTTTGTGAGCTCTTTGTGGAGTCGTCTGCATAATGCCACAGGTGGCATTAAACAGTCCAAGCATGCAGGAACGGTGCCTCCTCCTGGAGGAGGGGTTGTTCCATTAGAAGAAGTCTCCAGCTATAAAAGGAAATTTTCTGCCTGTTTTTTTAGGGAGAATTCCCAACTGCTCATGAGTTGCATTCACCAGCACTGAAAGAAGTGGTGTCATTCCTCAGCTATGTGTGAGAGGCAATAATCTTCATACATATTTTTCTGTTGCACTATATGCTAACCTCTGACTGCTCTTTTGGTTTATTTTTCTGACAACTGAAGGTATCTGCAGCCCACAGGCCAGTCAGTCCTTTTCTGTGCCTGCTCTGCCCTCTCTGTGCCCTCCAGAGGTAACTGGAGTTACCTCCCAGTCCCAACTGTACAGAAATCAGGATTGTTGGGGGGGGCCTGAGTCATTTCTTGGGTAGCTCAAGTGGCTGCAATACTCACATATAGTTTTGCATTTGAATGTGCTTTTCCCCCCTTTCTCCTTGACAGTGATTCAACATTTAGCACTGTTGTCTACATCTCCGAAGTACAGGCTAAATACTGGGTAGGCTACACATTCCCAGCATAGATCCAAAATTACCAGGAGATATGTAGGTTGAAGGAAGCTGGAATTCTTCTCCTGTGTGAATGTGCAACTTTTCTAATTTAAGAAAGCCTTAAACTTATTGTGCAATTTTTTTAGTTTGTTCATAAACTCTGACAAAAGGTCTGTAACAGAGGATGCCTGTGATGCATAGTGGGTTTCAGTCACACTTTATATTAAAGTTCCATTTAAAATGCTTTATAAGGAGTTGATAAGCCACAGACTTTACAAGTATATTTTCAGAGGTGGGTATCAGTTGTAGCATATGCATAACAAGCAGCTCATTCAGAAGAAGGTTTTCCAGATTATCAAAAGTGACTTCAGGTATTTTGGATTTTAAAAAATTAACTTTTTGTTCTATAAATGCTATGGAAATATTGTCCCAGCTTTCTTTAGCAATTAGGTGCTTCTTCCTAAGTCAAAGGTAGCATTAAGGGCATCAGTGAAAGAAAGATGCTGTACTTGAAAAGTTTTGTGTTGCATATTTCTTAAGAAGTCTAAATAGGCCAAGTGAAGTCTTCAGAGTCATCTTTTCTCAAGCTGAACAAACACTGGTGTGAGCAGAGTTACTGGGTCCAGAAGGACTGGGGAGACACCGTGGACATCTGAGACGGGGCACAGTCAGGGTCATCTACTTGTCATGTGATGAATGTGTAGATATCAAAAATGCATAGCACAGATCTGACAAAATACTGCCCTCCAACTCTCCAATTCTGCAAACACTGGTGCTCACCTGAACAGTCTCCTGACAGCAAGGAGACTGCTGCTTTTCAGAAACTTCCAGAAAGGGTTCAGGAAAAGCATGAATGTTTTTATTAAGGCCTGAGCCTTCAGCCACTGTCTGTTCCCCACAGGCTGTCTGATGTTACTCTTCCAGCAAGAGCATCAATGAGAATGTTGCCTGAGGGGTAGAGGGAAGCCTTAGGCCTCTTTGGGCTAAATCTGCTGTCCCCTGAAATCTGTGGACAGAATCCCATTAGTAATGGGGGCCCTAGGTGCTTCATTGACATGTAAAATACTTGCAAGCTGGACATGAAAGTGGTGTACAAGCTCATAAGGGAGTAAGGTCTTCCTAACACTGGGAGAGTTTTGCACAGGTGAAAACCCATATGTTAATAGAAACCACAATAATCTCAAATAAACATAGGTCCAGAGAAGCAAAATAACTGCTGATTGTAGATTGCTTTTCAGCTTAGTATATTTTAAGTCTCTGTCAGTGTATTTGAAGAGTATTTGTTTTAGGGAGTGGCAGCTTAGGAGGATCACCAAACATGTATAGCATAGGAGTGAAATTATTTCAGTAACAGACACTAGTATCTATTTTAATTTGCACATGGATTTCCAATGTATATGACTAAAACACTGTATTGTTAAAAATGAGAGGAAAAGAACACAAAGGTGTTTGTAAGTATGTTCTATTTGTAGACTTAAGGCTGTATTATGTTGGAATTTTACAAGCCAAGTTTAAATTGTAATATAGAAATTATTTTTATATTATTTTCCAAATACACTACAGAGCAATATTTTGCGCCTTTATTATACACAGGGTCATCATTTTAGAGGTTCCTTTCAGAAATGCTGGTAGAAATTAACCATGAAAAGGAAGCTTTGTAAATGTAATTGTTTCTAACTGCTCTGTCTGTTGTGCACATCTATGTCTAATGTCAGTTGAATATACAAATTTTTTTTAATTGAAAAGCTTTAAATTTTTCTTTATATATTTTAGTACAACACTACTCCTCCCTATTTTAATCCAGTCCCTACCAATAGCCCCTTTTATAAGCAGCTTCTGAATAAACATTCATCTAGAATTTCCTTACCAAATGAAACATTTCTGTGCAGATATTGATTGACTTGGGACATTCATAATACACCCTGAA
Organism: Platyrinchus mystaceus; assembly: GCA_035041135.1. Taxonomy (NCBI): domain Eukaryota; kingdom Metazoa; phylum Chordata; class Aves; order Passeriformes; family Tyrannidae; genus Platyrinchus; species Platyrinchus mystaceus. The sequence goes on along the minus strand of JAWWLV010000018.1, from coordinate 16,143,587 downwards.
CCCACTGGAGTAGGATTAGTTTGCTTTTATTTTTTTAAAAACAGAATCAGAGATTTATTATTCCTTCAGGACGAAAACCAAGAATTAATAACTTGTGCAGTCATTTAGCATCTGTGGGAAGAAACTCTAGATCACAGAAATGTCATCACTGATTGGCAGATACATTGTGTCTTAATAGATCTCAAATATGCATTTGCTTCTTTAAGGTTGAGGGGTTCAGAGTTTATTTCATCGTTCTTTGTACTGTACATATCAATTACTGATGAACTGTGCAAAAAAAAAGACATCACAAACTAATGCATATGCTAAATTAGGAATCTGTGTAGTTTTTAAAATTCCCTAACTTTTGTGGTTTGGTTTGTTGGGATTTGTTTGTTTATTTAAGAATTACTATTAAGGTACATACTGCAACCAAAATTTTCAAATCTGGATGCCTAATGATTCTGCATCTGGGTTTGTCCTGGTAAAGAAACGGGGTTTAGGATGTACTGAACATCAACTTCTGTGGGAAGAAAAGCTCGCTCTTGGTTTCAGAAAATCAAGTGAGCATTACTCCAACACATATTTAGGGCCTTTCTTTATTAACAGTCTACTCTTCAGTCAATGGAATTTCCATTTTCTCTTTCGTGATTTTCCACGTGTGAACAAATTATTGGGCTTATTCATAAAGTGATTGTTTGAGTATGGGGAGACTTGCCTTGTACCAAAACACCATCTAATTGTTTAACTGTTGCATTCTTACTGGGGTAGTGTATTCCACCGGCTGGAGGGGGGAGGTAAGACCTTATTTTTCCCTTGGATATCATGGTGACATTGTTTTGTTTGGTTAGGATTTTTCCTCTCAAGTGAATATGCTGTTCTGATTGCTGTTTTACCTCCCATTACCTGAATGCATGTACTGTGTCAAGAGAATTGAAATGGCTGATGCACATTTGCACTGTGGAACAGGCAATATGGGTAAAAGCCACCATGTTCCAAACAGCCTTAAAATTATGACTCTCTGGGGACTGAGAGTCACATAACTGGATGCAGCCTCTGTCCCACTTCCTCATTCACCCATGACTGTAGAACACTCGAGCCTGCTGTGGTCTGTGTACACATATTTGTCTAAATAACCTGTAATCTTAACATTTTCTTTAAAAAATTGTGACTCTGATAAGTGTCAGTGTGTCAGGAAACCTTAATCAAAAGAGGAGATGGAGTAAAAACAGAGAGAATGGTAGCTTGTGGGGTGACCAGGGCACCAAAATCCTAAAAAGAGGGAAAATAGTTAAGATGTGTCAAAAACTATTTCCTGTCAAGACTGTAAGTTTTGTAGATCTTCCTGTATTTTGGGAAAGCAGAGAAATTCATCTCTGCTTTTAAAGTAGCCTCTTACTTTGTTGCAGAGGTTTGCTATTAGGGAAGAAGGGAGAAAAGGATGTTTTCTTTCCTTCTTAAACAAAGCAAATTCTAGTGGTAAAATCATCTGAGATTGCAAAACATATTATTCAGTGTTGAAACTAAACAGTGCCTAATTCCCGTGTGTGTTGTGTAGTTCATTTGCATTTTGCCCCTTTCAAATCCCATTTCTTTTTCAAAAAGGGGGTGGGGGAAATTTAAAGATTAGGCTTCTATGTTAGTGACCCAGTTCTTCCTTTTTTCACATGAAGATGGAATTGCACTTTCCTTCTTGGGCAAGCTGAGAGATAAAAGCCACCTTTACAGGTAAATTCCATGTAACTGCTTTGCCACAGAATAAAGTTAGAACCCCTTAGCACAGAGGCTTTGCCTGAGGAAGCCTGACAGCATGTGGGGAGCCTGAGAGCCATGGCCAAAAGAGCAGGTCTGGGTCATTCTTGCCTTTAAAACAGATGCAGTTCATTGGTGTCTGAACAGTACCTTTGTAGTGAAGATGAAGTGGAACACTGCCTCTTTGCCATTTGCCTCCAGGTTTAAGTAACACAAAGCCTCTTCCCCATGCTTTTGGTTCAAATATGCAGGAGATGCAGCAGCAAAACCTGGCATCTCCTTACATGGGCTTGCAGTCAGGTATGAACTGAAACACAGCCATGTGGGTGGGACAGAAGCACTCTCGTCTCTCAACTTTGCAAATTGTGTGCACTTTTAATTCTAACAGAAGTTAAGCAGTGGCTTTATTGTTTATTTGCTCAATATTCTGAGTACTGTAAATACAGTTTTTGTATAATGCCCAGTGTGTGTACAGTACAAAAATGCTTTTCCCTGCAAGCCACTCAGAGCATTGCATGCACATGGTGCTGGGCCCTGCTCCTTCACCAGAACCAAGGAGAACAAACAGGATTTAAGCCTAGACTAAATATAAATCAGCCACAGAGACTTAAGCAGCCAGAAGTTCCCAACCATAGTGTTGTGGGCCTGCTTTGTATAAAACTCTACCCCAGTGATCTAGATTAGGTTTGTGCTCTTTCCTGGGAAAGGAGCAATTGCTTCCGTGTCTTTTCCAAGCCCATTGCTCTGAGCCTGCTAGTTCCTTCTGCATCTGCAATGTGCCAGGCTTAGCACATTCAGCTATGAAGCAGTTTTTCAAATCTGTATAGAGCTCTTGTTTTCTTCTGGAACCCATCTGGAGTTTCACTTTACATTCCATTTTAAGACATAATATACTGTTATGAACTAATGCCTTGAAGTTGCCTCTTGTGGGGCTGGAAGACTTTTGTTCTCTTTGGAAGGCCTTGTTCTTCCTCTTTGATTCTTGTGACTTAAGATTTTTGGATGGAAAAGGTTGACTGAAACATTGAGCATCTCAGTGCTGTTTACATGTGTTTCTGCCACTTGGACACACTGTGTTGTTAAAGCCAATGCCCCTCAGACACGAGCAGATCTTGAAGGACAGTCTGAAGCATTAGATACTAAAGGTATATGGAGTTAATTCATCCTAACTTTACTATTGCAATTGTATCAAATGCCTCCAAAATTTGTTTGTACATCTTTTTTGCTATTGCTAACAATTTTGTTTTCATCTTGCAGTTTCTTAGACAAATTCTAAAGCTCTTTGCCCCTAAAGCCTGTGGTAGATTTTCCAGTAAAGAAGATTTGGCTTTCTCAGTTCAGTTTGCGTTAGAGTGGCTTGTCTCCCCAAACAAGAATTAAAGTAACTCAGATGTCCCACCCTTGGTCTAGAGTTCATTTACTCATTAACTGAGGATCTCTGTTCAATTATAACCAAAGCTAATTCTATAAAGGTTAAAATATCAGAATAGGTAATGTGACTCTTTCTAATAAGAACTGCTGGCAAAGTCAGCATTTTTTAACCCACAGAAATGTACAAAAAAGGTATTTGTACTTGAAGACCATATTTCAAAGAAAGACAGTAGTTGGCTGTCACTGGGGCTTAAGGAAATGTTAATAAGGAATATAGTAAGTCTCATTGATTTTTGCTGGCTAAGAATTCAAATTCTTCGTAGTCTTTCTACCCTTCTCATTTTCTGAATCTGAGTTTCTTGTTGTCTTCTATAAATTTACAGTCTCTTAACAAAGATTGCTTTAGGATTTCAATAACCAATATGATAGCTATTACAGAAATCTGTTTAAAGCTGAAGTGACTTTTCAGGTTTCTTCTTGGACCATTTTCATGCAAAACATTTATCCCATATGAAAGGAGTGCATTTCTGTTTTCCCATTCCCCTCCCTATTCCTAATTTCAGGACATTGATTGGTTGCAGTCACTTTTGTCTGTGAAGAAAACAGCTGATCATTTTTAAGCTGACTGCCATCTCATTTAAATCCATTGTTCAAAAGAAACAGGAGCATTAATTAACATTAAATGATAATGAATATTTTTTGTTGTGAAAAGTGTGAGTTCTTGAGAACCTTTTCTACATGCTGTTTTCATTCAAATTCAATTTAAATGTTATTTTTAATCTGATCCATATTTTGACAAAGATGATGTGTAAGAGCTGTTTTTAGCAGTTGGATAGTTACTTTGTAAAGTATTAAAGCACTAAAGTGATTTTTGCAATAGGTAGAAAAACTTGCTTTTGTTTTGAAAAACTTCCAGTATAACTGTCGCACTTTTTATAGCAGAACTGCATTTAATTTCTTTCTTTTATGAAAGATTACTCAAAGTAACTGCTAGCTCTGTAATCTGTGTGAATTGGCTTCTCCATTATTTGTAACTGAGAGAAGCTATAATGCCTATTCAATAAAATTAACTTATTTCTAAAGTTTGCTGGAATTCTTGTCTGTGCTGTCTGGGTGCTCTCCTGGGTGTGACGCTGCAGCCAAGGGTGAGAGGCATCCTGCAAACCTGGGGCCCAGCTGGCTCATCACCAGCTTGTGCTCTGCTGCCACAAAGTTCACTGTTAGATTCCAAATCGAGTTACATAAAGTAGATAATTGAGAATCTGAGAAGAAGGCAGAAATCAGGCACTGCCTGTTCAGCTTCTGTTTTCAGAGTATTCCCAGGCCCTGGGCTCCAAAGGCACAGGACTCTGTGCAGGAGGGGCAGTGCTGCCAGGCCACTGTGGAGGGGCAGGACAGACTGGGCAATGACTGTCCCTGTCACCCTCCTCAGGAAATCTCTGCCTGTGTCAGCAGGGGAACGACAGGATATTTATCAAGCAACCACCTGAATGAACTGCAGCATTTCTTTAGAGAACTCCCAAGTGCTGAATAATAACCATAACATGGTAACTTGTTCCAATGGTAATTAGCCCTTTTTAAAAAAAACTTCTGGCTTGAATTTATCTGACTCCAGCTTTAGCCTTTGGATCTCATTTCATTTCTGTCTGATTGAGGAGTTGTCTGTTGCCCTTGAATTGCCTGTACCCTCTGACGGGGCCATCCCTCACCCTTCTGTGTCAGGCTGAGCAGATCCTGCCTTCCAAGGCTGTTACAAAGGCATATTTCCAGTTCCTGAAATATAATATTTCTCATGCCTGTGCTTAAAGTCTCCTCCAGCCTTTTAACATCTCCCTCAATCTGTAAAGACCCAAGTTATACTGAAAGCTTTTTCTGAAACACACTTCAGCTCTGGCAAAAATTGATCCAGGCAGGCTCTACTGCAGGCTGCACCAGACAGCCCTCTGCTGAGAGAGTCTCTAATTCTGTTTAGAATTGATAGTGTCTGCATTTCAGTACATTTCTGAACTGAAACTACTGTATATTTATTCACTAAGATGTCTTTAGTTTTTTATGCTTAGTTCTCTATCCATAAGATAGAAGGAACATAGAAGAAACAGCTGCTCTTTGAGCAGTTTTTGGAGTCCATGGTTCCTGAGCCAGTCCTCCATGTGGTGATGGAAGTGAATATACATCTGGTGAGTAAAGCCAAGTCATTTGTTTTTTAAATACCTGAGTTAATTTTGATTGTATCCAACACACTTGGGTTGTTTGTACCCAGTTTTCTGAGCAATCCAGATTACTCTGCATTAGCATCCAATCATTTAATCTCCTAATGGTATTAATAATTCTTAGAAACACTTTCCCCTGGTGATTGATAAAAAGATTAGTTAGTGTAGGTCTGGCCCTCTCTTGAGACAGTGGATTGATGATTATTTATCAGTTAAACTAATCTTTTCAAGTGATCTAAAAAGGTTTGAAAGGTCCTATTTTTATAACATAATCCTGGATTTTTTAATTTTGTTCTTTCATTCTTGATTCAAGTTTCATATGAACTATTTTATTGTTGTGCCTTTTCACAGAGCATGTGTCCCTTCAATAATTGCTGTTCGACATCATCTTGAATTTGAATGGGAGATAAATCAGATAGTAAAATAGTGTGGGGAGGAGAGATAAAAAAATCTTTGAACATGTTTACCTGTTCTGCAGATCTCAAAGGTTTCAATACACTAATAAGCCAGCCTGCCATTAGGATTTCCCTTCTTCCTGGTCCAAACATACCATACCTGCAGACAGAGGAGAAGCTAAGGGTCAGCAGAGGTTATGGACTTGCTGAAGTCTGTGTATTTGCTGGAGTTTTCTGACATGACTAGTTTCTAGCAATACTGTTCTTAAATGTAAGGACAGTAAGCTTATCTGCCTGGCTGATTGATATTGGAGTTATTTTATGTTTATGGCAGTATTGGGGGACCCCTGGTGG
>JAWWLV010000018.1:16077058-16137426 GCA_035041135.1 Platyrinchus mystaceus | reverse complement strand
CTAAAAAATCCATTGCGCAGGCTTGAAAGGTAAAAGACCTTTCCCAGATCTTCGTTCGCGAAGACTGGCCACACACATGGCAGTATTAGTCCTTTTGTATTGATTTAAAGACCAAAATCATGCAATTTATTCAACATGATCAGGTTCCTGAATTCCTCTGGAGCTCTAACAAATCCAATGGGGTTTCAGGGAAATACAGAGCAGACCTGCTCGCAGAATTTACCTTCAAGAAACACTTTAAGACTTCCCCTGGGGAAAGGACATTAAAGCAACATAAGGCATTGCTTGTTGAAATCTGGCTTTGGCTGGCCTCCCTGATTGGCTTCCTGGCCAAAATTTGGGTTCCCTCAGCTTGTTTTGGAGGTTTGCTCTCTTTTCACTGTGCACTCAGAACGGCCATGGATGAGTGTTCAGTCCATACAGAAGGAAAAGAGCATTTCAGTTTATGCTGCCTGGGGCTCATCTCTTCATCTCTGAACAGGTTGGTAAGAGGACAGGCAGTGTTAGCAAAGGATGACTTCCCGAGGGTCTCTTTGGGGGCACCTCCTTCTCTGATGCCCTGCTCACTGCACAGAAAGCTGCTGACAGAAGCTCATTTGTAATAGCACACAAAGAAAATCTGATTTAGTAATGGAAAGAAAGGAAATACAGCCCACATTTGCAGAGTGCTCATAAAAAAGAATTCTCCCCCAGTCTGTCAGCTCTGCAGTAAGTGATTCCAGTTTTCTTCTGTGGCAGAGTAAGCAGAACTGTTGAGAAATGTATCATAAATGGGTTATCTAACTGGATTTTATCTTGAAAACAAAATGAACCATGTTTAAGTACAAATGTGGTTTTACTTTATAGAGCTGTGCTCTACTTTCCATGGTCTCCTTAAATAAGTCTATGTATCTCTCTGAGTTGTCACCCCATTTGAAAGACTCACTACTTACAACACAAGTGCAATGTTTTTCTTCATGTAACCATATTTGCAAGGAAAAAAAGGGTATTTTAAAGAAAAAATTGAGTATCCACCCAACTTGGATATCTTGCTGAAATCAAGCTGTCAATATTGTTAACACAGAGGAAGCAAAACGAAAGTAGTTCAAGCCACCTAACATTACTATAAAACCCCAATTGAGAGCAAGTACAAGTGGGAAAAATGTCATTTCCCTTCTCTGTTGTAGGGGCTGTCCCTTGTCCAACTTCAGTGGACATCAGAAATGTGATGATGGAATTGCACCATTGAAAAGCATCTGTATCACAGTTACCCAGACCAGGGACATACTGTAGGTGGGGAGGGATGATGAAGACTTTAAGGAAAAAACAGAGTTGGGGGCTACACTGGGACCTGATAATAATGGTTTACAGGACTGCTAAACAGCTAATCTGAACTCACAAAGTGCATGAATCAAAGACCAAAATGAACAAAAATATTCCTTTTATTCCTGTAACCATAGTATTTGCTCAAATGTTTATGTGCTTCATAAGAACTAAGAGAAATGTGACTGATGAAGCAAAGCCTAAGGCACCAGATCTCCTTGAGCTGGGGAGATTCCTAAACAATTCCTACCCTTCCTCTATTGTGCCCCATTTTATACTTGCAAAATACTGTCTTTCTGCACAGAGAAATACTAAGTCACTGTGCTCATTCAAGAAGGCCACAGAACCATCTGAATAGAAAAGCTGGATGTCTCAGTGCTGTGCAGAATGATGCTGAATTTACTTTCTTCCATCTACAGCAAATCATCTTCAGGACACCTGCAAAGGCTGAACACTGTTGGAGTGACTGGAATGAAGGGATGGCAGACCCAAGGATCCACACCTTGCACAAGATTAAACAGCATGTAAGCCATGGTATGGTCAGGTTTCTTTGAAAGGTAAAATATCTCACATTGGACTTCATCTGCCAATTATATTAAAAACTTTGATCGTTTGAGTAGGAAGGAGGGGGAGCAAATGGCAGTGGCTAGTGTAGAAGCCAACATTAATACATTTTAATTAGTAAGTGTGTGAGTATATTTACCACAGGTAGGCCAGAAAAGGTTGCCTATCCTACATAAGATGGGTGGCAGCAGCAAGGTCGCTCTTTGGCACAGTTACAGAGAGAGCAGGCACCCAGTCCAGCCCCATCAAATCTGTTGTTAAACCCCACAGGTGATCCTTACTGCCACAAATCAGCACCCATGCCCTTTGGGAATGCCTCAGATCAATCCTCCTCCTCAGGCAGACGCTGCTCTCACAGCTGTACCCACCTTTGGCTCTGTCCTGTCTGGCTCCTGGGGGTGAGCTCTCCCAGGTCACCTGCTGCTCTTGCCCCACCGGGAATGCTGACAGCACAGGCAGACAGACCTTCACTGCTCCCTTTTTATGTGCACTTTCTGTTGCTTGGATGAGTCCCCAGCACAGTAGTTTTGACCTACTGATATAGGGAACACAAGAGTCATAACATAGTACAAGGTTTGAAGCCCAACTGTCCTGCCTAGACAATCAGGAGGAGTTTCAATTTCTCTCCTCTAGAACTGAACTTGACTTGAGGTTCAAAACACTGGAATTAGTGAGTTATGGGAAATGCATCTTTCTCCTTTGCAGTGCTTATGGGTAATGTTCTCCATAATGTTCACATAATTTGTGTGAACAGAGAAGAGTCATGAATTTAATTAGGTATCATAGTCTGTTGTAAAATCTGTTATTGACTTCTTGCCTCTGCACAGTACTCCAGAACACCACAAAACTGGCAAAGGATTTTAAATGTTGGCAGAAGGATTGTGTAAATAGTATTGCTTTTCTTCTTTAAAGAAAGTTTTTTAACTTTACAAAGCAAAATGGAAGTTGTTTCCAGACATGAACTAAATTACGGACGTGTGACTACATAAAACAATCAACTACTTCCTGGCTTTTTCAACAAAGTTTAAATAGCTCCATGGCCCTTTCTTTTCACAAAGCTGACACGTTACTGGTGCTGATAATTTTCCAGAGTTTCTGGGTTCTAGCTGGGTTTGAATATAGCAATGAACACTTTCCATAAGGCAGGCTGATGTGTTGCCAAGCATGTTATAAATTTCTCACTAGAACTAAAGCATTTGTAAGGCTGAGAGAGTGGGACACATCCCTGAAGGAAGGCAGCTCTAAGGCAGAGATGTGCTTACAGACAATGCTAATCCTGCTACAGCATCCAGATTTTTACATGGAGCAGAATGTGGCTGGGGAGGGAAGCCCCATGTTCGTGTCAGCTCCACGTCCATGTCCCTGGGGGGGACCCACAGCCCTCGATGGCACAGACTGCTTTTGGTCACTGTCACCTGAGAGCTGGAGGAACTCACCGAGCTCATCTCCCATGTGGCAACTGAATCTCTTGCTGTCTGATGGCCTGTGAGGTATCTGCTGTGCCTGTGCTTAGATTTGGACAGTCAAGACAGGCTGTGCATCTTTATAACTGATAAAACCTGTACTGCAGCCATTCTGATTTGCCTTTGGCTTCTGTTCTTCAAACAATGACTCCTTTTTTTTGAGGAAATTATCAGAAAAGCAAGGAGCTTGTTAGCTGTAGCATAAATATCTCATGCATCTGGGTTTCTAAGATTTGTGGACAATACTGCTGTCATATTTTATTGTCAAAATAATTGAAAGCAAATACAAAATATAAATGCTTCAGCATCACTTTTACTGTATAGTGCTTCATATCATTAAAATGCAGCTGGCACCAAGTAGCTGAAATGCTCATTAGCCTGTTACACGTGAAAACCTTTTAAAATTAGAAATACTGTTCATTAGAAAAGGCACTCCATAGCATGTCCTCATTTTCCAATTGTTATAGCTGTTCATAGGAGATGACATTTACCTGCCTGAACTTTAAAAATAAACAGGTCTTCATCCAGCAGGTTTGCAGAGGTTTTGTGCAGAGACACAGGACAAGTGTTTATCAGGCAGGAAAGGTATAATTAGGAATTAAACTGAATAATTCCTAATGATTTTTCCTAGCCCTTCCCAGGCCACAGTCATGGTTACAGGAAATGGTAGTTCTAAGGTAAAAGATAATTTTTGTGTGATACTCCCCAAAGCACCTCTTTTCAGAGGCACCTAAAAAGGAGGTGGAGCTTTAGCCACTGACTGCCGCCCCCTGACACGTTCCACTTGTGGTGGGTGTCTCTCCCAAACCTTCCCTGTGCTGTCAGGGATTTCCAGGCTGGGCACGGTGTGTGCTGAGGGGACCCTGCAGTACAGAGCCTGGGGTGTGCAACGGTGAGTGCAGACTGCAGGGGAAAGGAGGGAGCACAGTGTTTGTCCTTGCAGGAGAGCAAAGGTGCATTCGTGTCTGTGTGGGTTGCAAGGTGCTGTGTGTGAGATGCTGCTCTGAAGCATCTGCTGTTTGGAGTGAGGTGGGATCTGAACACACCAACAGAAAATGACTAAGGAAAGGATTTTTTCTTCTAGGGGCAATAGTAACAAGAATACTGATTGAAGACTTTGTCGTGAGGCTGAGGGATGTGAATCTAAACCATTGCTATCAATAAAACAGCGGAGTTTTGAAAGCATTGCACACGTCCATCATATTTCAGCTCCCATATCCGAGAGGGCAGGTTTATTTCTAAGAACTTTTCATCTTAGTTCATAAAACCCAGGTTCTATCCTTGTAATAGCCCTGTACTTTAGGCAGATTATTTTATGGACCTGGTGAGGGTGCTACATAACTTGGCTGTGATTTTTCTCTTGCTGAGTAACTTCCTGCACAGGCCCGGGCATGTTCTCGAGGTCCCACCCACTCCGTCCCAAAGCCAGATCACAACACCACCCAGAGAAGCTGGGAGCCTGAGCACAGACACATAGCCCGTGTACAGCTGGGGTTTAAAGCTGACCACTCAGCTGTGCCTCGACTCCTATTTTACAGTTAAGTGGTGAAGCCCTGTCTTCTTGAAATGCTTCCCCTCTCTCAGCAAACACTATGTAACATGTAATTTTTACAATGAATTGAAGCATATTTTTACTCCTGAAATACAACCCTTCCATTTTAGTCCTCCTTAATCATAGTGATTTTGTGGAGAATAACAAATTTTCCATTCCTGGACTTAAAACTTGATTTTTTTCCTTATTTCCTTCAGCATTAATTATCCCTCCTAAAAATAGACAGGTGGAGTCCAAAAATATCCAGTGAAGCCTTACTGGAAGGTTTCTTGCAGGGATGCCAACAGCCAGACCTGATTTATTCACCCAGCCTCATTGTTTGTGCAGACGCACCCTGCCCCAGGTTCCTGTTTCCAGGCTTGCCTCTTGTTTGCTCAGTTAATCAGCACAGCTGCCTGCGAGGGCTCCTTCGGGGGAAACTATCCCTTCCCCAGTCCTCAGGGAAGGTTGCAAAAGCTGGGGAGCTGTGTGGCTGCTTTCACACCCTCAGCTCCCGAGGCTGACTGCTCTCCTGCAGGGAGGAAGATGGATGCAGGTCATGTCTTTGAGGGTTCTGCCAACCTGCTGTGCCTGGAGCACGGGTGTCTCCCTGGGCTGGCCCTGGCAGCAGGGCTTGTTGCAGCAGCACAGGAGGGACTGGCACTCCTGAGCAAAACTTTCTTCTTTCTTCTTCCTTAAGCCATCCTGTTTCCCCCAGCAGACTGCAAACGCAGTTTGTATGGCAGCCCCAAAGTGGGAAAAATTAGGATTTTACGACTTCCAAAGTTAACAAAAAGCTCAGATGTTAAAACAAACCTGCAAGGCCTTGCAGCTTCACAGAGCTTTCTGTCTGTAATTTCAAAGGGTTTGAGATAGTTCTCAATCTCAGCTCTGATCAGTGGTGACTCTGCATTTTGGTTCGGGGCCAGCCACTGTGGGTGTGCCCAGCTCGTTACTCCCTTCTGGGCAGATCACAGCTGTAATTTTGATCTTTAGATGTATGTGAGCTTCCAAGCATGGCGTTTTGAGAGTCCCAAACTGACATCTTTTCTGCAGAGGGCGGGGCATGAGGCTTGAGAAAAAAGTTGTAGGGTCTTTGAAGTGCAAAGCTTTGAAGTTTAAAAAAAGCTAACAAATTCCTGTTGCAGTTCACTGTCTGTGGACAATCTGGAAGGTAAGACTTTTAACCAGAGACTGGATAACAGTTTTAACTGTTTGTGCAGTGGTGGAGAAGGTGAGCTTGATTCAAAGAGCGTGCACCAAACAGCACTGTCAGTCTCCACCTTCCTTCTTCTGCATTCAGATCACTGGCATAAAATGTGTCATGGAAGGAGGAGGGAGGAATTTCTCTCTTCCCGTTGCTATTGTGTTTTGTTATGTTTAGTGTCTGTTCAGTTTGTCTCCAGGATCAGAGAAATTACTCAGAAAGTTATTTCCACAATAGGAGAGCATGGGAAAACACAAACATTGGTCTCTTAAAGAAACACAGCCCTGTTTGTTACACACTGCCATGCCTTACCTTCTAGTCTGTTGGAATTGCTACCACATGAGCTACCTTACTCCTTCTCCTAGAACCCAGATTGTATTTTGCACTTTAAGCCTTTGCTTTCATCTCTAGAAAATTACATAAAATTACCTTACCCTATACTTCTTTCTTATTTTTCTATGCTTATCTTCCCCATTTACCTTCCCTTCCCTGTTTATTGCACCTCTCCTCTGCTCCTCACATTTTTTTCACCTCGTTCCTCTTACTGTGCTGCCATAAACGTGAAATTCTCTCTCAGCAGCACTGTCTCTCCTGTCCTTCAGACAGGCCTTTTCCTCAGTGGCGTTTCAAGCAACCTGGCACTCTGACCTCCCGTCTGGGACATGTCCTAGCCACACTTGGCAGGCCGTGGGAAGAGCACTGTTTGGAAGTTTGGAAGCCTTTGAGAGCCAGTGGTGGTGCTGCAGGCCCAGCCCTGCTGTGCAGTGCCCAGGCAGGGTGAGGACCCAGTGACGCAGAGAAGAAACATCAGCTCAGCAGAAACTAGCAGCACCAGCGTCCCCGAGCCTCCCTCAGCCCAGCCCCTGGTGCCAACCCCTCTTTTTCCACTGAACATTTGCTGCAGCCAGTAGGAGCCACAGATTAAATCTAATTCCTGCCAGTGCCAACCAGGTAGGACAGGTTGAGCCTTTCTTTACAATTATGATGAGGCAGCAATTACACTCTATAGCTGTTTTCTCTTGGTGAGGTAGAGCTATTACTAAGCTCAGTGTTTTGGTTTTGTTAGCAGACCTTTGGGCCTGTTCTTGTCTAAAACCTCCCTCAGGTTTTCTCTTTTCTTCACTCTTGTTTTTTTCAATGACTTGTTTAACATAATCTTCTTCTCCGAGTTGCCTGAAGCACAAATCTGGCTCCCAAACCCAATGTTCAATCCTGCTTCCCTCTTCCCCTCTTGCTGTCCAGATATCTGGGCATCCAGACTCCCTCCCTTTCCTGGTGCATGGATTGAGAAATATTAAAATAATCTCTCCCTTTATCCTTTTAGCTGTGCCAGCAGCACATTGTAGCTACCTAAACATGTGTCCTGCCTGCTCGAGTGACTGTTTGACTTAGCTCTCCTCTGCTTCTCTTGGAAAAGATGCTGCAGTCTCTGGTCATCTTTGGAGGTGCTGCCTAACTTGCTCTGAAATTCTTTAGGACACCTCACATGTATTCTGGTGCCGTGTAAGCCTTCCTAGTCAGGTGCTAGAAACACTTGTCTCATTGTCCTCACCTCATTTTTATTTCAGTCTCCATTTCTCTCCCTTTTCTCTCTTTTTCTATTGACTGTATTTATATTTGTGTCACTTTTCTGTCTTGCAACCAACTAGCAAAGTGTGCCCTGAGCGTGGTTCCCTGAAAAGTCAGGGCAGTGAACTTTAAGGTGGATTACTTTGAAGCCAGAAATGGTAAACAGGTAAATGAAAATAGGAAAATTGTAGCACTATTGTCACTTCTCTTCTGAATTGGTGGACTGCTGCCAAGTCAATGAACATTTCATGGCACATGCTGAGTCACAGGCAAGACAGAAACCCGTGCGTGCGTTTAGGAACTGGAGAGGAGAAGGTTTTCTGCAGGTGAGAATGTGTTGACACACGTTTCAGAGTGTGGGTGTCTGGGTGGGGAAGCTCGTAACAGTACAGTATCAAGGCAGCACAATGAAAAGGCACATCCTTTCAGAAGGAATTGGTTCTTTTCATTCTCCCAGCAAGTTTAGAAAGCAATCTTTGACTGCTCTTCTGTTATCAAACCCAAGGAGGATCTTTCATGTAGGACAAGTTGAAGTGCTACTCTTTGGGGCCTATTTTCACAAACAATGCCTAGAAGTGTCATGTAACCTGTGTTTTCAGGAAACTTCAGACTCATTCCTTCACATCTGCAAATGTCTCGTGTTTAAAATCAGGAAAGAACATTACAAGATCCTTGTGAGATTATACTGCTGCTGTTTTGTCAGGACATTGCCACTTGTGGAGATGATATCACAGATTTGCAAAAACTGGGCATTGAAAAAAAAGGATGGCTGCCTCTCTGACCTTCAAATCGTGCATATTAATCCCATTACCATCTTGTAAAGAAAAATACAGTATATACCAGCTTTGAGAAAGGAATTAAAAAATACCAGTTAAAGCAGAAAAGAGTACACAACATACACAACAAATGTCACAGAAGCTTTCTCTCAATGGTCACCCATTTTAAACAATAACACTGCATGAAATTTAAACAGAGATATCAAACAAGATATCAAGCCTCAAATGAACAGCAGAAATATTAACAACTGATGCTTTTTGGCTGATACACAGAGAAGGAAATTAGGAGAAAACCAGTATTTCATAGTTATAGTTTATTTTGGAAAATGTAAACATCACTAACCATGCATACAAGTTAAGACAATATTTTACAGTTCTTAAGTTTCTTCCTTTTTCCTTTTTTTCCTTTTCCTGTTGTTGCATAGGACAGTATCACAATATATAATCTATGCAGTACAAAATACATAAAAAGTTACAGCAGAGCAAGAATAGATGAACATATAACTGTACAAGTGTAATACTTCAATGTAGTGACTTAGAGTTGAAAAATGAGGCATGGAAGCATTCATGTGCTGCTGGTAAAGCTGTACAAGTGAGGATGACAGCAGTAGCCTTACAGTTCACCAAGGCTGGAAGAATAGATGTGAACATATGCACACTCCTGGCACACGTTCTCTGTCACCCATCCAGGCATGTGCTTGTTAAAGGCACGTGCTCACACACATGTCCCCCAGAATGCACAACAGACACAAGCACTGCAGCTGTAACCAGAGATGAAACTCAACCACAAATCTCCAACAGGTTCAACCTTTCCAAATGCAATGGTGTTTGGATCCAGAGATTTGGTTCAGACTCATCACTACCTATAATGAACTGGATCCCTGGTTTTGCTCCATAGATATCCCTTCATTATTCAGTGTGTAGTACAGACACACTGCTGTGTATTTATGTATACACACATACTATACAATATACACACATATATGCATTTATATATATGTGCATATGCTTATATAAATCCATATATATATATATGTATATGTATATATATAAATATAAAAACACCTATACCAGTGAACAGGCTTTTGCATTCTATATTCCGGTTTATGGGATAAACAAGTATAATTTGGTTATTTTCTTCTGCCTAAAGCTTTAGCTTTATCCCCAAAGGAGTTACAAATACACATATTTATCAACCATTCACTGACACAGACTATATGTTAGCACCCAATGCACAAACACATGGTGTGGTGGAGTAAAAGACCACCTGCAAATTAGTTTCTAGGCATTACCTGATGAAATTAGTAAATCAAATGGCAATGAAAAGCATGATTTAAGCCTGGAGAGTTGATTTTCCTCATTCTTCACAAACCACGTTCTCCAAAACAACAATGCACTTCACAAAGTTCAAATTCTGTAGCTCATGGCAAAGACCTGGAGAAAAGCAGTTGTGAATGGGAATAGCTACAAACAGGTAAGCTCCTCACACAGCCTTTAATGCCCAGCTGCACAGAACAGGCAAAGGCTGAACGTCTGGAGAGAGCGGGCTGAGGTTTTCAAGGTGTACACAGGCTCTCACAGCTACAATTATTGCAAGGGTTAATGTAAATAGAGGAGAGGATACACACAGGAATTAGATGTTAACCATCAAACAGAGGTTTCTGATGACTTATCATAAATATATACCTTTGTGGTTGTGTAAACAGATGGTATGCATGTATTATAAAAGCAAGGAACAACTAATTTGCAGACATAAAAAATTCTCTCCAAATCTAGCTGCCAGGAGTATCCCAGGACAGCTTTCTAAGAAGCAGGATGAAAACTGAATTCATATTGCCATTGGGCCCTTGCAGAGGATGAGGTTAATGGAAGGGGTGATTGAGTTTCTATTTTCAGGTGAGTGGTGGTAGTGAAATTATGATTTTAGCTTGCAGCCATTTCCTACAGCAAGGCAGTGCAGCTCAACTCTTCCAGCCAAAGCTAGAATTGTGGCTGGGGAAAAACAGACAAACTTTCAGGGCTTTCTTAATAATCATAAACTTGTTGTTACAGTCTGAAATTAAAATTAAAAAACCCATGATGGCAGTGTTGTCGTTGGTGAGGACTCACTTCAGCAGGCTGCTGGCGCAGCAGAGGAGGCAGGAGAGATGCACTCCCCTCCAGACACAGGACTGTGAGGAAACCTGCACCTTGCCAGGGCAGTACTGCCTAAGTGGGACTGATTGTTGCTATGCCAGGACTGGTTTAGATTACACCACTGGGTGAAATACCAAGGGCAAAAATCTGAGGTTAGTTTGGATAAGCACCCAGATTTCAAAACACAGGTTGAGCTGTTTTGACTTCTCCTCTCTGCAGAACTCAGGAGGAACCATCATGAGAATGGAGTCCAATGACCTTGCTGGTCACTAGCCACTTCTAGCAGATGCTGGAAAACACCAAACATTCTTTTTTCATATGAAAATATTATGAGAAGTTTTGTTCACATTCAGTTTTGGAAACTACTAGTATGATGTATTAAACATTTAATGGAGTTCTTTCAAACTCTAGCTGGGATTTTAAAACACGGCAACTTGACTGTCACCCTAAACACGCTGAGGTATTTACAGCAAAGATGTAAAAAAAGAAAAGCTTTAACGACCTGTTTCAGAGAATTTCCTGATAGTGTAGCTATGTTGGCTATATACAGTCCCATACTCTTCTCATTAAATGAAAAGACTGAACTGGAAATTTGACTTTGAACCAATTTATTTTTTCCTGCTTAAACTTGGAGAATTATTAGTAATATCTATGAAGAATATATGTAAAATGATAGTTTACTGTTTGAGTTAAAGATTACATAGATCTGTGTCCCTCAGAATAGGTTGTTCCATAATCTTTATATCCTACAACCTCAGCATTGATAAACCTGGTGCAAATACTTCTTCTCCAGGCAATTATTAAAACAACTTGTTTGGAATGCATCTGCTGAATTACTGAGCCCTAAAAAAATGACTGGAGCAGTTCCTCCTTTCCTGAAGATTAAATGATGCTCTTGTTGCAAAAGATGATGTTATAACAAACTGAACTTGGAACATGAAGCCTGTAATTTTTGCTGATACTCCGTGTTCCTTTTGTTTTTGGTTGTTCCCCCTGCCCTCCATATCCCTGTATTAAAGTATAATGATGATGAGAAATGTGTTTATGACTTGCTTTGAAGTACATGCACAAGACACAGCTGACCTGTAGAATTCCTTGAGCTAGATATCTTAAATGTCTCTTTACTAACTACAGCACAAGAACTCTTCTAGCAGTCACAGAAATGACTGGAATGTGAATTCCTGTTACCTGAATTGTATCAAGTTGTTAAAACTGTGTATCTCAGTAGATTACTGAGATTTTTTTAAAAAAAACATAAAATAAGAACAGGGGAAATCTGTAGAGGCAAACAGATCTGGCTTTCCCCTAACTCACAGAGGTTGGGCAACCCATCATATAAACTCAACAATACTTGTCATCTTGCAAAAAACCCTAGCAATGTTCTATCTTTTTCTGTGAAATGAAGCAGTGGAACTGTGCTTTGCACAACTTCCAATTCAAAAGGGGAAATTGTGGTTTTCAAAGAGGTGAAATATGGAGCAAATGAACTTGGAAAAAATACTGAAATCCACTTTAAGTATTTATCTATACAACTGATAATATGTGTAGTATTAGGAATAATGTAAATATCATGGAAGTACCTATGAAACTACTTGGAAACCTACATGAGCCTCTCACAGTTAGCATACAGTACAACGTAACCTTGCAAAATTGGATCAATGCAAAGCAGCAAGTAAGATACAGGTTCATTTGGAATCTGGGAGCATTCACTTAACATCAAATGACAGGTTTGGCATCGAGAGCTTCTTTTCACCATGCTACACTTAACGGCATTTATACTCTACAGTAAAAACAGGACCCCCCAAAATTCCAGAATCAAAAGGATCTGAATTTATAATATGCACTATCAGACCAGACAAACCAAGGAAAGTGTCTTTGCTGCCAGTGAGGTCTTCAGTACATCACAATACTCCTGGGCTTTTGCTATATTTTCTACCACATAAAACATAAAAATGCATCTCTGTCTGCTCTATCTAGTGTCAAATATTTGAAAGGTACTGAAGACTAGCCAATATTCCCTTTCTGTTATCAAGCAGTTATTCAGAAATAAGAGCACCTTGCTTTATGCTGGCATGTGTATTTTTGAGAAACCTGTAGTAGTGCTGAGCTATAGTCACTTTAATTTAAAACTTAATGCATATTTTACTTTTCTAGTCAGAAGATAAACCTTATGATTTTCACTTCCTTTTATCAGCAACCACAATTTTGATGCAACAAAATACAGAAACTATGTCTTACCCAATTTGTCTTTCTAAGACACACCTGTACAGCAGGTAAGTACCTTGGGAACAGTTTTGGTGGGCATTGGTTCAGTAATGCTATTTCCACAATTCATTAAAAAAAAAAAAAGAAAGAAAGAAAGTAAATCATTCAAGTCGGTGTGGTTTGATTTGAAGATTCTGTTGGTCCCATACTGAGCAGGTAGTGCAAAGAGCTTAACAACTTGGAGAGTGTGATGACAGAAAGCCTCAGAGATTCCAGGCCACCTTGCAAGAAAATGTTACCCAGTGTAAATATGTTTCTTCGTGCTTTAGGTTACTTACTTTTAAGGCATCTTGTTTAAATGTTTTTCTCAGAATTTTACCTAGCATGAAACAAACCAACAAACAAGTTTATCAACCTCACAGAGATTTTTGCAATAGAAAGTTGGGTTTGGAGCATCTTCAGCATGAAGTGAAAAGATGGCTCGCCACCAAAAGTAGAGGGCAGCTTGAAGAAAGACAAGACTTCTGTTTGGACACTCCCCAACATAGGTATATAATGAGGAAAACAAACAATGGAAGAGTCTGGTACTGCATTCCAGTATTGGTTTGGTTTCTGTACTGTTTGTTTCCCCAATGTGTGAAAGAACCTAACAAAAAGCTTCTGAGTGCAATTATATTTACAGAGTAAGGCCGTGGTTAGGGTGTGCCTTCATTGTAAATATTGTGTAACATAAATATCCATCCCTGAGAAAGGAGAAGGGGGACACAAATCCAACACAGTTCATTAGTAAGTGTATGTACGCTCCTGTTGTGCAGTCCCGTCTTATAAACTACTTTGACACCTGAGGTGACTTAAGTGGGGCTTTTTCCTCTTTTTTTTTTAATTTTTTTTTTCATTTTCTTATAAAGAATAATGAAGAGGATCCATAAATGGTTGCAAAATGTATGAAATATTGAGACAGCAGGAGTCACTAAGTGTTAACGTGTAAGTTTGTCCGTCCATGAGGTTAGAATAGCCACTTGTGTGGTCGGGTAAAGAAAATATGACTAGAAATTGCAGGGGGAGGAAGCTATTTACTGATTTTTAAAGAAGGGGGCGTAGGGGAGGGAAATGACAGAGTTTTCCAAACGTGTGCAACACAACCCGAGGTGCGCTGGGCGTCCGGAGGCAAAGCGCTGCGGGCGGAGGGGCAGGCTACGGGGAGCTGGCGGGGCTCAGCGTGGGGCTGGAGGCGTCGGAGCGGCTGTAGTCACTGAGGGAGCCAGCCCTGGAGCCGCTCCCGGCCCGGCCCTGCAGCATTCCCGGCTGGAAGTTGGCGTGGCGCCGCGCGTGCTTCGTCAGGTGGTCGCTGCGCATGAAGCGCTTCTCGCAGAGCGGGCAGCGGAACCGCTTCTCGCCCGTGTGGGTGCGGTGGTGCCGCGCCAGCTCGTCCGAACGGGCGAACTTCTTCGTGCAGCCCGGCCAGCTGCACTCGAACGGCCGCTCACCTGCGGGAGGCACACACGGCACGGTTAGAGGGGACAGCACGGGCCTCAGACGGGGGTTGTACGCGCCGGGTACAGCAGAAAGGCTGGGAGCAAGGCAGAGCCACTAATTGCATGGGGAAGGTGATACCCTCTGCTGCTCTGGTATTCCAGCCCATCAAAAAGTACTGCCCAACCAGCTAGTGAGACACCTTATTTGATAACTGCATCTTCAGGGACACTGGGCTCCTGATCCTTTCATGGATATCACATTTCATATCTCCTGTGCTCTGTTGGACTTCATTACTTGATAATATCTGTACTGAGCTTTCTAGTATATTCACTTATTCCTCCAAACTGTCCCTATGTGTCCGACTCAATGCTGAAGTTCAGAAGGCGTCATGAAGTCTCTTTATTTCTTTCTCTTCAGTTATTTAAGAACAATTTTGGTAAAAATGCAGAATGGCAATGTTGAGGCACTGGATTTGAGGCTCTCACCTTGCATTCTCCACAGCCACGCCTGTGTTTTCTGCATCTGCTACAAAGCACTGTGGTTTCTCATATTCCCTGCCTTGTGCCTCCTTCAGAAGGGAGGCAGGGAGCACTGTATTCTAACCAGGTAAATGTGTCACATTGAAGGGGACCAGCTTCTGTCAACAGCTCATCTAAACCCCCTAACCTGTGACACTGAAGGTCAGACCGGAGCCCAAAGGAGCAGTGACCTGGTGACCTGATGCGGTTCTGAGCCCTCAGCTGTGGGAAACACCTCTCAGAGGACAGATGCTGTGCAGGGCTCTGCCGGAGCTCTGCACTTGGGCACTGTGGGAGATGTGCAGCCTGAGAAGTTCTGCACGTTGTTGCTGGGCAGATGGATATCTGAAATGTATTCCCAGCTTCACCACTGATGGGTTGCGTAGCCTTGGGCACCTCACATTATCTGTTTCCATTCTTAGCTTCTCTGTTTGATAAAAATGAAAACACTGAATCATGAAATGCGCTACTACTACTGCATATTGCTTTGGTTCTTACTGTCACCAGGTCTGAACATCTTATATTCCTTACTTGTTACTAATCAAGACCACGTTATTCTTTTGTGAATATACAGAGAATTTTTCATAGTTATAATTTTAATAACTTCCTACTCACACTAATCCTGATGTTTCTAATTCTGAATAGCCAGTTCAGGAGGCCTAGAGAGCTATATAAATTCTGTGGCAAAATAAGAAACAAAAGTTCTCCCCATACTACACTAAATAGGAAATAAAGAAAGAAATTAGCCTTCTGGAGAAATTCAATACACCTTAATTAAAACAGAGAGCAAAACTGACCCCAGCAAGTCTTCAATCTAAGCCGCCAATACTGTGCTGTAAATTCACAGATTTGGCTGTAACATTTATCTCCAGGATCTACTTAGGAGGCTCCTGCTCAGAAAAACAGTTTTATAGGTTTCTCTTCTCTCTGTTCATGAGGAGTGTCCCAATGAACAGATAAGCAAGCCTTTTTTTAAATAGGATTTTGTTCAAGAATCTGGAGAAAGCAGATGTTCCTGATGTTTCATTGATTATTTAGGAGAAAGATCAAGTCTCATTAGACCATCTGTTCTTAAGCACCTTTGGTGGATTTCATTACCCCTCCAACTACACTGCATAATGCAATGGCTGTATCTGTGCACTACACAGGGGATCTTCATATGGAGAACCATGAGCACCACCTCCTAGCAATCTGCAAAAGGCAGCAAACAGAACTGCTTTCAGTTGGCTTCCCCTGAACTAAACCCTAAAAAACATAGGGCTCCACAAATGATTTTAAGAATACAACCACAACCAGCTGGTTTTAAATGATATAGTCTTGTTGCTTAAAATAACCTGTGCAAACCCATTTGGTGTCCTCCTTAGCCTTCTCCTGCCTACCAACTGTTAGGGAGTGACTCTCCATCTGCTGATAGGAATGGGAAACAAACATATTTTGGCTGTTTTTCATGTATATGTTCTTAGATATGCTCCTGCCTGTGGTGGGATACACCAGTCATCCCTCTTATGAGACCAGATTCACCAGTCTTCTCCCTGTGTTTTGGTCATACAACAGATAAAATTCTATGAGGACTTTGGAACCTCTGGGAAGGGCAATGAGACATGGTCTGAGAGGTGGAGGTGGATCTGGCCTGCAGAACTGGAGTTTCTCATCCCTCAGCCATGCCATCATTTTTTGGGAAGGCACTGGCTTTTAGATGTTTCTATTGCCTGAGTTCATTTTCTCTGTATTTATTTGCATTACAAATGATGTCAGCAAATGTTCTTCACTTGAAGGACTGTCCCATGAAATTACTGCTTTCAGACAAGAAAGGCAAACGTTTTCATGCAGTGTTTTGCTTCTGCTGTTGAGAACACCATGAAGCACAAACAATGTTTTTTTCTTAGTAGTTCACATGGCATCAGCTGCTCTTGTCTACGATTCTACCACTGGGGAGCCAGCAGTAGGGACAACAGTCCAGTTCCTAGTGAGAGAGATGTTCTGAAGCAGGAACATCTGTGTTATCCAGCACTAACAGTCAGGTGCTGAAGGTATTGCACAACTTATCTCCTCCTCTCCCCACTGCACATCAGATCTGGATGAGATCATTCAGGTTCCTACTCACCCCCTGATTTGATATTAATGATGGTGGTGAGGATTTGGGTGCTGAGCCAAAAAATGTGCTCTGTCTTCTACTACATTTCTACTGTCCTCTGTCCTCCTCCCTCCTAGTGACAATTTTTTCCCCTCAGTCCTCTCTAGTCTTGATTTGATATCTTCTTGGTAGTTGTCTTTAAGTTTCTTGGTCAAGTGGTTTTCTACGAACAGCTGGCATCACTCTAGTAGTGGTAATAGCTCTCTAGAGTGTTTCCCAGCTTTGCTGAGGTTTAGCAATTCCTCTTCAAAGAAAAACTGTATTGTGAGGAAATGCTGGATGCCTTGTGTCAAGATATGAGAGTCATTACTGTTCATAAAAAATTAATACACAGTCTGGAACAAAGTTGCTGCAGGGTATTAATTAAAACAAGGCCAAGTTGTTGCTCCAAAACCACACATGGAAATTCACAGCCTGTCATCATTCTCATCTCTCAAACAGAAGGGATGTGGTTTTCTGTGCAGGTAAGTTATATAAATGTCCTTTTACCAGCAGTAAAACAATCAACAGAATGACAGATTATATGACTATGACTTGATTGCCTAATCTCATTAAGGAACAGGCAGCCACAGTTCTTGCATAAGCAGTAGCCCATGGACATGTGCTCAACACAGAGCTCTCACCATTAAAATGCCTGCACACAACAAAACAAGGATTCTTTCACTCCATTTAGGCAATGCCAAAGTCAGAATTTCACCTTTATACCCCGAGTGCAGAATGTGATCTTACAGATTAATGCAGAAATGATATCAAATATGAGAGGTATGGCGGGAAACACATTAAGCACGTGATTATGTATGTCAAGAGTGTTAATGCTGTGCCTTGGCAGCAGCATTATCTTTGTGCATTATGAGCCTTACTAGCAGGTCTCAAAGTAAGTCTCCAAAAGGAAAGGATGCTTAAAAAAAATGAACCAAAAAGCAACTCAGGCTTCTTTACTCTTTGGAGAGGCAAGTGAGAGATGCCTTTAAGGCACTGGAATACTGTAAGGAAGGAATATTGTAAATTATTCTTTCACAATTTTAAATAAATTTGGATTTCCATGTTCCAAATCCCACTAAACAGTAACCTTTCTAGCTCCTCTGCCAGAGCACATGACACCACATAACTTGTGTTTAGAGCTACACAAGCTGATGGGAAGACATCACATTTGAGAACTGAATTCAGCTGAGCTTAACTGAAAATTACACAAAGAAGAACATTTTTGGCTTTTTCCTGAACTTCACACAGTCCAAAAACCAAAGTGTGTAAAGGTGCATTAAGAAACTTGCCATGTTCAGTGAGTGAAAGTACGTGAGCTGTGCAGGTGCACTGAGTTCTGAATTCATTCCAGAGGCACAGACCTGGCTGCTTGTGCTGCTCATATTGTCTGGCAGAGCTGACTGCCAAGGCAAACATGGAATTGCCTGGGCTATAGAAACAGAATTAAAAAAGGCACCTCTTTCCTCTCTTGCTGGAAAGGATTCAGAAGCATCTAGAACCAGCCTGTTCTCTATAAAGGTCCTTTGTATTATTCTGTATTTGTCAATCATTATGTATATTGAGGCAACTGTATGTAGATATGGGAAACAAAAACTAGAGAGACTGTGGAACCAGATCTGATGTCTACTGAGCTTGATTTGTACTGTACTTTTAGTGCACATGTAGTTTTAAGGACTCCTTTCCTATGTAGGGACACTGCAGTACAGAGCTGGAGTAATCTCCAACTGCTTCACCAGTTCATCTGTCTGATATCCAGCATTTGAGTATCAGTTAAAAAAAAGATACCGAGTACTGCATAGGCCTGAGCATATTTTAAAAATAACCTACTGCTGACTGAAATGCCCAAGAAGTTTGAGACAACTGTGATACCAACCATTTTCTGAACTACAATGCAAGCATTATCAGGCAATTGAGTCTGAACAGTCTGAAGTGTGATATCTACTGCCCTACAGATTAGCGTACTAGCAAGTCAAACCACGTACTGTTTTTTCAATTTAACTCATATAATAACCCTGCACGTTATGTTAAGCTCTTCCAGCCTATGCCAAGGACATGCAATAACAAGGAAATTTGTATCCTGGGAATTCCACAAGTGCCTGCAAAACCAGAAATAGTAAGCCAGAAACAATTTTCTGTGATCTTTAATCTGGTCTGCTGCTTCACAGAACAGCACTGTATGTTGTTATAAAAACAGACTAGAAACCTGAACATGCCACTGTGTGCTATTCTTATATTTCTACGTTTTCATCTATATAATTAAGAGTATATTTGGAAACATAGATCAGCAGGCTGGGTGGGGAGGATGAGGGCTAGACAGTTAAATAGAGATGTGACAGAAGCAGCCTTCCTCCAGAAGAGGAAATGCTATCCTGGGAAAGAACATTCAGCCAAGCAGACTATGCTTCTTGAGACTGGATGTTATTGGAGGAAAAAAAAAAAAAAGAGAAAAGGTCATCATTAAAATATTTATTAATATTTTAATTTATGTTATTCTCTTTGTTTATAAAGAAGTCCTTTTTCATGGCCAAAAGCAAGTCCTTAACGTTCTCAGTGCGAGAGTAATGCATAGCTTTGATGTTAGACAAATGGTTGTTTCTTTAGTAAGTATTTAAAAAAGGATCAAAAAATTCCAAAGCCTCACAATTCCTAATTCCTATAAAATGAAACTAGTTAGTTTTAAATTAATTATTTGGGGAGTGATATAACCAAGTTAGGCAAATGCAATAGTATTTTACATCTGCTGTTGTGTGCCTGTACAATAGCTTTTGGGTATCTCTTTCACACCCATTTAACAGAGGTAGCAAATTCAGCAACATTAAACTTCACTAGTCCCTGGGAAATTAGGATGTTCTAGTAATGTTCTCAATGAAAAGAGAAGTTAGAGGGTGAATTTGACTGTCACTAGACACTGGAAACCCAAGATGGGAGTGTGGTATGAATGTCCCAGTCCAATAAAAGCTCCAGTTGGAGTTCCCATGTTACCAGACCCTGGGACACACAAGGGCCTGGGCTGCATTAGGACAGAAGCAGGCAAGTTCTGCTAATTCCATTATCTGTCAGTGACCTTTTTTTAGGAACTGGAGTTCTCAGAATTACAGCAGAGACAGAGCCAGACATATACAGCCTCACTTCAAAGTGTGCACATCTTTATTTTGATCTTAAGAAATCCAGCCATTAAACTAATAAAATATTGGATCGTTGTTTTCTATGTGCATAGGAAACTACTCCCGAGCAGGAGCTGCAACAGCTACCATCATTTAAATGCTTGGTTTGTTTTCTGTACCTTAACATTTTCACTGACTTATTTAGACATGTATGAATATTTCTTGAAAGGGGAATTTCCATGTGTGGCAAGTTTACATTTTAAGTGAATCTGTGTTCCTATTTGCTCTGGAAGTCTGGTATTGCTCCATGTGAGAGCACAGCTCACACACCACGTGCTTTATCTGTTAACCCACAGCTGACTAGAACACCTCAAACAGCAAATGCTGAGCACACATGTTCAGACACTATAATGATAATGGCTGCAAAGCAGAGAAATGTCAGTAGTGAAAAATTCCTCCCCAGTCAGGTCTGCCCCAGAACCAAAATAGCACCTTTTCTCTGTTCCATGCAGGTATCTGGTCCTATTACAAATACTACCACTCATTCTCACCAGAATGGAAACAATATTTTTTTCTTTTTTTTTTTTTTTTTAAACAGATTACAATCTATCATTCAGGCTTTTATTTCAAGCTTGTTCAGTAATGGCTGAAAACTCAGTTTATACTAATTTTAACTACTTAACTGCATTTTTATCAGCCCCATTTGCTTCTCTTTTGTCAAAGCAGAATCATTCTAACCTATTCCAGCTTTCTTTTTCCCCAGGACCATCCATCACATAATCTGTTGTCTAAAATACACATTCCATGGCTTTACTGAGTATCTTTTTAAACAGGGATGCCCAAGCTGAACTGCTGAACTGCTCTGTGTGACGTTCTATAGCTTGGCATTTTTTAAATATCCATGTTTTTTATTCTGCATCTTTGCACAGCAAATCAGTCATCTGAAATTTGAACCTGTTAGCTTTACCAAGTCATTTTCTGCCTACCATGTTAGCTCCTGATTGACTCCTGCTCAGTTCTTGCTTTATCTCTGCTGCAGGGCACCACTGTGTGCTCAGTAAATTAAGCCCTGTGTTCCACTCCCAGCTCAAACCTAGTTCCAGGCCACTTCACACACCCAGTAAGTAGCTGGAAGTTATGATCCAGGACCTGGAAAATAAGTCTTACAGCAAATCGGCTTTAAAATGAAATGGGCATAAATTTAATTAAAAGAAATATTGCTACATCCTTTGCTAAGGTTTTGAATGAAAGAGTGAAATAAAGGCTAGAACTATGTGGATAACTTTTTTCATGGTCAGTTGAAAAATTAAAAAAGCTTTGAACTGCAGAAGAATTCAGCAAACAAAGAAGCCCACAGTAATTTTATTTTTTGTTGGCCAAAATGTTTTACTTCCTTTGGTACTTTTTTTATAATGCTATTTTAATTCCTTTTGGAATTAGCTTTGGGGACAGTTTTCAAGACAATGATGATGTTAATCTGAAATGAAGTAATGAAACACATTAGTACAATTTTTCTGAAATTAAAAAAGTCAGTCTAAACTATTTTCTGACTACTTGTCAGGGAACAACTGTTCACAAAAAAGTGTAGTTTCTATAGTTCCTGCTAGTAAAGAAATGCAAAGTTTTTAATATCCTTCATTAACATTTCTTGGCAGCTTTCCCTCCATGAAGATTAAATGCCTCACATTTTTATTAAGTGACTAACTGGAGATCTGATCTTTTAAGGGAACAATTTCATTTGTGTTTTCGACTTCCATTGAACTCGCTGTGTTTATAAGCACAAGGGAATTCCAAAGACAGCCAACAAGGGGCTAAACAGCCAAGGGTAAGGACCACAAGAGCCTATCCTCTACTTCACTGAGAAATCTTGGAATAGATTTTAAATCTATGCTGATAATGTGACTATGCCTTCTGGCATTGCAGTATGACCCAGGGAGTCCGAGGTGATTCCCTACAACATGAAAAGGACAAGAAACATTTTCCAGTGTTATGTTTCATTTCCTTGTACTTTTGTCCTCTGGAGTCATTTTGCAAACTGTTGGTGAGTGATGCAGCCCTTCAAAACACTGTCAGTTTGAGTTCTCCCAGCAGCACTAAGATGCACTAACGTGCCGTGCATGGCCATGGCAAAGAAGCGACCGGCCCGAAGTCCATGCCAGAAAGACCAAGCATATTTTCAAAACATGTATTTTTATGGTCTTCTCTGCACTGGTATCAAGTGTTAAGAGTTCCACAGATAGACAGTGCATTCTGTTTGGTTTTCTTCTTTCTAGCTGTGTTTACACCATAGTCTTTCTCTGCTAGAGAGTACTTCAAAAGGTAATCCTGCTGGGCAATTGAGAAATTAAATTCTTTCCCATCAGTTGAAGATCATAAAAAAGTCACTAAAATCCCTTTAGGATCTCCAGTTGAAATTCACATCTGTAGACCTGAGCACTGAGAGTCTGATGCTCCTTTGTTTTACTGCACCCTTGTACTCAGAGACATAATGTTTGTCTTTGCTAATACTGGGCTTTCCCTGTGCAGTTTGTCCCTTCCTGCTTTCACAAGTTTATGCTTTAGCTCTTCTCCCTTCCTTACACAACCGCTCCCTGTCCTGTGTGTTCCTTTCTCTTTTGAAACTACAGAAAATCAGCTGCCCTAGGCCAGGGGTTTGTGAAGCTCTGAAGTCAATTATACAGACTACATCAAAACACAGCTGGGTGGGTGGGTGGGTGCGGTAAGTGGGTGTGTTAAATATGTTCAAGAGTTTTTGTCTTGAAGCTCAACCAGATAAAAAATCATGAAGGTGAGTTTAGCCTTCAAGATTCCTTCCTTTTATGATGGGGCCTAGATAATGGACATGAATCTTTGAAATACATCCTCTCTTTAGAAGTAACAGCAGTATTTAAAGCTACTTTAGCAAAGAGGCTGAATTAACTGAATTGATCCAAAGGCTCTTTTATAACTTTCTGCATAATTAATTAACCTAGTCATGTGCTCACCACTTTGGCATGAATGTGTGCATCTCATGGCTCAATTTGACACATCAGTAGAATCCAGTGCAGTAGAAAAGCCAGCTGAAAGACAACTGTGAAACTGAGAAAGGGAGAGCGAGCAAGCAGAGATCTGTGTAATGTCTCAAACACCCCCATGGCTTAGGGATTCCTCATCATTCTTCTAACCAAGGGTCACAGGCTACCTGGAGCTGCTACAAAATGATGGGAGTTCATTTAGTGAAGGGAGGTGAGGGCATCCTTGATTTTGCTGCCCTCCCCAGCCTCACATTCACAACACTGCTGGGAGTCGTGATGAGATGGTGAAGAAGCAATATTCTTGTTGGTATCTAAAGCATGTAAATTTAGCAAAACAGCTCCAAATTCTCAGCAAAGTGTTTCTGGGGGAGTTACTGATCATATACAAATGTAGTAATAGCAGGTCCGTTTGGATGTCAGTTTGCTCATTGGTACTCTGGGTGTTTAGGTTGGCCGTGTAAGATAAGCAAGAGATGCACATGTATGTTTTCTCCTCACAGAAGTATCATGAGCATTAAGGATGTTCCCCACATCTCACAGGGCAGATAAAGTTTTCTTTGCATGGCTAGAAAAAGCAATGCACAACTTTGTGGCAGCAACTGTATCTTCCAGATGGCCTTGTTAAAGTCTACATAAATAGTATTTCTCTTGACCCTTTTCTGTCATATTTGCTGTAGTTTTGCTGTGTGACTGCACTAATAGCATGTACACTTCAAAAGCCTCTTAGTCTGTAAAGCCATGAGTACCCAGAACTTCAGTTGTCTCTTACAAAGGTAAATGGTAATCTGCACAGTTGTATGAGATGAGGTTTACAATGTATGCAATTTCAAAGATAAGGTAAAAGTCTCCTAACAGTTCTATATGGATTTATCATTGTTATCTAATCCTGCTCTTTGGAGATTCTGTCTTAAGTCTGAAGCCTAAAGTTCACTATTTTACTCTTTTCCCAAAAATTCTGACACAGGACCAAAATGGAGACCCCCCCATACAAGAAAAGAGAGCCATGTGAGCCATTAGATACCATCAGGCTGGAAGCTCACCCTACCTGGCAGGGACAACTTCTACATCTAGGGGAGTGTGCAGGCTGGAACGGGCCCCGTGTGCCCCGCAGGGATAACTCCTATCGATCTTGCTTCCATTAAGTGCAGTGCCTTTGTTTACATGGATTTTTGCCACATCCTGTTATAAAAGCAGCATTTTTTTTGCTCTCTTGCTGGAACCTATGGGTAAATAATGCTCTTTTACTGAATACCAATGACAGGCCTAACTTAAAAAATGAAAGGCAACAGCCTCGGTGTCAAAGAGCTTATGCTCTAAAACAATACAAACTAAATGTTGGATTTTCTGTCAAAGTTAAGCACCTGCAATTGCTGTATGTAATTTCTCCTCAGTAAGCCTAAAACTCTTCCTGGGTCTTGTTATCTCAGAAGCATTAAATCCTAGACCAGTGCTCAGTAAAACAGCTGAAATTCACTAGTTTAAAAGAGCCTAGAATTCTTGCCTTGAGCCAAAACCTTTTTGTTTAAGAGGCTCTTTTCATTCCTTACATAGGAAGATTGTCTTCAGCATAGGTCAGAGAAGTCTGGCCTCCTAAAACATAACAGAGACTACATCCATGAAGATATGTGGGATTTTGTTCTTTTTCTGTCATATTGAAGGGCCAATTCAAACCTTTTAAAGTGGCAAAGGCTCTCCAAATGTATGTAATACTAAGTACAGTGTTTTTATCAAATGAGTCCAGTTAAAACTTGGAAGTAATAATGTGGACCTTGATGAAAATGTTTGCTGGACTGAGGTCTGTTTAGCCATCTGCAGTCTCGTGTTCCTCCTGTTGCAACACGCTAACATGCTGATTTGTTGTCTGCTACAAGCTGGTGATTTCGGCTGCAGCACTTACCCTCTGTTAGAGCAAATAAGGTGATTAATGACAATGTTATGCAGACAGCAACTGAAGCCAAGAAAACAAACTCCCCAGACTTGATTCTTCCTCCTCCAGGAGAAAAAAATCTTACTCATAGCTGAAACAACGGAACCAAAGGCATCTACAGGGAACACGTAAAGTACCAACAGAAACACTAGGTTTCCATTACAAACTGTTGTCTGGATCTTGCCTGTGCTACCTCAGAATTGCTCTGCAAAATCAGAACAGCTCCAGATCAGACATCTGAGTGCCAGCAGCTCCATGGGAGCTCTAGAGCAGTACCTTCCTTGGCAACCTGGCCTTCCTCAGCCCATTCCTTACAACGGAAAAAAAGGTTACAGGCTCAGTATAGGAGCTACCTATACTGTGCTACCTCTCTGTGAAACCCAGGGTCATGTCCCAGCAGAGCTCACAGGCTGCCAAACTGTCAATCTCATGGTGTGGTCATCACATGTAGCACAATTAACCAGTAGGTCAAATGGCAGAAAACAAAAATGCCACATAATGACTTCCTAAAGTCGTAACTTTTTTGGTGATTCTCCTGTGAACACATCTCCACAGATAACTGTGCTCCTTTCTTGAGCAATTTGATAACCTTTCTTTCCTCAGCTTTCAGTGTGGGACACAGGTTACTCCTTGCTTGTCTAAAAATGCAAGGATCTTCTCTCTCTATCTGAAAATACTGTTGCCTCATCCTTGCTGGAAACTTTTAGTTAGCTTACTTGCATGGTCTGAAATTTTAATCTATCTGAGTTCTAATTGCTGTGGGAGACAGGAACTTAAAAATTAGATCAAACCTAAAAACTTGAATCTGAAGATGCTTGTATTGCAACAATGTCTGAAATCAAACTGAAACATCATAAGCCATCCCTGTCTGTACCATGACCACAGAAATGACTTCCGTAGGTGTTTGGGCTGCTTTCAAGGAAAGTCTACCTCACAAATTATTTTCTGTGGTGGCTTTCAAAAAATTTGCATGGTAATGTTCCTGATCTCAGTTGTAATGCTTTAAGTGGGAGAGCAATTAAATAGGTAATGACAAATTATATTAATCTGATGTGAACTGTGGATTAATTCATGCTGAAATCATGACACTTTGGCTCTATGAGTTCTGCCCCAGCCCTTGTGTGAATAACTGCAGCGAAGGAATCGTGACCCCATGAATCAATTTTTTCTGTTGACATATCAATGATTCTTTTATTATTCTATTCTAGTAAAAACAGAACAGTGCTTGTAAAAGCAAAGCTCATCAAATTAATGAAAGGTTGTCCTGCTATGCAGAATAACAGACTAAAGGATTATTCAGCTAAACCGAGACCTGTACTTTATTTATCTGAATTCTGGAGGATGTTGAATGTCATCTGCCTCCAACTGAAGTGCACATACTTTGGTATGAGCAGACCTTGCAGGTAAGTTATGACATTTTATGTGCACAGCATCTCCCGGGAGTTCGGGACAGGATGAGATTTCACTTTGCTAGAAGCCAAGCAAACTGAAGTTAGTAAAGTCGTCTTTGGCTCCAACTGTGAAATTGTGAACTTTTAAACTGTTTAATCCACCACCTCACAGTAACACAGTGTGCATGAAACACGGGACTTCAGCATTTATAAAAACAGCTAAAGCTATAAAGCAGAGTGAAAAATCTGATACTGAGAGTTTATTGTAACTGTATGGAAGAGAGAGGGAGTGGGAATTTCCTGTTATTTTATTCCCATTCTGGATGGATTGTTTGCCAGAGAGCAAGGTGGTGTTGAAGTAGTTTATGAGCAGCATCTGCCAATGACCATGCTGAGCATCCAGTTTCAGGGAACA
This sequence comes from Platyrinchus mystaceus, assembly GCA_035041135.1. Lineage (NCBI taxonomy): Eukaryota > Metazoa > Chordata > Aves > Passeriformes > Tyrannidae > Platyrinchus > Platyrinchus mystaceus. Next base: position 16,110,712 of record JAWWLV010000018.1, on the reverse strand, counting down.
GGCAGCTCTAGAAAGTAGTTTTATGGGCTGATAATCAAACAGTAAATCTGTTGCTTGACATCAGGCAGCTACCATTCAAGGTATGCACAAACCCACTGCATACACCTCAAAATCTCCTGCCCAGATTATAAAGACACGCTTCCTGTTTAAACCAGGCTTCAGGTTTTGGTTTTAACAAAGGAATCAGATTCTGTGATAACAGTTGTGCTTATATTCTAATGTGCTCACTTTTAAAACAGGTCAACTTTTTTTAGAAAAGACAACAGTTGCAGTTCAACATTCAACTTTTGCAAGTGTCATATTCTGACAATACCTTCCCTGTTTATTTTGCATCTCCCGATCTATCAGTCTCCTTCAACCACAGCTGTGTGAAAAGGAAAAAAGAACACCAGTTACCTGCTCTTTTCTAGTTTAATCTTTTTTCAGCCTTTCTTATGTGTTAAGTCTTTAAAACTACAAATGTTTGTAAGCACATACACATCTAGGCCCCATTCTCATATAGAAGCAGAAAATAAATAAGAGAAGGCTTTCAACACTTATCACTGATTAAGTTGTCTCTTCATTTTGACTGTCTTAATGCTTTAATCACCAGAGTGAACTCGTAGGGCTGTACACACAAGTTTTTGAAAAATCAGGCTCCTACCCTACATTGTCTCAAGGTGTTTCTGAAAGCTTGTGTTACCATCTTGGCCATATTCTATTCAAAATAGAAATAAACTGTCAGTAATGAGAAGTTGCAATGAGATTCCCTTAGCATTCCTTCTTAGATAGACCTGCCACTTTTCTCTAAGGTTGCAAGACTTCAGGAATCTACAGGTCACATGGAGGGGATCCATGATGTGACAGAAGACAGGCTGTTTTATTAGCCTGCAGTGGAGGAGCATCACTGCTACAGCCCCATCTCTCTGAGCATGAACCCCCCCAATGTAAGACTCCCTCAGTCCAGCTCAGCTCCAGGGAGCTCCATGTGCTCTGTGTGTGTGTGTGTGACACGGCACAGGCCACGGCCAGGGCTGGCACTGCATGAATGAAGCCAGTGGTGGTGATGGAGCAGCATAGAAGGCACAAGCCCATTATCTAAGTGTGACTCTGGATGTGAAAGATCTTACATAGAACACCCATATTTCAAAGACAGCTTTGTCAAGGGCATCTTGGTACATATAATGTATACGACTCAAAACCAGAGAAGTGTTCTCAAGCAACTATCTCACCATGTACTTGCATACAGAAATCAACTGGATTCCTTTTTTCAAAAGAAAATAATACTTTCACTACTTTCATTTTCAAAGTAGTATTGAAAGGAATACCTTTACTGCTTTGAATTTTCCTACATCATGGCCTCTTTAGCAACTCTGTCTTCCCTTGCATGCTGCACCCATGTCTTCACTGTTTGCCTTTACAGAGCAGTCCAGCATTAAACCCAGTTATGTCTCACTGCAGAATGTGGTTTGTACATATGAATCGTGCTGGAAGGGCTGCCCAGCAGCCACCATTTTCTCTCTACATACTTTAAAAGCCTGTTGACATGTAAACCATTCCACTGTGTGAGTGATTCTTTAGCAGAGATTCTGAATTCTACAGTTCATACATGTCAGGTAAAAATGCAAATGTAAATAAATGGAAATAAAAATGCAATGCTGCAAAGGTAGACAAGTTGTAATAGAAAGATGCCTATTACTTCCCTAAACATAAATTACTAGTGCCTCAGGACATTTCTTCCTGCTCTGCTACAATTGTTCATTTAAGAACATTTAACTCTAGGTGAGGAGAGGAAACCTGCTGGCTTTTTGAGGTGGAGCACCTGTTCCCTGTCTGTGCAGGAACTTGGTTGACCATACTTGGCTTGCCTGAAGCAGAGGGACTAATGAAATACTCTGTAAAATACAGGATTTTACTGTGGCCGAAGATTTTTCAGGAGAAGCTTTCTGTTACGGGAAAGTTCTGTGAAATATAGTAAGAAATGCACTATTAGTGTGAAATTCTAAAAGATATCACTGCCATGTAAGTCTGGAGGCTAGCTCCAAAACCCAATGTACAGGGTATAATTTTTACTTTGAGAAAGATCATACAAGTTCCCTGCTGTTCTTCCATTTGGATGCTTGGTCAATCTAGTCCTAGACCTGAGAACCATAAAATTATTTGAACCTGACTTCCTCAGCTCCTGCTGAGCCCAGCTCTGGAAGCTATGAGGGGGTCTTGGGCTGGGGTTCAGGAATTGCAGAATGCAGAACTGCAAGGTTCATAAACTTGAGTAATCAGGAGGTTCTGTTACAACAGACTGACTGTAAATAAACCCAGAGAAAACAGGAATTGCAACTTCATAAATTGTGTTGCATCCTGACAGCGTTGGGGGATTGAGATGATCCAACTACTGCTGTTGCAGCTTAACGGTGCCAAATGGGACAGTTTATTATTCCTACAAAAAGACGTGAGGCACAAAGTATTTTGTACTTGATTTTCAGCCAATTGTTTGGAACTTGTTTCTACTTTCTTTTGAAAATAAGTTTTTACAGCTCAATTTTAAGATTTGTGAATAATGGACAAGTAAGAGAAAAGCTAAGTCTTGGGAACAATGCTACCTCATTGCACTGCACACAAACAGGGACACAGGTACACAGTTAGCATTTTTTGCAGAAGATACATAAGCTCAGCACTGTAAAGCCGTATACCCCATGCTGTCCCCATGCTCATTGATGCACACTGAAAATCACCTTTTCAGGGTAACCACTTCATTCTACAACTCAAGGCTGTAAATGCTGTTAGGAGAATAAATTCACCACTCCGCATGAGGCAGCTGGGCATAATCCCATAGATTAACACAGGAGAAGGAACTGGATACAAGGAATGGTCACACAGAAGGCAACACAGAAGCGGAAGTATTAGAGTTGATTATTCACTGACTGTGTCACTGGAGTTCTGTACAGATGGGAAGGAGCTCTGTTTCATACTCAGAAGAGTCAAACACAAGCTTGGCCTAGGAACTCAGAACTGTTTGTATTTTTTTTTTAAATGAGATATTAAAATACCCAAAGGTGGTTTGATTTCCAAGTGAAATACAGTTGTGCAGTGAAAGTTACTATTGTTCCTATTGTGTTTGTCCTCAGAACTGCAAGGAATGTACTCAAATGGAAAGTGTGTCAGAACAATCACTTCTTCATACAGGGACCTTGCAGTGCACCCATGAAGATGGTACAGCCTCTTTACAACTACTTGGTTGAGAAGACATGATCACTTGGGCTTCTTTGCAAATGAGAGTGGAGCTCAGTACCTCCCCTGCATTCAAAGAACAAAAACTATCAAGTGTATCAATCACATCACTGCCTTGCCTTTCTGCAAGAAATTCATCTGAACGTCCAGGAAGGCAATTTGGATGCCAACACCAGAGAAACGTGGCTTCTACCAAGGGAGTTTGAGTCTCCTGCAAACAGCAGTGCTCATAGCCAGTATGCAGTATGTATGTATGCAATACAGAAGTGGAACTTGGAGCTCTCCAAGGACACACTATACACAACAGAGCTGGCTTTTGGAAAGAAGCTTTAAGCAAACACTTGCACAAAAGTTCAGCACAGGTGTCGTATGCTGTTCCAAACAAATTAGTCTGTAACCCACCCACAAATGCTAACCTTAGCAGCACAAAGCAGGGTATCAATGAGGTGATCTCAGAAAGCATAGCTGCTTTTTTAGAAAGTCATTACAAAAGCAAAGCACCAGCCAGATAGAAATCTCTCAGACCTTTTCTGTAATTTATTATATTCTGAATGGAAAAATATAAATTTTAGTAATTTTGCCTTAGTGACAAAAATTAATCTAGTTATTTGTACAATCAAGAGGAAGTAGTCTATTGCATATAAAAATGGAATTATTTTCCTGTAAACAGTCTGTAAGAACAATAGTCAAGATACGGACATGAAAAGTGAAGGGTTCTTTCGCTGAGAGGCTTGGTGTGAGACTGAGAGGAGGGAAAGTACTCAAATACTTACTCAAACATAGTGAAAGAGCAGAACTATAATTTATTTGTGTTATAGAGCCCTAAAATCAAGGCATTAACAGCAGCCTATTAACCAATCTCATTTTAAATGACAGAGAAGAGGAATTATCAAGTGAAAGATGCAGGTTTAAAATAGCATCTCATTACAGAGATGACTTTGTCTTGGTAAGGTCAGTGATCCTGTTTTCTCCAGAGGCCACACTGCTCAAAAAAATCACATGCAGAAATGCAGAGAAAACAGGCGAGTTCTACCTGAGTTTTCACCAGTAAAGAATGTTAGCAAAAAGTCTCTAAAGATGTTCACCACCCAGGACTCTGTGGTATGAGTCAGGTGAGAGTTTAGGCTCGAGGGAAAAGCTGTGTTTGCCTAGGCCACACTGCTTACTCAAAACATCGGTGCATTCCAAGTACTGATCTGGAGTAAGGACAGAATGACAGGATGTTCTGTTCTTTTTGGGTGTTTTTTAAAAAGAACACCACTTTGGGGACTGCCTGAGACTTTGCATAGAAGATGCTGGTGCTGAACAGCTTTGACAAGCAGTTTTTAAAAGCTGTTTCTCATTAGAGCTTTGTCTCTGCATTATGTAGTAAGAGCTTCGCAGATTATCACTGTAGTGTAAAGTGTCTGACAGTCATGTTCCTAAACACATTTCAGCTGGACATTTCCCAGTTGGAGAAGTCTGGGGCAAGGTTCATGGAAGCCTTTTGAAAACTTACCTTGTCACCAATGTCAGGTATTATGCAGAGCAGGTAACAGCTGGAGATAGTGGCTAAAGGGACAATTCTCCCTCCAGGCAACACATCCACTATCTGAGCAATGCTGAGATACAGAGCTGCAAGAGCCCTCTTCCCCCTTCAAAGCCTCACCAGCACAAGTAGGAGGGGCAGAAATGAGAGGGTTCATTAAAAGTTATCTTTAACTGTGTACAAAACATTTTTATGTGTATTATGAATGCAGTGTTTACTATATTTGCAGGTGGTGGGGAGAGGAAGAGGTTTCTTTCCAAATAAAACACAAAATTCTGTGCTTAAAAAAAATATATGTTTCCTTATAAGGACACTGACAGGGGTTTTTTAAGAGAAGGGATAGGTAATTAGCTAGAGATAGTCTTAACCTCCCATCATATCATATAGCTTGAAGTAAAACTGATTCTATAGTTCTAGATAGCACCTATAGTTCACCAAAGCATCTATTAAAATTAGTAATCAGTAATTAGAATTACTTTGACCCATGACCAAATTTTATACCTCTGTGAAAACCCAAGCTTTTAAATCCATTTCTATTAAGTCTGTTTATGCTAATACTACTATGCAGGGCCATCTATAAATTCCAAAGCATTTGCTTTACAGGTTGCTCATAATTTTGCTCCTATATTTCTATTTAAGCTAGAATTTGATTGAAAATGTTGCCAGTCTGAGAAAGACTATTTCTAAAATGTTAGAAGAATTCATATGTTTTTAATGATGAAATTTGGGGGAAATAGAAGGTGTAAATATGGTATATCTTTACACAAAGGGGAAAAATGTATTAATGAGAATCCTGGCAGAAAGTAATCCTTCGGGATATCTAGAAAATTCAGTTTTGTTTTGGCCATGTTCTAAGAATTTAAAAGACATAATTATGAATACAGCCTGGATTTATTGTCCAGTGAGGCCAACCATTCTATGGGCACTGCTTGTATGGACATACATGCACCAAATGAAGTCTCCACTGACTTACAAGGCTCTCAGTGTTCTCTTCAGAGTTTCACATGCATAAGAAAGCTGCACACAATTCACACAGGGCTTGGAAATAACATAAATCATCAGAGCAATCAAGAACTACCAATGCCCTCCCGTATTAACACTCATCTGCAGTCCTTCTGCTGGCATTTAAAAGAGACTGCAAATTCAGTAAGCCCATACAGTACATAACAAGAATCAGTCTGTGGTTCTATGAGGTTTTAGCAGCATCCCTGTTCATATTTGTTATAGCAGTATAAGGCCTAAACTACCAGATTAAGAATGCAGGAGATCCCTGCACACAACTGTGAGGTTTTGCAAGAATCTGTAAAGTCCCAGTCTAGTATGTAAATCTGTACCGATGTCATTTCATGTATTTACCCCCGAAACAGCAAAATAAATGTTTCTCTGATCTCTTAACAAACAGCTCACCGCCTCACAAAATTTTGCAAGAAACGTGAAGATGGACTAGGATGGCCTGTTCTAATCCTTCTCAGCTGGCTCCATTCTAAATTCCTCTAATGGAAATACTTAGAGCTGTTTAGTTTAAAAAGCTCAATACATTCCTCTGGAAGAGGTGGCATTTCTGTCTCTCTCCTTTATCAGTTTTAGAAGCTACTGTTGAAGACAGTAAGGACATGGTACCAGCATGTCCATCCTGTTTGGGTATTTGCTGTCCAGGAATACTCGAGCTGGCTGCAGCACCAAAGCTGATGGAAAGATGGCAAAACATGCAGCAGCAACACAATGCTCTCTCATGGGAGTTTTCCAGGTGCCTCTATTCCAAAGACTCATATAACCTATAACTGAATAATAAGAGAGCTGTCTGGTAGAAATATAGTGCGCAATAAATCCAAGGATGGATCTATTGGTCCATTGACTGAACTGTCAGCAGATACCCAGTACAAATATTTTGTCTGTAATTCCTGAGAGCACTACAAAAATGCAGTAACTGATTACAGAAAATCTTTCCCTTGCACTAGAGGTCATTTCAGGATATGCTTACTTTAATACCATTTGACTTGTGCCAAGTTCCTGGTTAGTAAATGCTTTTTATGTTAGGGCTGCAAAAAAGCTTCTGAGGTCGTTTTTCTACAAGTAACCACAACGGTGGCACTTTGAACTTTTAAAAACCTTTCTTTTATATTAAGTGGAGGCCCTGTAAGATCTGCTGAATCTGCAAGACCTGAAAAGTACAGGATATGTGTGTCTGACTTCAATGCCTGCACTTAAATAACCCACATTGTCTAGCTATTGTTAAACTGAGCACAGCAAGATAATGATCTCACTGCCCATGCAAATCTACCTAATAAAAGCCAAGTGGGTAACAAAGGGAAAAAAGTATACCTATAGAAATTCTACAGAAAGGACCCTTCAAAAGTTGTCCAGCATTTGAACAGCAGAGTATTTTTTTGGCTCTGTCAGCACCGACTTCCAGACAGCTGATCCAAGACTAGAAGGGGGAAGGGGAGAAGCTGGAACATGCTTAACTTATAAAACAGAACTAGAAACCACATGTCCAATATAAACAAGTTCCAGGTTTCTGCTCTTGGACGTGCCATTAACATGTTCAGCCAGACAAAAACACAATGGAACAGTTGTATTTTAAATGGTTAAAGGTGCCTTCTTTTCAGATGGAATCAAACTGTGAGTTTGTTTCATAAAGAACTCCAGTTTAGCAAAAGATTTGTTTATGCACAACTTACATCACATACACTTCCCAGTGTCCTGCAGAGAAAGATGTGCTACTGCAGAAAAATCTTCTACAGATCATTCTAAACATTTTTTTTCCACAGGGCTGGAAATTTCAATCATCCATTCACTAAACAGCTTGTTTGCTGGTTTACTCCAAACTATCTGAAAGATTTAGGTCTTGCTACTGAGAAGGAAAGTGCTACTACCTGTGTCTAGGATGAGGAAGACAACTGGAAGGTCACCCACCCTCACTGCTTCCAGGATTAATAAGGTTCATCTCACTGGACCCCAGTCCCACCTCCATGCCAGAAGAAAAACGGTTTGAATGGTTTGTGGAAAGAGAATTCTGTAATGTTTCTGATTTTTCCACGAGGTACAGTTATTACAATGATAAGTACTGCTTTACTTTAAATGCTTCTTAGCTACAATACCTAAATTCTGTACACTGTGATCAGAAACTTCATTTCAGTGACTTCTGCATGAAGCCTTTCACAGGAAAACCTGTATAACAATCAGGAGAGCCAGTTCTCTCTAGTAGCTAATAGGACTCAAGTGTGTGGTAAATACAGTTGTCAGCCAATTGGATTCTCCATGCAACTAATTTAACCCTAGCTCTTTTGCTGAATTAACTGAAGCCTGTTATTCAGTCTTGAAGCAGTCATGTAAAAGGAGTGAGTAGGAGTAGTTCACCTTTTCTTCCTGACTTGAGTTCCTTTTGAAACATGTACGTTTTAATTTTTTTTTTAAATATATGTCCTGTCCTTATTTCGAAGACTTTAACATTAAGAAACTTATAGCATGTATGATGTTTGTTATTTTCCATGAACACAAACTGTTTGATCCAGGATTAGAATCAGTATATTTAAGAACTTCTGTCCTGGGAATTGCATGTTAGGGTGGGGACTCGGGCAGGGCTCTAAAGCAAGTTGTTCTATGTTTTCTACTGACTTTTTTAATGTGTTGAAATTTTCTTAGAGGAAGTAAGAAGTTGCAAAGCTCTCTCAGAGGAAACACCAACAATGTTTTGCAAATGTGTATTGCTTTTAAAAATATAGGCTTATTAAAGGACACTTCAGATTATCAGTTTTCAGAAAAAAAGTAGGAGCAGGCTGCTGAACTTCCTAACGCTGAGAAAAAGTGCTTATGGCTCAGCTGGAAAGAACTGTTTCACGAGGCCAGCATTTGAATATGTCCAGAAGCCACCATTTGGGCCCATCTCAGAGACAAAGCTCAGAGAAAAGATTCAGATACATTCAGCAAAGTGAGGAGGTGGAGGGCAGTTAGGGAGCACAGCAGCCCAGAGGCACCTTGCAGCCTTTGGTGAGCTGCGTGTATTGTGAGTGAGCTGAGCGTGCAGAGCCTGAGAGCCCTTTCTTACTTGGAGCACAACAAGTTCAAAACCAGGAGGCCCAACATGTAGAGGGACAAATTAATTTAGTCTGTCCTTTGGCCTGTGGAAGATCAGCACTGGGGAAAGGCCTTTCCAATTTCCTCTGGCATCCTATTCAGAGAGAGGGAAGCTCCCCATAAGTCCTGGCATGCAAGGCAGCCCAACTGGCAGCTCAGCAGGATGGATTAAAGCACTAGTACACACTCATTTCACCCTGCTGTACAAGAGCTATCTGCAGGCACAGAAGGCATTAGATTAGGTTTCTCCTCTGGCAATCTTTTTCTGCAGAGCCTTGGGTCTTCACAAGCACTGCACACTTGCTACACGTGAGCCCTTCAGGAGACAGCGTGTGCCTAAGGCAAGCTAAAGGAGAACTCATGGTTTTTGACTAACTAGCCATGTTTCTGGTAAATGCCAGGTGCTAAAATGGAATACTCACTTGGTTAATTGGTTTCTTCACACACACAGACAGCATCTTCATTCAGAACTAGAGGAAGCTGTGCTTTACTGTTTGTTTTGAATTAACGTAATACTAGAACTGAAAGTGAAATCCAAGCCCCTATTCAAAACATATTATCTGTACTTTATATAAAGGCCCTTTACCAATCTGAGCACAGGCTGTTTTCTACTTCAGTTTGTCCAGCCCAATTGTTATGCTGTTGTCATACTTGTCACAATGAGGTTTGAGCTTCATTTCTCAGATTGCTTTCAAATACCAAATACGTTATTAAATTCTCCATTTCCATGTACTTCAGCTACAAAATCATCAGAAAAATGTTGCCCATGGAAACAAGAGATAATAATTGATGCAATTAAAGGGCACATAAGCTAAAAAATAACCTTTTTCCACGCGGGTTCATTAGTGTTGTCCTCAAAAATGTACTTATAGTGATTTAATGTAAAGAAATGGGAACTTCTTTACAAGGGAATGGAAATGAATCAGTCTTTTCTACCTCTTTTAATTCAACCAATATTTCATGAATAAGGGTTAGACTAAGAAAAACAACAGATGCCAAATAGCAAAACCTCCATAACTGTAAGGCTAAGCAGAGAATACAGAGCTGCCCAAACTCATTCTGCCAGATAGAGACTGACACAGGTCTCGACCACTTTCTCTTGGGTGAGTCCTAACCTGACATCTATGAGCAAGGGTCATATAATTAGGCCTTGTCTTCTTCCTGTGCTCCAACAACCACATAGAGCCAGTTTAGCAGTAGTACAGAGGAGCTACTCTTAAGCCACAGGGCCCACAAGTTGTTTTGCTGCAAGATTCTCCCATGGTGAGGCTCCAGACTGAGACTGGTGTCCACGTCTCCATAATTTTATGCTAATTTGTGCGACCTCATTTAGTTCTGATGACTTCCTGAAAAGCTGTTCCTGTTATGATGTGCTGCTTGGTGAGTAGGATGACTGACTTTAGAAGGATGGAATTAAACAAAGGTTTATCTTGTTTAATCTCTGCATTCATGATGCCATGCTAATGAAGATGGCTAAAAGCTTGAGAGGTCACAATGATATGGAGGGGAGCTGCAACACAGGATTTTTGTGATCCCTGCCTAAAATCCAGTCAGTTTTTCTACATATAAATGCATGGTATAATGCAGTAAGTTGGGGCTCTCTACAACCTCTTCAGCTTCATGAGACTGTAGCCTGTGGATTGCTATCAGGCTCTGCACTGCCTCCCTCTTCCCACTGGTGCATCAAGAGACAAAGTGGTTTCCAGTGATTCCAGAAAATCTTTGTGCTGAAAATCTGCTTAGAGGAAGGACAACTTTGTCATGTAAATGGTTTATGTGATTGTCTGAAAGTCCTTTGTGTTTATGAATTTTTTCAGGAGTGGAGAGAATTTTTAAAACCAGTATGGAAATGAAACTCTTTGTATCAGTGGGGTCAGTATAGCTTGGACAAACAGGGTGCTGTATCTGTGGATCACAACACAGCTTCTGAGATCCACAGGAACCTTACTGGACAAGAATTTGGGCTTGACATCTACCCCCAACACTCAAGATAACCAACCTCCTGGTAAACATTAAAACTTCAAGGGCTATGTGGCTGATTATGTTGAACTCCAGGACATCCAGTGAGAAAGTAGAGTGGAAAACATAAATGTGAAAAGAAACATAGGGGAAGGGGAACTTTGAAAGCTGGTGGAGAGAACAGTAAAAATTTTGGTGATAAGTGTTTTCTGCCTGGTGCAAGGCTTTGCAATTTAATAAAGATGAAGTATTCATAAGGCTGAGACAGCTTAGCCACTGGAAGTGCACTAAAGAAGTGCACCAGAAACCGTGGATTGCCCTAGCACAGTTTGTGCTAATCAAGTACTTAATTCTAAAACTTTTTTGTACTCTGAGTAGAGGACAAAAGGCAGATGCTGTTTCCTTGGGTTTTCCATCTTGTTTCTTTTGCTTTAAATAATATAATTAGCATTCTCTGCAGTATGTTTTTTGCTTTAGATAGCTGAGCTATAACTATCTTTAACTATCAGAAGGATTTCACACGGGGCACCAAACAACTGGAAAATGCTACCAGCTCTCAGCCCCTATCAACGTGGGCTGGATTTGACTCAAGAGTATTTGGAAAGCTTTGCCACACCACAAGCTCAAGGATCTATCCTTCCTCCTAGCATGAAGAGCAAAGCCCTTAGTTTCTGAGCACAGCAGCAGACAAGGACAAGAAAGATTCTAAAGCAGGTCATAAACTGCTCTGTTCAAGTATCTCTTGCACGATCATCATCTCTAGCTTGCATTACTGTTCTCAGCCTTCAGCTCACCCCTAAATACCAGCTCACCTGGTCATACAGCAATGGAGGAAGTTGCACTCCACAGCAGAAGTTTTTGACTGTTTTTTAGTAAACAGGTTTGGCAATTCTTCGGGCAATTCTTCGGGCAATTCTTTGGGTTTAAAGCACCTTCCCTGTGTCCCTGGAGTCACTGGAGCACTGCAGGGTGAGGTGGACAGCCATCCCCTTACCCATCTGACACATGGGCAGACTGGTGCCTTATTGAGCTAGTTCAGGATCGTTGGAAAGCACAGGAGTCAGAGCCCTCGTTCTAAATCAGTAAAACCCATTAGCTGTTTCGTAAAAACAAACATTTGCTAGTCTTGGAAGTCATCACTTGTTCTATCAGCTCTTAAGTCTTAGTATCTTACAAACTTCTTTCAAGCCTGTGACAATTTCTTTTAAAGACAGAAAAAAATTCCAACACCTTAGAAAACACTCTGGAAGGGGAGTAAGAGGCATTTAAGCCTGTTTAAAACTCAGCCCAAACAGAGACAGACCTGTTGCCAATGAGGAGGGAAACTTGGCAGCTTTGCTTAAAGCTTCCCCCACAGACACTGGAGACGAAAGAAAACAAAGAAGCTGTAGTCCCCGAGGGTCTTGCCACTCCCTGGGCAAAAACAGTCCCTTCCCTGCTTTTCCTTTAGCTCTCAGACACGCGCACATGCTCTCTGTGCCATTAGCTACAGCAATAGCCAATTGAGCCCTACAGACCTAGAAAAAAATACAGGAAATTAAGGGTTAAAAAAAAAAAAAAGGGAAAAGAAAAAAAATCAGAGATCTTGGAGGCGAGCCAGCGTCCCCGAATGACTCCGCTGTGCCGGCACTCCCCGCCGGCTCTGCCCTCCCTCCTCTCCCCATGCCCAGCCCTCCGCTTTATCAGGGACACGAGTTCCCTTCTTGGGCTCTGCTTGCTTTAGGAGCCTAGGAACACCGCTAAATTTATCTTTCGCTTTCAGGACAATGGAAAATGCCAGCAATAAGAATGCAAAAGAACTGAAAATTAGTGGAGACAATTCCCTGTAAGCCAAGTGGAAGCACCTTTTTTGTGTGGCTCCCAAGGCGGCAAAAAGCAGTTATATAGTGCAAAGCAGGACAGGCTGCCTGGGGTGCCAGGAACATGCTGTTCCTTTGGCTGTGTGCCACGGGGAATTGTCCATCCATGCGCTCAAACTTGATGGGGCTTTCTTCTCTCCCCCAGAGAGCAAAACATACCCTCAAATTAGAACGGCTCTTGCTTTATCTCAGGAATGCAACGGGAAAATCCGAAGGGACACTGAAGGTCTGGCCAGGTGGGTGAGGTTGACACGTCTGAGCTAAAACTGTTCAGGAGTTGCTAAGTCATGTTTAGTTCTGGGGATCTCTTTCTTACTGCTCCTTCCAAGAGATCTGACCGTATATCCCAGTAACTAACGTGCTGTCTGGAATGAGGCAGTGGAACAGCTGGCACAAGCTGCTCTGGTCGCTGTGGTGCCTCGGCAGATGTGCTGTGGTTGGTGCCTTCAGCAGAGACCAGTCTCCTCAATTTTTGGTGTCCCTGTCTGACTGAAGCCGTCCTGTTCCCCAGCACCAGGCATGAGGTGTGGCCAGTCCTGGGGCCTCTTTGAAGATGCCCCTCCTAACACTTTCAGGACAACTTTCGCAGGGCTTGCAAGACTTCCACTTTTTCTATGGGTGTGTCTCATAAATTACAATAGCAACAAAAGAGCGGTCAGATAGGTCTTCAGCAAGAAGTAAACGCTGAGCACTGATGAGTACAAGTTAGAGGTTGCATTCCAATGTTTTTTGGTTTTAAATCAGTTTTACCCAGCTGCCAAAAGCCTCTTAGAGACTGCCCCTGTCCCCCTCTCTCCTCGCTTATGGTGTTCAGCCTCTCCATCTGCCTTTCTGCTTTCTCTAGCTTTCACAAAGTGTCTGCTAAAGAAAGAAACAGACACACAGCCATTTAGGTGCCTCTAGAACATTTAATTTTAAAATATCAAGAGTACTGAAGCTTGCATGGGAAGTGATAAGCTGGTATAGTGATGGGAGCATGGGGTAGGAAAAACAGGGAGGTGAGAAGTATTGGAAAGGGAAGTACAAGACACACAGAACAAGGAGACTAGCAGCTAAAAATTACAGCTTGGTACAATCCACACAGATGACCCACATGCTATTCTCTGTGACATTAATAAAACAGGGCAACATTAGCTTTGAATCTATGCCCAGTAACGGTTTATTCCCACAGGTTTGGGGTGGGTTTTTTTGCTGTTTGGCTTTCCCGAGCTTGAGTTCCGAGAGGTGAAACCGTAACAGTGGCCAAATACAAGTTTCTTTGGTTTTGGTTTTCATTTTAATTACCAAGCTGTAACAAATAAATCTCTGGCTGGATTGTAACTAACCTGTGTGGGTCCTTAGATGAGCTTTAAGATGGGAAGATTTGCCATAAACTTTTTCACACCCCACATAGTGGCATTTGTGCTTTTTCTGGGGTGATCCAGGGTCAGTCCAGCTTCTTACGCGTTTGTTCTTTTGTCTGGGGCTTGGCTCAGTGACTGCAGCCAGGCTGGTAGGTGTGGCTGCTCGCTCTCCTCCATGCTTACCAGCCGAAGACACACTTTTTTCCTCAAACTCCTTGGGAGCAATAGAAATGTGTATTTGTTCTGTTCTATCAGGGGTCTCCGTGTTTTCCATCCTCAGCGCAGGTGAAGTTGGGACATGCTGGTTCAGGTCTGCTAAAATGCTGGCTACCACCAGTAACGAGGGTCCATTGTCCTTCCCGGCTTCTGTGACTTCCCGCTTATCTTCTCCATTGGATGGAGGAAATATTGCTTCACCAGGTTGGGGATCAGGCTCCCCTCTGGGGCTGTGGATAACAGCACGACTTGACATGGAAACAAGGCACTCTGCCGCAAAATGGTCCACATATGCCGCTGTTGCCATTTTTCATAAGTTTAGAAAGAAATCCAAACAGACGAGGACCAAAAAAAAACCCAAAAACCAACACCACCACAAGACCGCTGCCTTCCTTTTTTTTAGAATATCCCGCGGGCAGACTTTCCCTCTCCCGTTGCGCGGGGTGTCTGTGCAGGAGCAGCGGCGGGGCGGGCAGCGCTGCGCTCGGGGCGGCCCGGCCGCGTCCCCTCACGCGGTGACAGCGGCGCCTCACGGCCCGTTACCGGGAGGCGGGGCCTGGGCGCCACCGCCCGTGACGTCACCGCACCTCGGTCCCACCCCCAACCGCAGGTGGGCGGTGCGCGCGGGAACCCGAGGAGGCGCCCGATTGGCCGGCGGGGGCGCGCGCCCGGCATCCTCCGCCCCAGCCGCAGCCGCCCTGCCCCGCGCGGACCCGTCTGCCCGCCCTTCTCGCTCTGACGGTGGGCACGGTTCGTTAACACTGCTCTGAAAAATACCTGCTTGTTTCTGTTATTAGGAGCCTCAAAAATATCCCAGAGGCAGAGGAGCTAATTCAGCTTTTATTCGAATAAAAGGGAGGGTTCACCGGCCAGTCCCCAGGGAGGTCTCTCAGCTTAATGAAGGTCGCAGCCTCTTTTAACCCCTTGTCCGGAACGTCCGTCCCCGTTTCCCCGCTGGCTGAGGTACTCCGGGTTACAGCCTTCTCGATGTCGCCCATTCCGTGGTTCCCTTGTTCCTGCGCAAACTGCACCTTTCTGTAACTCACAAGTGAACAATCAGTGACCTGTCACTTCCCACCACCAAATGCAACCACGCTACAAACTTTGCAAGAACATCTGTTTATTCCTGCTAACACGCACCACTGCCAGGGATGGTTGACAGGCTCTGACCTGCCCGAAGATCCAAACGCTGATCCAAGTGAGCGGCGGGGCCGCACGGATGGAGCCTCTGTGCGGATCCAATGGGCTGTGGCGGGTTTAACTGACGGCCAGGGAACAGGCCTGAAATCGCCTGCCTTCCTGGCAAAAACCCAGCGCTCTGTGGCCTCTGGATTATTTAAAAGGACAAATGGAAATAACTTGGGTTTCGTTATTATTCTCAGCTTTCCGAAGATACAGCTTGGCCAGTTTTATAGAGATTAACACCTGAATCCACAAGGGAGTTGTATGTGTGATTAACCTGCCAAAAAAGGTAAGAAACACATCCAAAAGGAGATCTGAAAGCACTGTGTGGTGCCTGTTACCTTTGCTGGAACGTGTTTCTTTGGGCTGTTTCTTAGGAAATTCATGTCTTTAGCACAGATGGGCCTTTTCTCTGAGACGAAGGTGTTCACAAAGAGGAGGTCTGCTTTGGAAGACTTTCTTTCTGGAGGGAAAGCTTTGAGGGGGTGTGAGATGAAGTGAGCATCTGTTGCAGACACTCGAATGGTTCTGGTGTTAGGTTGAGCAAAAAGTTGGTTTTGTACACATGAAAACACCGTATTCAGGAGCAACGTCTGCTTATGCTGCGCTTTGTGAAAAACCAGGGTTTCTGTTCCTGTCAGCACCGCCTCCCGGGTGTTCCCTGCCTGCCACAGCTCTGGGCGTGCCCTCTGAACAGGGCAGAGCTGCCATGTGGGACCTGAGGCTGCAGCCGAGGGAGGCACAACCCGTGCAGGAGGATGTGGTTTGATGCTGAATCGAGCCCTTTAGATGCAGACACCATACCATAACCATACCATACCATACTATACCATTGTTCTGCTGAGCATATCTACAGGAAGTGTTTACATGTGTCCAAATAAAAAGGCTGAGTTTGGGACCTACCTATTTGCTCCTAGATAAAAGGGAATCCTGAGGAAAACGTACAAGAAATTTTAGTTGAGTTCAAGCTCAAGCTCTTCCTTGAGGGAAGAGAATTACTTAAGTAGTCCTTCCTGGTGGTTCTTTAGTAATAGATTCAGAGAACAAACCCTGCAGCTGTCTCAATCTAAGGAGAAACATGGGCTGTTTTCAGAGAAGTGAGGAAAGGATAACGTTTAGGCACAAGTTCACAGGTTCTTACTCCAGTATCAAGGACAGCTATCAGAAAATGTGCAGGAGAGACCTGGAGTGCTGTGGTTGCCCCAGCACTGATGGAGGTTGCTCTGAGCCCCCAGCCCACGCAGCCCCTCGGTGCCACTGTTCCCTCTGCCCCCACGGCCTGGCCTTCCCTCAGCCGGGCTGTGCTGGGCGGGCTGGAGGTGTGGGGGTGTCCGTGGGCCCGTGGCGCTCTGGCTGAGAATCTGATGCTGCTCATGTTTTGTTCTCATGGCGTGAGCAGGCAGGACACGGCTCTCAGCTGGCTCCCAGCACCTGTGGCCACAGGAGAGGGGCAGGCGTCCTGTGCACAGCCAGGGCTGCGGGCAGAGGCGCCGTGAGGAGCAACGTCCGGGACAGCGGAGGACAGGGAGAAGGACAGACTTGCTTTTTCAAAAGATCTGTTGAGTTAAAGCTTTGTCCTGAGAGCAGATCCTACTTTTCATGTAATACCAATGGCCATAACCAAGCCCCCGGGAGTTCATGACCTCTCCAGTCCTTGTGCTATTTTGCACTGAGCGCTGGTGTCTGTCTTGGGCTGCAAATGAGCCCCAGTGTGGTTGGGGACAGGCGGGGGCTCAGGGGACGAGGTTCAGTTTTATGAGAACTTGCTCCTTTTTTGCTTTTATGAACCCTATGAGCATGACTTTTGGGACAGAGCAGTGTTGTGAAGATTACTTGTAACAAAGCTTTTTGATGCAAAGTTAGTCATGTTCGGCAGATGTGTGTGTAGTCCAGTTAGAGTTCATATATTACCCTCTTTTATATTGTAACTATGAAGGAAAATATGCCTCTGACTTTTTAATAGCTGACTAAAAGTAAAAAATTATCTTGTCTTGCACCCTAATTGTGTGAAAGAGACACTGTCTCTTCACATGTACAAGTGTGTTTGTCATGGTCAGAATTCCAGCTGCCCAGGGGAAACAGCTTTGGCTTTAGTTCAGGATTGCAGATCTTAAATGTAGCTATGTGAACAGTAGCAAAGTAGCAGGGGTAACGAGTCTCCTTTGTAAGGAATTTCTGTCATTACACTTGATCACTAGTGCAAAAAATTTTATAGAAAATCAGAGACAAAATACTGTGCCCATTTATCAACTCTTTCTTGTACTGTTATATATTTACCAGCCTATTTGTTCATAGTTATTTATGGCATGTTTATTTTTTCTAAGCAAGTGGAAAAGTGGATTTCTATAAGTACACAGTAAATCTCAAATTTGCCTTTGCTGAATATCCCACACCTGTTGACTTGTTCTCACCAAATGAGCTGAATTCTGAAACTGAGAGTACAAAAAACTAATAAAAATAGATCCTACCTATTTAATTTTCTTTATTTGATTACATTGTTGATGTGTTCTCACCTGCAGGCCTTTTTCCCACAGAGTGAGGTGACACTGTTATCCTCTGTTATGGCACTATTTTTGCATCCACTCAAGTAATACTGCCTGGGTTTTGGCAGAGGTTCTTAAGATTTATTGTTTTCTTATTACATAACTTAGAATTTTGTTTAGCTACAAATGCGTAACAGCAGAATAATTTAAAATGGAATCCACCCTGTTCTGCCCCTCCCAAAATAGCTCATTGTTTTAAATTACAGGAATAAGAATCTCTAAAATGCTTTGTGAAATGAAAATAGTTTTATGGACTCTGTTTAAACAGAATAGAACAAAGTCCTTATACAAATGCCAGGCTGATGTTTTATTTTGCATGGCCAAAATAAGTAAAGAAAAAATTGAGCTATAGCAACATTTTTTATAAGTGATGTAAAAATTGTTATTCCAGGTAAAAGGATGCTGTAAACCAAATAATAGTGCAAGACTGCAATATGCAAAATTGAGCATTCTGAGGTAAGAGTTTTATGAGTGGGACATACCAGGATTTTTTTTCTGAAAGAAATTAGTTTACTATTCCCAAGAACACGATAAGATCTAAACTTGCAGTTTTATAGTAGCAGGTATTTGAACAGCACTTTTCCTGCATAAGTTTGCTCAGTAATTTCTTCTCTTTTCATACACTTCTGCTTTAGATCCAGTGAGTGAGACACACAAAAAGTGTAAACCACAGGAGATCTATGGACTTCAGTGAAGTTGCATAATTCTATATCACCTCAGGAAGCTCTTTATGAAACAGAAAATGTAAAAGTCCATGTAGTCCCTCTCCCTGTTTCAGTTCCTACACAGTGCCTATAAGATGAAAAGATGTAGTTTCATTTTATTTTGTCTATGTAAATAGTTCCTTGTCCAATAAAACTGAATAAACAAGGAAAAAAGGAAACAGAGAAAATGACAGACATCTCTACCTGCATTCTTGTGGTACCTGTATCCACAATCCTATACTTTGACAGAACATATCAGTCTTGACTGTGGTTCCTCCTTCGTGGTTCCATGGTTTGAGGGGGGCTCTGGAAAGAAAAGGGAGTAAAAGGGAACAGAATCATAAAGCCTCTGGCCTGCACCTCTCTCAAAGATTAGCATGCCTAATGATGTCTCTTTTGTTGATACCAGGCTAATAATGATGCAGAATTAGTAGAAGATAGGAAGAGGGAGGACATGAGCAGGTTTCTGCCAGGGATGAGCCACACTCTCCATTGAACGTTTTCACAAGTCACAGTGTCTTAATAAAAGAGTGAGTATCAAATGTTCACCCTCATCTTCAGAATCCCTTTAGCTCATTTTAATTTGGACAAATTTTGTTGTGCTACGGCAAGTAATTGCTTGAATTCATATCAGCATCACCAATAGGTCTCCAGTTGTTAAAGACTTGGACTGTAAAATAAAAACCAAACCCCCTTCCCCAAAAAACCCTCTATATAGTGGCCTACATTTGGCAATACTTTTGCAAAAAGTGAAGGTAAGGCTTGAATATTTAAAAAGTCAAGAAGCCATTTATTCATGAGGACCAGCAATTCTGACATTTCAGAAAATGTGTAAGAAGATGTAAACATGTTCTTGCATTAAACAGCGATTGAAAGGTTTATTTTGTTTTCAGCTGTTCATTTCTACAGTATGAGACTGAAGTGACAGTGTGGCAACACAAGGGGTACGGAAATGGAGAGTCCTAACTGGACTCCCTCTCACTGGTCTGACTGAATTGTTATTTACAGTGTAATGTGGTATATTTTTGGAAAATGATAAAAGCTGAGAAACAAAAGGAAGCACAGTTGTTATTCAATGCTTAGTCTTTTTCTGTAACATTAAATAATAGTTTAGATGTTAGAAATGAGCATCAATGATATTGTATGCAAACTGTATCCATTTTAAAGGATTTTTTGGGAGGACTCAATAGGAATATCCACATAATCATCAAAGCCACTGTGTGTTAAAGTAACATCTGTGAATTTTTAAGCAGCAGGACTAATTGGGGACTGTGGGGTGGGGGGAAGGACTTAATTTATTTTATTTCTTTATGTATTTTTACCTCCCCTTGAGAGGAGAAAGATAAGGGAGGAAGGCTCAGTGGAACCACTGCTGCTTGTATAGGGAAATTTTTTATTCCAGTGCTTTTATTTTGGAATCCAGCTCTGGTTCTTCTCCTCTTCTCTGCTTCCTTTCAGCATGAAGCAGGCCTTCTTTAAATGGTAGTGCTGTTTCTTGCAATAATGATCATCAGGTCATCCAAAAAGGCTTCCCAGTGCTCAGCATCGCTGAATATCCCCAGCAGGCTTGTTCCATAGTGTGCCTGACCTCTGCAGCTGAGGCACCAGAGTGTCTTGGTTCATTTGCAGGCACAGACATGCCTTTCTGCTGCGGGCAGACCTCTGAACTGGTGACCACAAATAAACATCCAGGCTTTTTGCTTTTAATTTCCTTTTTCATCTTCCTTTTACCCTTCTGTCTCCTAATTTTGTACGGTTGCTGTTCATCATATGTTACAGGAGAGCAATTCAGTGAGAACCAAGCTGTAGGTTAGTGGTCTGTAACACACTATGAAAAAACTTCCAAGTGAAGAAGTAATGTCTGGTGGCCAGTGGTTCTGAGACATCCAATCATAACAAGTCAGCAGCTGTACCAGTAATGGGCCTTTTAACTGTTGATGTAAAAAGTTAAGAATATTGGGAAATGTAACTTTCCTGCCATAAGAACATCATAGAACTTGAAATTATAAAATCCAGTGCTCCACCTGGTATGTATCGGGTCAGAAAAAGAAGAAAATAATTTCTTTTTAATGCAACATCAAGTTGAATAATGCTTATCAAACAAAAGGAGGGTGTTCAGGTTAAGGTACAGCAAACATGGGAAGGTAAAACATGAAATAACGACTTCCTCTATTTCCACTCTGTAACAGCAGTGAGGTTTTGCCAGCTATGAAGCAGAAAGTGATGAAGTTATAAGCCATGAATTGAGAAAAGTCACTTCCACTGGATTTCATCTGTCTACAGGAGGGGTCCCCAAACTACGGCCCCGGGGCCAGAACCGGCCCCCGAAGCTGCCGAACCCGGCCCGCGCCCCCCTCCCCCCCACCGTGACTGAATCCGCGCCTCGTTCTCCACCTGCCTCCAGGGGGCCCCTCTCGGCTACAAACCGGCCCCTGACCAGTTTGTGGGCCAGTAAAACAGCCCCCTGTGTAGAAAGTTTGACGGCCCCTGTCTTAGGATGTCCGTGTCCTGTATTCACACAGATAATCATGCAATCACATAATCTCAAGAAGCATAACTGCATATTTATGTGCCAGTTTGAGTGTCCAGTTATGAATAGGAGCAGCTTGGTAACACCTCCTGAATTGCTCCTCCTCCCTGTGTCATGGCTGGTTCCCCCCTCTGCTGTCAGCATGACTCCTGTGCAGCTCCATGCCATTCCAGCTTTGCCAAGGAGCACTGAGCACTTGCTCACAGATGAGCCCTGGCAGGGTTGGTGGCAGAGGGGCATAGAGCATGTCCTTGCCCAAGGTGTGCTCTCGGTAGCCAGGAGTGTCAAACATTGTCTGCATCCGTGCACATGCATGTCAGACAACAATGTCTGGAGCACAAATCCTATGAGGAGCAGCCGAGGGAGCTGGGGGTTTTTATCCTGGAGAAGAGGAGGCTCAGGGCTAACCTTATCCCTCCCTACAGCCACCTGAAAGGAGGTTGTATCCAGGTGGGGATTGGGCTCTGATCCCAGGCAACTGGTGATAGCGCAAGAGGACATAGTCCAGAGGAGGTTTAGTTTGGACATTAGGAGGAATTTTTCATAGGAAGGGTGATTAGACATTGGAATGGGCTGCCCAGGGAGGTGATGGAAGTCACCATCTGTGGAGGCTTTTAAAGCAAGACTGGATCTGGCACTTGGTGCCATGGTCTAGTTGACAATATGGTGTAGGGTCAGAGGTTGGACTTGATGATCTCAGAGGTCTTTTCCAATGTAATTGATTCTGTGAACCACTGATGGAGACTCCTGAATGCTACAGGTACAACCTGCCTCAGACCTGTCCCCTGTCAGCATTCATATCCCATCAGATTCTCTATTGGTGTGGAAAGCAATTTAACTAGGCTGGGTGAAAGATTAGAAGCTATTTTAGTGAGGTGCATGTCCATAAGGTAATCTGATTTTCATATCAATGGCAAGGTTCTCATTGCACCATTTCTTCTAATTCCTTACTGAGGGAGATGTCCTATTTTGTGGGACTGTGTATGCTCAGGACTTGTGTGCACATGTCCAGCTATCTGGGCAGTTTTGCTTCAGCTATGACTCCTTAAATCCATGCTTGAAGAAGTACATAATTTGTGGTCATTTGTGCAGCTTCACTCCTCTAATTTAGAGTGGGACACTACTAGATAAGAGAAGAATGACATAAAGTCATGTGGGTGTGGCAGTAATTATCTATTAATTTATTCTCCATTCTTTTAGTTCTATGAGATATGAGTCACCTGGAGTTGGTATCCTACTCCTAAATGTGGATATGTAGTATTTAGCAGTACAGTGACCTGCCTAAAGCCACTGCTTTTCTGAATATTTAGGCCTGGGGCATTGCTTACAAGATTCACATCTCCTCTCAAGGGCTTGCAAATAAAACACTGAATGAGAGGGATCTTCAGCCTTAACACAGGAACAGCTAGTCCAAGAGATATTTAAATACTTGTTCTTTTTTTGTAATGAAAATAAATGGAGAAATATGATCCTATTTCATGCCATGGATAAAATTAGATGGAGGCTAAGGTCCCCTGTCTAGTACAGGAAATATTGTGGATATATCTCTAGGTTCCTCATAGGTCCCTGCAGTTATGAGTGGGAAGAACACAATTGGTTGAGAAGTCTCTCCCTTTGTTAACAGAGGCACCAGGGATTGAAAACTTCTTGCCTGGCATATTCATGTGCTTCCCTGCCCTGTGGTTGTCAAGACTTTGTGAGTCTGTGGGAATGTTTCATCCTTTGTCTTTCCAAACAAATAAATTACATTAATGAGATGGCAGTTTTATAAGTTTTCTTTCTTTTGTAACATGAATGTTTTGATTCCTTCTTTTCATTATAAGGCAGAGGTCTCTGAATGCTAATGTGCACTTAACTCATATGATACACACAAAGTCATATCACGGGCACTTAGTGGTTAGGATGGCTGTGTAAGAAAGGGCATATAATACTCTAGTTGTTGAATGTCAGAGGTTTTCATAGAAACTGCAGTTGCTCTCGGACTTTGGTATGACTCCCATGATTTCAGATGTACTGAGCTGCTCAGCCTGGTAGCTTCCCATTTGAAAGACACTCATCCATCTTTTTTTTTTTTTTTTTAGGAGTAGTTCTGTGTCTGAATGAAGAACTACATATCTGTATTTTGTAAAGCATGCTTGTCTGGCTATATGCCTTCGGAGTGACATCCAACAAGCATTTGAAGAAACTCAGATGTAGATTGTAGTGTGAAGATTTTTTTTTTTTTTTGAAGAAACATGATTACTTTCAAACAAGGGCTAATTTTTGCGGCATGTCTTACAGCATTTCCACTCTTCTGCATTTTACACCTTCATACATCTTCATATAAAACAGTATTTGGAAGGGTACATTTGAGACAGGAACCTTTACAACAATATTTGTGTTCAAACCTGCCAAACATTTAGTAAAGAGCTGTTTATATATATTTGATTAGTAAATGCCTTCCTTGACATTTTATCACTTTCAAACTCCTAATTTTGATCAGTTTTCTTGGAAGTAGGTGCTGTAAGGTGTTTTATGGTTATCATAGTTTTTTTCCCCCCTCTTTTTCCTGTTGAAACTTTGCTGATTTTATTCAAATGAAAGTGGCATGGTAGTAGCTAGTTTGAGTTGAACCATAGATAAGTCCTGTTCATGTGTTCCTGATGAACAAGAAGGCACACCCTAGTTATAAGGGGCTGGTGAGAAATCTTGCAGGTGGAAACCATCTACAAACAATTCCATTTCGACTTCTTGAAAAGCTGCCGAATTGGATACTGCAGAAAGAAAATCGGCTACCCAGGGAAAACATGGGGCCTGGCAGTGGTGTAATGAAAATGTTTCCTTATCAGCCACAGGAATCTGACTTTAGAGATAGGATAGTTCATGGAGGGGCTGAGATTCCTGCCAGGCTGCTGGCCCAGCTTGGGGGGAACCCAGAAATGAGGGAGGGCTGTGGTGCTCTGTGATGCTACCACTGGCCTGAGCTTTGAGGAGAGCAGATGAGTGGTACTCTGTGGGCATTCAGGAGGCGAGGGTGTACCAGGGACCCCTCAGCAGCCAAGAGAGCTGGCAGAGGGTGTGCCATGCTCCCCTGGTCCTGCGTGGTGTGCAGCAGGGCAGGTCAAGAGCTTTCCTGCCCAGGGAATGCTCCAGCTGTACCCTTCTGTTTGAGCTGGTGTGGGCTTGGAGTGTGTACCGAGAACGTACATGCCTTAATAGAATTTGAAAAGCGAAGCAGCAAGTTACTGGGACAAAAGGTAACTGTACTGGTGGCGTGGAGGGGGATTAGGTGTGCCAGTTCAGTGGGCACCCATCCCGCTCGACATCGCAGGTGGGTTCGGGCAGCTGGTAAATAGCTGGAAATTTTGAAAGAGCCACAAGAGGGAGCTCATAACCCACGAACAAGGAGATGAACTCCTTTCTCTCTCTCTCCCTTTTTTTTTTTTTTTTTTTTTTTCTAAGGTCCGTTAGAATAGGGCGCTCATCTCTTGCTGCAGATGAGCAGCAGGGCCATGTGCCCCCTGGGAAGGACTCGCCCCCCTGCAGTCGGATGGGGTGAACCCAGGTGTTACACACAGGGGGCTGGGAGGTGCCTGGGGGAGCATTTCAGGTCTCAAGAGCAGAGGAAACAGCTTCCCATTACATCAGTCTGAGGAGGCACCTCCTCCACTCAGGTGCAACCCAAACTATAGGGGCTTGAAGGCTTTTTGTCAGGAGTGATTTATGAAGAGCTAGGGTGAACGCTAATTTTCTTCTTGACGATGTCCACACTTCTCACTTAAATAACCAGTAAAACACCTCTCACCCTCACAGCACAGTGGCTTCTTGGGCTGGTGTGGTAGTACATGTGCTGCTCAGGGTTTGCTCTGTGGGATCACAGACATGATCATTGCATCAAGGTAGCTTTGTGGTGAAGTGTGCCCTCAGAAACCTGGGAAAGCTGCTGATATTTTTTTTTTCCAAGCCACACTCAATGTAGTTCATTTCTTCAGTGGAAAAGCTTAATTTCAATTTACATTTCACATCTAGAGGCTTTGCTATCACACTGAGACTTCCTACAAGGCATCCAGTAATGTTGCCATCATTTGCATTGCTCTAACAAAAAAAAAAAAATCCCATCTGTCTTCCCAAGTCCATAAAACTCCAAACAAATAGCAAATACTATGGATGTCTGAACACACAATAGTGTGTCATTTTTCTTCCAGCATTAGTGTATGTTGCAGACATTAAACTACTTCTGTTCTGAAGGGTTTGAGAGACTGTTAGCATTATTCAAATTAAATTCAATACTGATGTAAGTTAGTGCAGTTGGAATTATACACAAAGTACGATGTCTCATCTTTCCGTCAAGAGCTGAGCTCATCCCTGTGCACCTGCCAGCTCAGCTTCTGGTGGTCTTTGTAAACCCAGAGCTTCCTCAGACAGGCAGTGATTCTCTTTTCCTCCCCTCCAGCCCCCCCCACCCCGAGTGTGCGTTCTGACGCTCCGCAGTCGATGGCGCTACAGATCGCTTCCTCCTTTTCACCTTCCTGCTCACCTTGCTTTCCCTCCCACCTTGAAGGTCTGCTGCTGCATGTTTCTATAGGAGGTATACAGTGTTAAATACAGAATCCATGGTGGTTAGAATTGTAATCCCACAGGTTTTCTTTGATTCTCTTTCCCAAATCTGTTGGGACTGAGACCTTGGAGCTGGGGCCAGTCCTGTGGCCAACCCCTGGGTGGCAGGAGCCCCTCTGTGTGGGGTGCCCAAAGACCACCTCACCAAACAGCCAGGCCCTCTGCAGCACTGATGGTCTGAAGGGTTTTGTCTGTGCTTTTTTCTCAACTCTCCTTCTCTTGTTAAAGAAACAAGCCAAAGCCACATTCTGACTGCACCAGCTTTTTATTTCCCTCATATGGGCTATTTGTACATTTTGCTCCCATGTGAGATGTGGTGACACAAGAGCTGCTGCAGCCCAGGTAGGCACAGTCCTCCCCAAGATAGATGGGGGTGGGAATGCTACTTTCTTGTAGGCAGCATTAAAAAAGATGTATCTTGCTCCTGATGTGTCTTTGACTTCCGTGGGGTTTTGTGTTTAAGACTCAGGTGTATTAGTGACGTGAAAGACAGTGCTACAAATTAATGTTATTTTTCGAAATAACTCAGAGCTACAGAGCATCAGTGCTGCACAATAACTTTGTCACTGGTATTTCCCACTTCAAAAGGTGAAAAAATTGATTCCTGCCATCTTTGCTGTGAAAGTCCTGTAGGTCTATCTTAACTGCTACCTAACACCGAAGGGGTGCTACATTCAAAGCTACAAATAGCACTTTTAGAGCTATGAGAATACAGCATCTCATGGTGATTCCCTGTCCATTTTTCTCCTCCTAATTACTGTAACTCACAGCAGATCCTTCTAGGTGAAAAGTAATGATCCATTTCCACACAGCATAAAGAGGAATTATATACTGGGCGTGTGTTTTCCTTAATCTCTGATGTCGGTGTAGTGTGAGAAATATGTGCATTTGTCGTCGGGGTATGGAACTGGATGCAGCTGTGCTGGGGACCTTCCCCTGCCAGGGGCTTGTCCTTTTGGAGGAAGGCACAAGAGCAGAGTGCATCACAGGCTTCTAGCAGACATTGCAGCATAACTGCTCAAACCTGTGTTGGTCTGTGCCTCTGTCTCTTTCCAAAGGAGAAAACTCTTCTGAGTTTTGAGCTGGCTGTGTATGGAGAGTCAGCATGACCCCAGCGTGGCTCTGCTGCCAAAATCCCTGTGAAAAGATCGCGTTCATTTTCTGTTCCAGCCTGCTGTCCATCGTGCTTGCACAGAAAGCATTTGGTCTGAAAGGGCGGTGCATTTTTAGTAAAGGAGTTGGTTTTGAGAGATTTTTGCTTACCTGTTTATTCAATTTGCTGCAGTTATTATGCTTAGTAACGTAGTTGACTTGTCACAATA
This sequence comes from Platyrinchus mystaceus, assembly GCA_035041135.1. Classification (NCBI taxonomy): domain Eukaryota; kingdom Metazoa; phylum Chordata; class Aves; order Passeriformes; family Tyrannidae; genus Platyrinchus; species Platyrinchus mystaceus. The sequence continues at coordinate 16,083,646 of JAWWLV010000018.1, read as the reverse complement.
TAACTTTGTACCTTCAGCAGGACTAAATACTGGGTGCAAGTCATCACAGTGGGCTCCACAGTGTTCAGTTTTGGGGAGAGAGTGAGGAACAGTGGGTCTGCTGGGGAGCGGGCAAAAAGAAGTACAGCCCTGCATGATCTGGGTGCTGCTCCTGCCTGGCTGCTGGAACTGGTGTGGTGGGTCACACTGCCTGCACACCTCAGGGACAGCACTGGCAGAGGCATTTTGGATTTCTGCTGGTGCCCTGGGACAAAGAGGCAGTGTCAGTGTGCAGGGTCTATACCCACCAGCAAGCACAGCAAGAAGCAGGGATGCTCTGCACACCCCGAGTGCTTCATTCCTTGATGAACTGCATTTTCTCCTCCTAACATGTTAAAAGCATCAGTTCTGTATGTTTATCATACAAAGGTTATGTATTCATATGGAGCTTACCACAGCACTTCAGAAACAGTTTGAGCTGAAGTGGGTTATTTTCTTTGCTTTTCCAATTAATCTCAAGAAGCCCCTATTTTCTGGGGGTGAGGCCACAATTCAGATTCTATTTATACTAATTACGTACTTACTTGGCTCTTGGCCTGCTTTAAGCACAAAAGTAGAAGAGAAACTAGGAAAAAAAAACTGGATGGGTTTAGTTTGATTTATGAAAACATGCAGAAGTTTGAGCACTTCAGCAGATCTTATTTGTAGAGGCTGAACCAGCTGTGTCTGGGACAAGTCTGGCAATCTCGCTGCATCAGGCGTTCTCCTGGCACATCTGTAGCTCGCTGCTCATGCTGACCCACACCAGAGAAGCCTTTTTCACTCTTTTCTCTTGTTTTTGTTCAGTAGAGTTGATTAGGGAATTTTCAGCAACCTTGTTTTTTCGCCTGAAGTCCCAGTCCATTAAACAACCTTTTTTACTCTGCTGATTGTGGTGGAGAAATCCAGTTAGGTTGAGTTGCTGAGTGTGGAAAAACAGGGATTGCTGTTGAAAGAATTGTTGAAATCCTGTATGGTTTTTTTTTTGAAAAAGAAACACTTGCTTTTCCAGTTCAGAAAAGCAAATTTTCAATCGCCTATTAGTAATTATTCCAAGTAAAGAATATAAAAGATGTGACCATGTAACAAATCAAAATTAAATTTTTTTTTCAAATATGTTTTAAGCTTTCTGGTTTCACATACTGCTGGTTTGCAACAGTCTTTGTTGAGAGCTTGAGTTTCTCTTTCAGGGCAAAATGTAATATGAAAGTTAGCTTCACAGAAAAGGCAAAATCTTATAATAAAAATATTAACAAATTGCATTTGAATAGAGGCTTGAGGATAGATTAAATATAATGGACATATTAAGAGAACACGGACAATGGCTTTTCTGAGCAATTATGGAACTACAGTCCTAAATAGTGGTACTTTGGAGAAAAGGAGAGGAAGAGAGAAAATTAGTATCTTTTAAAATGTGAACATAATATGCAGACTAATAATACATAGTAATTTTGTTCTTGGGAGAATTCACCACTTGTGCATAGTGCTAGCCAGCCAGCCTTTCCCTGTCAACTTCTGCAGGGATTTTGGGTTAACACTTTCCCATTTGCTGTTGTGAACCCTAGACAAATACTCATTAGAGCACAGATTATGGTTTCAATTGCTACAGTGACATAAGGCTGCCCCTTCCAGAAGCCATCAGTGGGAGCAGAGAAAGGTAATTATTGATTACTGGAAAGAATAAGGCTGGCAAAAGGTGGCCCTGATAGAATGAGTTGGCCAGAAGGAGAAAAGAACAGACGGGCTCAGCCAGCTTAACTGCAGCCGTGTCGGGAATGACACTGCTGTGGTGGAGCAGCTGGGGACAGGGGCTGTGGGATTCATTTAAGGCTTTCAGCAGCTCCAGGGAACCCTTGAGCCTGTACAGGCAGAGTAACTTGCCTTCCTGCTTGTATAAGCATTCCAAGCCAGAGCATGAAAACTCAGCATTTAGGTAATATCTGACAATTTTTCATGTGGGCAGGGTTTCCCAGACTTACAAAAAGCCTTTGAGAGCTTGGTTTCAGTGTGAGCAGTTCTAATTCCAGCTAAAATAAAATGATACCACAAATGAGCAGTGTTTTTGAAAAGTGAGCCTGAACCTTCCTATACCATTCTGACCCAAATCTCAGTGCTCCTCTCCCACTTCCATGCCTATCCAGTGCAAGGACCCCCAGTCCCAACCAGGTACACATCACAAAAAATGTGCCCCTTTTCCCCGAGATTGGTTTTTGTGCCATTCATTGCTTGTGCAAATGAGATCCATTTAGAAGGGTACCAGCCAGGCAAAGGTGAGGCCAAGCCTCCTCTCTGTCCATAGCATGAAGCCATTTGTATGGCATTTGTTTTCCCATGCTACTCCACTGGCTTCCTTATATTGAATAGGGAATAGAAAGCTCAAATCTATGTATTTTTTTCTTTCAAGCTGTCTCTTCTGGGTGCTTTAGGCAGCTGACTTTGGTCTAGGTGGTACAAAGGAAATTTTAAACTTCCTTATATGATTTTTTTATGGACCCAGTGGGATAAAATCTGCACTTGTAGAGTCCAGATGTTTCTGCAGCTGGACTTCACTGAGTAACACACATAAGGGCTGCGAATTACTTGGGGTCACTGCTCAGAGAGGGTCTCTCCTGCTTCATGTGTGTGTGGTGTTTTAATGGTTTCTACCTGGAAAGTTTATTCCACTGTTAATGCTCTTGCTGCACCTAATGATATTTCAGCTTTTTGATGGAAAGAATAATTGCTGAAGTAACTTGAGATAGAAAGGACTTTCTAGGTCCAAGGGATTCACGCATAACAAAGACATTTTTGGTATTTTTTTTAAATGGTGGCCTTATTGTCATAGGCGCAATTCTGAGCTCTATGCTCATCTTAAATATTTAAGTATTTTCAACTGGAAAATCAGAACACAACCTCAGCACACTGGGCTTACCTTCACTGAGGGCTCAGTTTACACCTGGGTACAGAGCCAAGGTGAAACTAGGCACAGATCTCTGTTTACCTTAAAACTTGCCCAGATAGGTGGTTTAAAATATTACAAACTGAGATAGGCCCACATTCATGGCTTTTCTCTTAGGTTGTCATTTTATGTTAATTGAATGCCTCTGTTAATCTAATAGATTTTAGATTTATGGTGGGTTCTATACCATGTCATATTTTAATCAATACATATTCCAACATTTAGATGGACAGATGAGAAAATCTGCCTCATCTCTGCACTTCTGTTCTATCAGCTGTCAATAATTCCTAATTTGAATCCTTCAAATGATCAGATTTATGGGTTTTAGTATATTGCATTAATCACAGAAATTAACTTTTGTGGAAAATGATGTTAAAGGTCATATGGAGTCTTGAAGGAGCAGTAACTGTGTCTGTCTTGCAAACATGTTTGCAGCTTCTCTAAGATAAAGTACATTAGAATATTTATCTGCGTGAATCCTGCTGATTGTTCCTTATGTCTAAGGTCAGTACGTGCTGGTGAGGAGATAAGGCTTGAAAGAAGCAATTGCTGAAATCTGCAGATTTAAGAAGTCAGATGTAACACTGGGCTTTTTGTCCTCCAGTAGGGCACAGACAGGTCTGGCATAATTTCACTTGAATGGGTTTATTCAGACGAAACTCCAAAAAATTAATTTGCTGAAGGTGGTCCATGCCTTTGTGTCAAGTGTGTGTGTCCCCTCCTGGAAGAGCTCACAGCAGAGTGCAGTTGTGGAGGACAGGGCAGAGCAAAGGGGACAGGTTAGCCCTGATGCTTAGGCTCCAGCCCAGGAATGCAGTCTTGATCCTCAACCAACACCCAACTGCACTGCTTCTCCTTGGAGGGCTCCTCACTCACTGCTTGGGACCATCTGGGGCTGGTGGTGTCCCTACAGAGGATGGAGGTAACCCCTGCCTCAGAGGGGGAACAGGATGGTGATTCCTGCCTTGCCCTGTAGAGAGTCTGACATTCTGATTTTCCCTGTTCCCTGGAATCATTTGTGATGTTTGGCAGGAAGAGTGAGAAGACTTTGCATCTCTTTCATTAATAAACACCTAGAAAACCTCCACTGACCTTGGTGCTGGTGGATGGTGGCTCCTGGTGCCTCTACCCAGCTGAGGGCTTAGGAGGTCATGGGGAGGACACCCTGAATCCCTGGCACCATGGTCCTGGCACAATGACATCCAGCTTCCTGTCCTGGCACTGACTCACTGTACTGGTACCCATCCCTGGTGATGTACCACATCAATGCACTGTCTGTTCCCAAGGCTGGGTGCCCAAGGAGGAGCATGCGATGGGATTAATTCCCAAAACATTGAAATAATAATTATAAAGGCAGCAACAGCTTGTGAGCTCCCTAAAATTTTCATATAACCCTTTCTTATCTGTCTTGAGTTCAGCTGCTGATTCTAATTGGCTTCACCAAAATAAACCAGAAATAGCTTTGTTGATTTAGTTGGATCTGTGCTAAAGCTAAATGCCCACAATTCTCCCATCTGCAAAAAGCCAGAATGATACTAGAAATGGCTACAGTTTTACAGATATTAATTAATATTTCTGAAGTGCTTTCTAAGCTTGGAAAAAAGAACAAAAATCATTGTGTTATGAATAAGAAAACTGAAGAGAACAACCATAAAATTGCAGAGAATTGACTGCAGAACCTAACAAGGCCTCTGCATCTTTAATTTATATATTTCTGTTTACCACAAGCATGTGCTAAGAAAACATACACAGAGGAGGAAAGGTCTTGTCCCTTTTAACAGACAGTTTCTTCTCCATATATATCTGTATTCATGCAAATCCATTATAAACACAATGTTGTCTGAAATACAGTTAATAAATGAAGGTAGCACAAATGTGATTTTAAATCAGTTTAATAAAATTAGTCATGTAGATTTTAAATCATTTTTACAGTTGATTTAACATTTGTGACTGGTTTATAGATTATGATATAGGATAGTGTTTGCATCCTTGCAATTTTATTCCAATTTAGAAACAGTACAAATATTAATTTTTTCTTCAATAATGGAGCCTTTGGGAATTAACTTGTCTTTTCTCAATACACATTTTATGAGAACACTTTAAATATGATTTTTAATATTTTTGAGGACTTTATTACACATAAAGTTCTTTTAACTAGGACTTAACTGGAAACCCTTCACAAAACTTTCTTGCCAGACATATGTAAATGTTTTTCATGGTTAATTTAAGGGCATGAAATACATAAGAATTGTTCTTCATAATATAAGATATTTTGTAGAAGTAATAATTGTAATAAACTCCATATACCAAAACAAGTGAAATATCTCAAAAAGAAATAATAATGATGGGTTTCTTGTCAAAAGACACAATGTTGTGATAAAACGCCAAACTTCACATGATTACAAGGGAGGAGCTAAGCAAGAGTACCTTATTTACAGATCTTACACAGGTTCAGACTACTATTATATGGGAAAAAAAAGAGTAATTCGCTATAGGATATGTTAAGGGAACTTTTTGTCTCCAAATAATCAGCTTTACATGAGAAAGCAGCTGGTCAGAAAGAAAGTGCAGTATGTGAGTTCCTCATATTGAGTGAGCTCTTCATGTGAAAGGGGTTTGTGAAGTGTCCCCTCATTTCTGGTAGACAGGGGTCCTTGTGCCAAGAGTCGCTGTGGGGATTAGGGATGGGGTTGGGATAGCTGAGATCAGCACAGGAGCCAGGACAGGTCCTGCTCCCAGTCCAGGGATGGGCCCAGAGAGCCACTGGCATATTTTTCACATGGTGAGAAACCAAGATAAAACATGAAGTAAAAGGTGTCAGTCCAGCAGGGTGTTTCCTGTCTTTTCTTCTCTATGTGTGTGTTTGCCAAGGTAACCTCAAAAGCACGAAGGAATCATTGATCCTGCCCCCCAGGGTGGCAGCGTAGCAGGTCTGGGGTCTCTCCCTGTTCCTCTTTGCCCAGTGCCCCCGCAGTGGCTGGAGCATCTCCCAGGTGCTAGCACAGAGATTCCAGGCTGGGAAAGGTCTCCTAGGCTCATCCCCGGGTGTGTGCTGTGCCAAGGGGTTCCCAACCACCAGCTCTGATGGTGCTGTCTTTGCACACTGCTTTTTCAACAAAGCTGCAGCATATGGTGTTTCAGTGTTTTCTACAGGGAAAGCTGAGGGGATAATGGCTGTATGGTGTAGTAACTTCCTTGTGCTCAGAGCAGGTGGGCAAACGTATCCCTCTCTCATTGCTAAATGCATGAGGAAACACTGGTTTTGAATTAACATCATAGACTGAATGGTGAAAAAAAAATAGTTGTGTGGCCTCCAAATCCAGTCAGAACAAAGAGACTTTCCTGGTTCATCAGGTCACTTAGTGACCACCAAGAGAGATGGAGAAGTCAGTCATCTCTCTTTGCCTGCACTTTCTGAACTGAGCAAATGCAGTGAGGTCCTTGGGGTTGAAAGCAAACATTAACATTGCTTTTATTATGGCTGACTGAAAATGTGCTACTGTAACTGATTTTATGGAAGTTTGGTTCTGGGCTTTTTTTTTTTTTTTTCTTCTACAAACAACGGATTTTCTATCAAAGATCCATTTACAAAGAATACTTTACTGTGCCCAAAACTACAGAACAGCAAAGTC
>JAWWLV010000018.1:16054945-16076958 GCA_035041135.1 Platyrinchus mystaceus | reverse complement strand
GGCCCCGGGGCCAGAACCGGCCCCCGAAGCTGCCGAACCCGGCCCGCGCCCCCCTCCCCCGCCGCAATGACTTAATGCGCGCCTCGTTCTCCACCTGCCTCCAGGGGCGCCTCTTGGATACAAACCGGCCCCCACACAGTTTGTGGGCCGGTAAAACGGCCCTCAGTTTAGAAAGTTTGGTGGCCCCTGATCTACAGAATCATTACTTTGAGCTCAGTTTAACTTGTTTCAGTGTTGGTTTTGGTCTTTTATGATTTATCCGTTTATTATTTCTGTTTCTTAACTTCCCTGTGCTTTTTGCAATGTGTGAATATTGCATGTTGTCAGTTTTGCTAAGCTTCTTTTCATTCAAAAGCACAGAAAATACCAACCCAATACCAGGAAGTGCTCAGATGAGTGAATTGATCTAGTAGCTTATTCAGTAAAAGTTGCATAACATTTATTCACGTTCACTTGCAAGTCAGCAATGAATCACAGGTGAAAATACCACTGTGAAACAATCAGCTGAATATTTTTGCAATATGCTATCTGAAGTAGATATTATGACATCAGATGGGTAAGATGTTAGGCCTGCTGAACTGATCAATGCTCAAAAATTGGCGTGTTATATTTACAGAATTATTCTGACAAGATCTGATGTTTAAGTACAGTTGATGAATAATGCTTGCTGTTGGGCAGTTGGTATTTATATTTGTGTGAGACTGCAAACTGAATTTGAAGTAGGGAGTTTTATCAATTTTTCCCCTGCCTCTGAACTGAGCCACTGCAAAGAAGAAAAGGAATTCTTTCAGACAGCATAACATAGTGGTAAAGTATTGGTAGCTGTGCATCCCAGTGGAGCCTGCATGGGTAAGAAAATGGCTACTTTCTGTGGCAAAACATTTTTTATAATGTGAACCTGGATATAAAGGTCAGGGTGTAATGGAGATTCAAGAGAGGTGATTACATGATGAGGCTGACGAGAGAACTGCTTAGCAAAGTAATTGCAAATTATAATACATAAAAGCATCTCTAAATAACCTTTTTCTTTCCTTTTATGGGGAGTACGAGCAAACTACTGGTAGTGGAAATATAGGACGTAGGGGAAAGAAAGAAATCTGTTGCTGCTTGATTCAAAGGTCAACTACAGAGAGAGACTGAGAGAGACAGAATCACACTAAACTAGATTGCTCAGAAATCTCTGATGTTGGAGAGCTGTTGTGAGGTTGCTGAAAAAGTGACCCAATGGGTGTGAGTGGTTATCATGTCTATAGATGCCTATAACTTGTGATATGTAAAGTAAAACTAGTTGGTATTCAGCAGTCTCATGTGACCTGTATCTTTATTTGCTTTCCATAAATATTGCCATTGAAGAAATAAACTGTTAACCCACAACATCCATTTAGCTGGAAAACTTTGACCCTTTTCAAGAGTCTGAAGGTAAATGAGTCTGTGAGATCCCACCTCTGCAAAATTTGTTCCCAAGATAGGAGAGCCCTGGCCACCTGTGTGGCAAAATCCAAACCCAGCAGAATTTGCAGTGTCCAGCTGAGGGAGTGCTGCCCAGGTCTGTGGCAGAAATACAGTGTTTAAGTGGGTGCCCTGTATTAAAAAATTTATCAGCACAGATTTCAGCTTTACTGGCCTTTGTGCAGTAAATTTTCCTTTCCTTCCTGTCTTTAGCAATACAGATGCTTTTCCTGCATTGAGGTCACTAGGCCAGGTGCATGGTCTGTCCTTCTGTCCACACAGCCTTCAGTGCAAGCTGTGCAAATCAGCACCCCAAGTTTTGTGTAAAATAAGTGAATCTGTCTCTTACTGATTCATTAAAGCAGAAGGAAGCACCCAAGCCTGAATTCCACTCCTCTGGAAGCCATTCCTCAAGTGCAGCTGGTGGCTGAACATGCTATGGAGTAGTGACTGTTGACAGGGTTCAGTCAGCTTTAACTGTCTGCAAGTGGGTCCCTGTACTGCCTCTGCCTGAGATGAGGTTAATTTACTTCCTAGGAGCTGTACAGTGTTGTGCTTTGGATTGGTGAACAGAACTGTGCTGACAGCACCCAGATGTTTCATCTGCTGCTGAGCAGTGCTTACACAGTGCCCAGGCTGTGTCCAGTCCTCACCCTGCCCCTGCAGTGAAGATGCTGGGAGAGGACACAGCCAGGACAGCTGACCCCAGCTGACCAAAGGCATATTCCAGACGGTACCACACCATGCTCAGCAGTGAGGTGGGGGTGAGAATTCCAGGGGTTGCCGTTGCTTGGGAACTGGCTGGGTATTGGTGTAGCGGGTGGTGATTGCTTTTGTATCACTTGTGTTTCTTTGGTTTGTTTTGCTTCCCCCCCTCCCGATTAAAGTGTCTTTATTTCAACATGAAACCTTTCTCACTTTTGCCCTTCCAGTTCTCTCCCCCATCCCACTGCAGGAGTGATGAGGGAACACTTGTTGTGGGACTTGGTTTTCTCCTGCTGTGTCCTTTCTATGAAAAGCAGTCCCTTTTCCTGATCCTGTGTCCCCTGGGCAGTGTCCCAGTGCTGTTTTGACTGGTCCAGCCCAGGGCTTTTGGTGACTCCTGCTCTGCTGTGGATTTCTTGGCAGCAATGAGAGATTTGCCTTACTTCATGAAACTTGATTTTTTTTCCTTTGGAACCAGTGTCAGTTCTTCTGCAGCCAAGAACTTTTATTGCCATTTCTGCAAGGGAGACTTAGCCAGCAGATAATCCTGCTCCCTGAAACAGGGCCTGAGAAGCTAAGCCAGCCTTTCTTTCTCATCTGTGAACATATGCTGTTTCACTGCCTTTTGATACTGTAAACTCTGGGATTAACATTGTTAAATACATATGCACTCTCTTAAATGCAGAGTTTGTATGATTCCTTATGAACAGAAATGGTTTATGAAGCAGTGGTCTGTTCTTCTTTCCTCCTCTTCTTGTTTATTGCCCATAATAAATATCCAGACTATCAGTATAAATCTGGTCCATGTCTTGTGCTCCCCAGCCACTGTGCTGGCATCTTTCACTTCCATGACAGTGTTATGACTTCTCTTCATCTCTACAATAACCTGACAGCTACATACTGAAGTCTGAGTACCGTGTGGTTGCCTAAAATCCAGATTGAGATAGGATGAGTTACCCCATAGCAATTCACAGATTCCCAAACTTAATCCACGTGGGAAGGTAATATAAACTAGAAAAAGGCACTCTGAAGTGCAATCAAGCAGCTTTATTGTTGTAGAATGAGAACTGGGATACATTGTGTATTGGCTTTTCAGAAATGCCCAGCCACAGGGCCCTGGGCACATGTTTTGCTGACACCTTAAAAGCAAATACTTTTTACTGGCATAGTTTATGTCAATAAATGGATTTAAGTGCTAGTCACACAATTTAGGTGTTATGTGTCACATGCAGACAGACTTCAGAGAGTTCTCTAGGTTATTTTTTTCAGGAACACTAGGTGTCAATGACATCATTTAACATGACAGTGTCTTCCCTCCTGAGTCAGTTCCTGATGCAAAAGATAGATCATATCTCTATAGCAGAGAAAGACAGTTGCAGAAATGTGTCCTCAGACTACTGAAAAAGGCTCAATTTATAGTGTGTAGTACAGAAATGATCCTCATCTGACTAAGCACTGTGCAGAAACCAAGCGATATTTCCAGGAAGCCCAAGCAGTGGGGGAAAGACTGTCATGGGACACAGAAGCATGAGCCATACCAGCCAGCACTAGGGGAGGTGGCCCACGAGTTTCCCCATTCTCCAGTATGTCCCTGCAAAGCCATATAAATGCTGACATTTCTGAGAGCGTTGGGCACCCAGACATTTTGAAAACTGGGCTCCTTTAGTGTAGTTTTGGAGAACTTTGACATCCATTTTGTAAATTCCTGGCTGTGATTTCTTCCTTTTAAACTAACAGTAGTTTAGCTTACTACCAGTAAACTTGTTCTGAAGCAGGCACATGTGCTACATAGAGGTATACGAGAGAAATTCCCTTTGGGAGCACTGGAACTGTTCCTTTCCCTGGCATGAGGCTGCACCTCAAACTGTATCCAGTTGTGGGGCCCTTGCTACAGGAAGGACATCGGGGTGCTGGAGCGAGTCCAGAGAAGGGCAGTGGAGCTGGGGAAGGGTCTGGAGCACAGGTGTGACGAGGAGCAGCTGAGGGAGCTGGGGTGTTTAGCCTGGGGAAAAGGAGGCTAAAGGGAGACCTTATCTCTGTCTACAACTCCCTGAAAGGAGGTTGTGCTCCCAAGTAGCAAGTGACAGGATGAGAGGAAATGGCCTCAAGGTGTATCAGGGATTGGATATTAGGAAAAATTTCTTCACTGAAAGGGTTATCAAATATGCAACAGACTGCCCAGGGAACTGGTTAAGTCACCATCTCTAGAGGAATGTGAAAGATGTGTAGATGTGGCATTTAGGGACATGGTTTAATGGTGGGCTCAACAATGCTGGGTTAAAGGTTGGACTGGATGATCTTAAAGGTCTTTTCCAGCCTAAATGATTCTGTGATTCTGTTCTGACTTGCACACTGATCCATATGCTGCAAACATCTGAAATCACCTAATATCCTTCAGGAAAGGCTTACCATATCTGTGATTATCTCACTAGCTCAGATGTAAATAGGCTTTTACAGGATCAGGAATGATTTTTCACAGTGATGGTTTTCCCTAGGAGTTATCCTAAGTTTCCAGCATTTGTCATTCAAGCTGATCATCCTACCTTTGAGGCTTTCTGCCAAGGGGATTTACCATAAATAGCTTCTTGGTGCAAATGGAAATGTACAGCAGAGGTGAACCCTTAAACTTCTTCCTCTCTTTTGTTAAGTGATCAGTGACATTGTTGCTATAGTAAATCTTTAGTGTCCTTAGTGTACCATGCTGTTTCTTATGCAATTGAAATCAGAGGCACCTGGCCTGTAAGACTTCAGACTTTGCACCAACTATTCAGGCGCATGTTTTTGAATAAAAGAAGGGAAATCTGGATCTCATTAGGCGACAGAGGAGCCAATGCAGTCACCACACAAATTTGCTCAAGGAAAGATATATAAAAATGCAGAGCTAAATTCCTGGAGTCTCCTTTGCGTGGTCCTCCTTTCTCCTAGATGGTGGTTGTTGTGTAAGCCAGGCTTACTCAATTCTGTGTCTGTTTCCTACTTAATACCTTTTCAGCTTGTTCTGTGAGTTCAAGTGATAAAACCAAGTAATTTCATAGATGTCCTTTGAAAACAGGTAAGTGGCTGGAGAACAGGTCCCTGGCCATGTGGATGGGAAGCTGCAGCAGTATTTTACCCCTTTTGGGCATAAGTTACCCCATGCTGATTACCCTAGGAAATAGTTTTTCTTTAATTCAGCTGCCTGTGGATATATCACAAAACATAGTTTGGTGTTTAACATTATTCACACATTGTACCAGGGAATTCTTGGTCTGCAGGTGGTTTGCAGACAGGTGACTGAAAATCTGCTATTTGTTTTATTGGTTAGTTCCCAATTCATGAGTTCCAGTTCCTAAATGTAACTGCTCTAAGGAGAGCACTGGCAGCATGTATTTCCAATGCACAAGCTTGCATTGTTCAGAGTAATTGTGTAATCCAGAATTTACTTTGAGTAAATGTTAAAAAAATAAATGTAGACCTAAAGTTAGCTCTTCAGAGGATTTATCATTCATCAGAATCAAATGCATTCACTCAGATTCAAGGAAAACAAACATTAAAGGCTCAATGTGTTTAGAATACAGATACTGATAGTTTTCCAAGTGCATTGGTTGATTTACTCTTAGCCCTGATTATTTACTTGGGTAATGAAACTGACTTTTGTTCTATGCATTTGTCTGTTTTCAAAATAAAAATGTAGTGGAAAATGTGGTCTGGCTAGATTTGCTAGGCCATGGGCTTGTGTTCTCTGCAGTTAAGTGGCTGAATACATTCTACAGTGGGAATAATCATTGCCTGTCTAAGAAGCTTGGTTTCCTTTTTGGTGGTTTGTGTATTAAAAAAAGGAAAGTAAGAAGATGGGTTCAGTAACATTCAGCAGTGTATACAACATGCTAGTAGGCATTTGGGTTTAGGACAAAGCCTTACCTGTAAACTTGAAGTAGACAATGAACTTAGGATCTCTGCTGGAGCTGGAAGGAGTGAAAGGTCTAGTGGTCTGTATAACCATCTTATCTTTTGGGTGCTGTCTGTAAGTAGCTCTCCTCAAACCCTTTCCTGTGTTTCCCTGCCAAACCCTGCAGCAGCCCCAGCATCTCTGCTGTCAGCTCTGCCTGCACTGAGGAGCACTAGAGTTTCCCTTGGGAACAGGACATTTAATTCCTGGGCTGTGCTTCCCTGGTAGTACCCAGGCAGTGCAGCAGTTGCATGTGTGATCTGTAGTGTTCCCAGCAGAGTGGTTATTGCATCTCCAGCAGCCTCCTGATTTATCAGAGGAGAGCTTGCTGTTAGGAATGAGGGTTGGGAGTGCCCTGCATGGCAGGTGGTGGCTGATTGCGTGTGTTGGTCTCACAGCTGCCAGTGTTCTCTGGCCAGCTGAGCACGTCAGGGTTCATGTGAACCATGGCTGTGGTCAACAACAGCCCAGAACAAGGGGCTGCTTGTGCCCCTGTGGTGACAGCCAAACGCCCCGGGGCACAGCTCTCTGTTTAACAGCTTCTGATGATTTTGCATAGCACAAGTGCTGAACAAAGCACAGTGAGTGAGGGACATGATGTAATGCATTTTCCAAGAAACATAGATAGAAAAAAATCATAATAAATCTCTTCAGTGAGTGGGATGCTTCTTGGGGAACTAAGTGGGCTGTACTCTGCAGTGTCCAGCAGCAAGGGTGCTGCCTTTCTGATAACAGTGTACGTACCCCATAGTGCAGAACTGCCCTGCTGTGTCTCAGAATAAGAGAAATAACATCATTATGTAATCACATTCAGTCACTTTTGATGCATTTGTGTCCTTCTCCCATAACTGCCTAGTTTTTCAGTTGTACTGTGAAGGCTTATGCTTGTACCCGAAATCTTGTATAGGCAAAATAAGGATGCAGGCTTAATTACCTATTGCACTAATTAGTACAGTGCCATGACAGCAATTGTTTGTAAATTAGAAACCTTCATCTAATAACTTAGATTTTATTTTCATTCTGGGTGTTTGTATGTTGTAATTTGCAGGACCTTTCAGAAATAATCCCATGCAGGCAGTTCAGATTGGAATGGGGTGATACTTATTAACATATGGAAATGCTTTAGTGATTATATGAGAAAATATTACATATTAAATAATACACTGGATGGCATTGTTTGGGTGAAAAGTGTTACTCTGTGCGTTATGATACTGTGAGTCAGAGCACACACCCTGTAGCAGGAGCTCCCAGAACCCTCAGAAGGGGAGAAGGTTCCTGTGTATTTGAAAGTAGCTGCGTAGAGTTAACTCCCTAGCTCAGCTCTCAACAACAGATTTTCTGTGGGATAGGGAATTTCCCAGGTGAGAAACCTTGCAGATGAGGAAGCAACAAGTGTGATGAGGCAGTTCTCAGAATCTGGCCCTTAGGGAAAGGGCAGGTGAGCTGTGGTTTTCTCTGTGCAGGAAGGAGTCAAGGTTCAGCATCTGACAGCTTACTGAATAATAGATCATGAATGCCTTCAGAGTAAGGAAAGAGCCAGGCTGCATCCCTGATTTCCCTTTCAGTGGGAAACTAATTTTGCCAGTTGGCTGAGATAGCCTGCATCTGTTTTTAACAAGGAAGTGAGGGGGGGAACCCTAGGTTTCTCCTCTTGTATCCTTTTCCACTAGGTGCTTGTCTTAACGGGGGCTCTGCTTTCCAACCCATCTGCCTGCCACCACTGAGGCTTTCTTACTCCTCAAGTCTGGCTTTGTTCCTTGAAACTGTGCTCCTAGCAGTGTCCCTGGTGTGGAAAGACAGCTGTATTCAGCAAGGGCTCCCTAACTGTGTCCTTGAGGCCACCAAAATCAACAATGTGTTTCTCAAGTAGGACCTTAGAGTTTCTCACACAAACAGGGAGCACAGTTCAGATAGCATCCCGTGTGCACAGAGAGCATCCAGAGAACAAAAATGTTTCATAAGAAAAACTGAGGCAAATAAATTAAAATAGGGAGAAAATACAAGGAAACAGTGGGGGAGGAGAAGGCTAGGTATTTAAAAAAAAAAACAAACCAGCAGTAGCAAAGTGTCACTTTGAGATACTCAGTTCAAGCACTATCCTGAGTTTGGAAAACCCTCTTCTATCCTAGATTTCTGAATTTCCCAAAGCTGTCTTCAGGAGATACATCATATGTATTATAGACTTTGCACCATCTTTTATGAAGATTACTAGAAGGACTTTATGGAAGTAGTGAATGACACAATTAAAAACACAAAAAGCATTCTTAATGTGAGTGACCCATGGGGCAAGGACACAGGGTTCCTGGGGTGCCTTTTCCCAGCTGGAGCTCACTGCTTGTCACCCCAAGGATTGGTTCCAGTGGACACAGTGCCCATTGTGTTCTGCACACACACTATTCCTGTGTGTCCCAAGAGATGCAATGACTGGAGGAAGTCACTGGCACAATCACAAAGCTATGGAGTATCTCAGAGAATCTAAGCAATAAAACATCACACTGTTAATTAGCATGTTCCATGTGGTAAATAAAAATGCTTTGTCAATCAAGAGAGGAAAGGCTGTCAAAGCTTGAGCAATTTGCTTAAGCAAATACTGCAATTTACCTTGAAGGAATATCTCCTGTGCATATTTTAGCCAGTATTGGGAATAAGGAAGTTCTACAGTTTTGCATTCAGTGGGAAAACTGTTAGAAGAATCTCTTCTCTATAATTTTCTGCCATCTGGAATAGGCTCACCATAGGCTTTCCTTAATTCTCCAATTTATTTTTAACAGCCCTCTTACCCTTCTGCCATAACTCTAATTTAGGTCTCATAAGTATTTGCAGAAGTGCACCTTTCCAGCAAGCTGGTGCAAAACCCAGGGTTATGGGTCGGAGACAGGAGAGGAACACTTAGCACAGTAGGGTTTTAGCATTCTGTTGTATCTGTTATATGGGTTATCCAAAAATAACTCAGCAACTAAGACTTCCTGTTTAATTCTCTGATAAAGATGTTGAGAAATCATTTCAATAATGCCCATGAGGAACCCATTTAACAATCCTGAGTCTCCTTTACTCTGCTGTGACGTGATTTGGTGTCTCTAGGTCTTTGCAAATCTCACGAGTTAACCCTTACCCTGCACTGAGGTCTCTGTGAACTCATTCAAGTTATATTGCTATATAGCATCTTTCCAAAGATCTATTCCTTTCTCTCTTGCTGCATTTAGTTAACATATTTGTGCCTAATGGAAGTAACCAATTAATTACTATCTCTTTACAGTGTTGTTCTATTTCATAAGATTCTGGACTTTTTTGGGCAGATTTCAGGCTCTCTGCAGAAGAGACTATTGTCCCCCAGGAAATCTGGGACTTCTGGGGTTGGGAGCTGTGCAGTGCTGGTCACCTTCGTGGGCTGGGGGAAAGTCCCACCTGCTGCAGATCTTGCTATTAAAACCATCAGGAGAGCCAGATGTGTCCCAGTTCAGCAGGTGCTAAGGCAGGGGCTGAGAGAGGCAGGAGAGAAGGCACTGAAAACATTTTTCTGCCGAAGAGCTGGATATGGAGGAGGAGGAAGAGGTTTAGTTTTCCACTGAGACAAGTGAAGAAGGTTGGTTGTGTGAGTGCTGGGGTGGAAGAAGGGTTGTTGCTTCCAGAGCAGGGCTCTTGGCTAAGAGAGGAGCCAGAGTATCTGGTGCTTGGCTTATCAGCAGTGAGAGGTGGGGGCTTGGAAAGGCTGGACAAACGTCTTTGATTTTTATCAACCTTCTGGAAGTTGCCCATTACATACTTTAGCTGGTAGTTGTGTTAGTGAGGGGGAAATCACCAGCAGGAGAGGAAATCATCTGTTGTGCTGGTTACCATGACACCTCCCCCCAAAGTATTTTAGGAACTAAACATTACAATGTTGAAATTAGTAAAGAAGTGAGTGGTGGGGGACAAAACTTGCCAACTTTAGGTAGAAGCTTGTTTCATTCCTCTACTAAATCATGTGGATTGCTGTGTAGTCTTGAGCTGGTTTGGAATATGTTTGCTAGAAATTAAAATTCAATAGTGACAGCCCATTGAGCCCTTGCTCCTGCAGTAAGATATGTTTTAATGCAGAGCCTTAGAGTCTGGGGTCCTGGATGATCTTTTGCAGTCTGTTGAATGTGTAACAGTACCTGTGGCAGTAAATACATATTAAAACAAATGACACAAGTAGTTGAGGTAAAACCACTGCACTTGTTCATCTACATAATTCTGAATGCTTTCAATTTCTTCACAGGGTGAAGAAATGTCCTTTTAAGAGATTGCTGTCATTGTGTAAAACATGTTTATAGTAAAATAGCTTTTGGACTTCCACTGAGATTGAACCCTCAAGTTGTCAGTCAGTTATTTTCAGAAATAGATTCTATTCTAGACTAATAGAGGGTTGCAGGGAATGATTTTTATTTTTACACATTCTTTCCAGGATTCATAGACTTAAGAGAAACAATGAAACCGAGAACTGTGATCTCTGATCAACTTTGTCCCTACAGGTTGTGACGCATTTTGTTTCTCATGCTACAAGTGAGAATAAGAAATCCTTATCAATATCTGACAAGCAGCATATGCAGTGAGAAGGAGGATGAGACATTGCGAGAGGGGCTGTCAGTCAGGCAATACAGCAGCTTTGTCAGTGCATTTCAGGCCAGTTGACCATGAAAGAGTTGTGCTTTTGTCATCTGAGACAGGCTTCCCCAGGAGAAGGTGTGACCCTGGTGGTCAGGATGGGTGCAGCTTGCCAGGTTACTGTTCAGTGAAGGGCCCTCGGGCTGAAGGAGCTTAAAGGAGTGAAATAAAAGGGGAATGAAGAACTGAGACCACATGTTAGAGAGCAAAAGTGAGAGATAAGGAGCAGGAAATAACACACAAAGCAAAGAATTCTGGAGATTATTATTTGAATATTGCAGTATTTACAGAATATATTGTCCATCCTTTGTCCCCTGAGTGGATAGCAGTGGGTGGCAAATGTCATTAGAGTGAATACCTAATGACAGGTGTAAAACAAGCACAATATGTTTCAGATTCTTGGTTTCAAGTTTTTAATTGAATCAGATGTTCAGATGCATGGCTCTGACTTTGTGTCACACAGAATTAATTCTATCAAGTATTAGCATTCTTCTCCCCTATCTCCTATTTCCACCCACAGAACAAATCTAGGAAATTTTGAAATTTTATGTGAAATACTCTTGTAAAATGCTGCTCAGCAAGACTATAGCAACAGCATCTCAAGGAAACTCTGGGTTATACATTACTATTTGTATCTGGGTTTAAGGACACTTAGCCAGTGGAAAGAAATAGTAGGATGACTTCAGTAACTAGCAGGTGGATTAAATGGTGCAGGGGATATCCATTATTGCCAGTTGTCTGCTGGTTCTTCCAAGGAGTGCTGACATTAGAGGTAGATGTTTTCCCATTACTGGAGAATAAAATATAACCTACAGGTGCTGCAAACCCCAGCTTTAAGGAGTGTTATCTTTTATGGCATCTGCATGCTTGGGGGCATGATACCTGAAACTGAGAGCTTGTTTAAGGAGCAACTGAAAACTTTGGCCTAAGTCATTTTGATGAACCAAGAATGCTCAGCTGGCAGTGCTGTGACAGGCAGGGCAGCAAGTGGCCTGGCAGTGTGCTGTTCCAGAGCCCTGGGATGGCTGCTGGAGGCATAGGAGGGGTATTGCTGGAAAGCACACACTGCTTAAAAAGCCCCATCGGTATCTGGAGGCAGGCCAGTGTCTACAGAAATAGGTGAATAAAGTAGCCAGTCCCAACTGCAGCCAAGCCTGGCTGTACTTGCTAAGGCATTAAAGTATGGAAATATCCTTTGGCCACCCCCAGCCCTGCCCAAAGCCCATCAAAGGCTTTGTAATGTGTTTGCCCTGAGTTTACTTCTCTATGCAGTTTAGTGTAATGCTGGCATTGGAGAACTGTAGCAGGCATTCCAGGCTGTTTGAGGTAAGTGGTATCCACGGCTTGGGAAGGGGTGCTTTTCAATCTCTGCCAGGTCTCTTTGTTTCTCATGGATCAGCAGTGATGGTGCTACAGTTCATCTTCATGCCAGCATCAGTTCTCCAGGAGTACTAGTCTGTACATCCCCACCACTTCTGACTCAGTGCAATGAAATTGTACACCAAACCCATTGTCTAACTGTTTATCTACTCCTGCATTCTAAAGCTAAGAGACTGAATAGGGGCATTTCTTTCAGCCTCATAGCAAACATAGAATTCCTGCCATTTGCTTCAGTTTTACTCTTGGCTGAAATTTGAATATACAACACAGGTTTTTTCACATTTCTCTTTCTCCCACAAGCCAGTCTCATTCTGTAGGATCATCCTCACCACTGGATAACGTCTGTTGTGCTGAATTGTGGAAGCGTGCTGGTCGGTTGCCCTCATGGTGCTCCCATCTCATGTTTGCATGAGCTTTATGCAGTGGAAATCTCTTAGTAAAGACTGAGTTGTCAGTGTGGGGCTGCTGCTGGTTTTAGGAGTAGAGAGTACAGAACACTGTACTTGACATACTTTATTTCCCACTACAGAAACTTGTTTCTTCTGTTCCAAATGCTACAATACAACAGTGGTTTTAGGGAATCTGACCCCTGAAGACTTTGGAGGGATGCCATGTTCATGGACTCTTTCTTGGCTGGAAGGTGCATGGGATTTAAACTGTAGTAGTATTTGGGGATGATTCTTCTCCATAATCTGCAATATAGAGGCACAAATTAAAGAAGAGCTGCTCAACCCATGACGTGTTTTCACTTCCTTTTTCTCTGAGAAAACATTTTGCAATTCCATGATCTTCATCAGAGTTTTCCAAATAAATTCCAGCTGCTGTCCATTTTGGGAGAGGTGTTTGTGTGTACCAGGCTCATGAATCCAAATATTAGAGTAAGCAGTTATTTCTGCTTGGCTCTGAAGAGATCATACCCCTATTTTGAGACTGACTGGGTTAGCCTAACTTTCTAGTCCAGCTGACTAAATATCAGAGTGTAAAATGGACAGCAATCCCTTTGTGGCTTTAAGTGCAGAGCACAAGAAGCTCTTTAGTGAGTGTGGAGGTAGGATTAACTGTAATGGAGAGTAGGCTGAACTAACTGCTTCTTGCAAGAGTAAAATAGCCCACAAGGTTTGATGCAGCCCTGTTCAAGAAGGAGGCTGGGCACCAGCAGCATCGTGATTCAGCCTCTTGCATGTGTATGTTATAACAGACAGGGTCATGTGGACCAAAATCATCTCTTTCAATAGATTTCCTCCTCTCCTTCCTTGCCCAAATTGTTCAAAAGTTACTCCTTGTTGGGGTTAACAGCAGGTCTGTGAACTCCTTGGAGGAGGAGATTGACTTGGCAGGTTTTCATGTGTATCCCTGAAGATAGTGAATTCTAGACACAGCCTAATTAAAATGCGAAGATAGGCTGTGGGTCCATAAGTTTGTTATGTGGGAATTATTGCTTCAACCTTGGATGTCTGCAGGTGTCCCACGACTGGTGCCAAGAATAATAATAATAAAAATGGTTAGCCAATTAAAATGCTGGTTTTTGAATGCTGTTTGCTTGCTGTGGAAAAAGGATATAAAAAAGGTGCTGAGTTTAATAAAGGAAGTTGTTGTGTTGCCCCAAACAAACCTTCTTTTCCTTCTTTCTTTCTATCGACTATTACGACATAACTGTTCTAGGTTGGGGGGGGTGGGAGGTGGTGAGGGGTGGTGAGGATGTGTGATTCTGTCCCTATACTCTGCTCTTGTGTGACCACACCTTAAGTACTGCCCCAACATAAGAAGATGTGAACCTTCTGCAGCAAGTCCAGACGAGGCCCACAAAGTTGATCAGAGGGCTGGAGCATATCTCCTCTGAAGACAGGCTGAGGGAGTTGGGCTTGTTCAGCCTGGAGAAGAGAAGGCTTGTGGAAACCTTATAGCATCCTTCCAGTACCTAAAGGGGACCTACAAGAAAGCTGGAGAGGGACATTTTACTGGGGCATGTAGTGATAGGACAAGGGGAAATGGGTTTAAGCTGAAAGAGAGTAGATTTAGATTAGAGCAGGAGGAGTTGGAACTAGATGATCTTTAAGGTTGTTTCCAACCCAAACCATTCTACAGTTCTATGAAATTGCTTCAATTCCCACGTCATGTTACTATGTAATATTTTGAGATTTACTGCCAACAGAAAACTTCTAAAACAAAGACCTCTGAGTCTTGCAACGATATATTTCAAACACTATAACAAAACTTGTAGTCTTTATCACTTTCCTGCCTGGAGCCAGCAAACAACGTTTGAGATATCTGCTTTCCTCAGAATGCTTTTGAACAGGACATTTGAGTTATAGACATTTTCAGATGCCATAAAGAATAAGGAAAGAGTTTTACTTGGACAGACATGATTGCTGTCATGTGTAGACATCTCATTTTATTGCTTTTCTCTTGTTAAGTTACTATTATCCTGTGCAAACCAACACATTTTTTCTGAACAGCATTTTGCTCTTGTAGCTGTTGCAGCATGTCATTGATTGTTTCTGGCATATCTCCTGCTGTTCCTTGACAAGAACCTACTACTAGTGCTGCTGATGGTCATTTAGTCTTCAGTGAAATGATTAAAATTTGTATGCTCCTGGAAAGGCATATGTAATGATAGTCCAGGGAGTCCTTTGATGGATGGGGTGAGTTCCTCCCCCCTCATGTTTCATGTTCTGATAATTCGTAAGTGTTGTATCATATCCAGTTACTGAAAAGGGAAATCAGTGTATCAGATTTAATTCTGTGAGATTTTATTTGAGAACCTATGTATACAGAAATAAAGGATCTTCCACCTTCACTGCCAGGAGGACATTCCTACCTCTGTTCAGAGCTGCTGAAAAAATTTACTGTCAGAAGTCATCTTGGTTCTTTGAAGGCAGTATATGTTGGGTGACAAAAATTAATTGCTGTGAGGGATTTTTATCTTTTTTTTTATCTTTCATGTTGAAAATAAATGCTCAATCTTTAATTGTGCTTCTGGGGATTCACAAGAAGAAAATACATCTTTGGGGGAAAATATAACTGTTTTTTCACCTATTGCATATGACCTTAATCCAGAAAGTTACTATCTTCATTCAAGGATGCAATAACTTGGTGTTTCTCATATTGTTTGACCCATATTCTTTTTATTATTCTGTTAACAAGTACAAGTCAGATACCCAGATAACCAGTTCATGAAAAATTGTTGTAATTAGATGTCACAGGGTTGTTTTCTGCCAATAACACAGCAAATCTAGTAATTTGCTGATCAAGGCCTAGAAAACCGATGGTGGTAGCTCCTCTATGATAACAGATTTAAGAAGGGGGGAAAAGTTATTGCAGGGAAGAAAACTGCAGCCAGAGAAGAGTGAGAGTATGTGAGAGAAGCAACTCTGCAAACACCAAGGTCAGTGAAGAAAGAGGGGGAGGAGGTTCTTCAGGCACCAGAGCTGAGATTCCCCTGCAGCCCATGATGAAGACCATGGTGAGGCAGGCTGTCCCCCTGCAGCCCATGGAGGTCCATGGTGGAACAGATATCCACCTGCAGCCTGTGAAGAACCCCATGCTGGAGCAGGTGGATGCACCCAAAGGAGGCTCTGATCCCGTGGAGACCCCATGCTAAAGCAAGTTTGATGATAGGACTTGTAACACCAGGAGAAACCCACACTGGAGAAGACTGTACCTGAAGGACTGCACCCCATGAAAAGGACCCACACTAGATAAGTTCATTAAGAACTACAGCCTGTGGGAAGGACTCACACTGGAGAAGTTCATTGAGGGCTGTCACCTGTGGAAGGGACCCAACGCTGGAGCAGGGAAGGAGTGGAAGCAGTCCTCCCCCTGAGGAGGAAGGAGCAACAGAAATAACACGTGATGAACTGACTGCAGACCGCATTCTCTCTCCCCCTGGAGTGCCTGGGGGAAGAAGTAGAGAATTTGGGAGCAAAATTCGGCTCAGGAAGAAGGGAGGCATGGGGGGAAGGCGTTTTAAGATTTGATTTTATTTCTCATTATTCTACTCTAATTTGATTGGCAATAAATTCAATTAATTTTCCCAAGTCAAGTCTGTTTTGACTGTGATGGTAAATGGCGAATGATCTTTCCCTGTCCTTACCTTGATCCATGAAACTTTCATTATATTTTTTCTTCCTGTCAAGTTGAGGATGGGCGGGATGGGGGAGAGAAACAGAAGAGTAAAATTGACAAAACTCGTGTCTTGAGATAAATACAGTTTAATAGGGAAAGTAAAAGCCACACACAAGCAAAGTAAAACAAGGAATTCATTCGGTGCTTCCCATGGGCAGACAGGTGTTCATCCATCTCCAGGAAAGCAGGGCACCATCACACTCAATGGTTACTTGGAAAGACAGACACCACAACTCTGAATATACGCCCCTTCCTTCTTCTTCTCCATGTTTTATATACTGAGCATGACATAATATAGTATAGAATATCCCTTTGGTCAGTTGGGTTCAGATGTCCTGGCTGTGACCCCTCCAACTTTTTGTGCACTCCCAGCCTCCTCACTGGCAGGGCAGTGTGAGGAGCAGAAGAGGCCTTGACTCTGTGTAAGCCCTGCTCAGCAGTAACTAAAACATCTCTGTATTATCAACACATAGCCCCATACCATCTACTGTTAAGAAAATGAACTCTACCCCAGCCAGAACAAGCACAGAGCTTTGGATGGCACACTTCTGTCCTAGAGAAAAACCTATGATAATGTAAAACTTATCAAACAGTTCTTTATTGATGTGGGCCTTACTT
Source organism: Platyrinchus mystaceus (assembly GCA_035041135.1). Taxonomy (NCBI): domain Eukaryota; kingdom Metazoa; phylum Chordata; class Aves; order Passeriformes; family Tyrannidae; genus Platyrinchus; species Platyrinchus mystaceus. Next base: position 16,060,127 of record JAWWLV010000018.1, on the reverse strand, counting down.
ATATTCTGTAATAGTATAGAAATGGTGGATAGCCTTTAAATGTGGCTTGCTTTAAGGACTGAACAAAGCTAGTTGCAAACTATCTCTGCAGAAATCCTTCTCAATTCAGTCTGTTGCTTGTTGCAGGAATAGCACAAAATGTGAGCAATCCTTCCTGCATTTCTGTAAGCCTTGCTCTCTCAAGGCCAGGCACAAAACAATGTAAACAACCTGGAACTTCTGGGGCTCCTACAGGGGAAAAGTCTGTGCTGGGATGAAGGTGGAGTTCCAAATTGTAAACAATGTGATCGTTTCACATGGACACCTGCAGGAGCCAATTAAATGTGTTACCAGTGCATGCTTGAGGTGTGATCAGTGCTTTCTAACCAATGATGTAAAACTGATTGGGCACCGGGGTGTCAGAAGTGTATAAAAGACAGTTTGTGTAAATAAAGTGGACATTTTGTGGATCATATTGGTCGAATACAATTTGTACCCTAGCCCCTCCGTCGATAGTTGCTTCCTGCAAAGAAGATTCTGCCACAACCTGAAGGTGCTCAAGATTATTTTTGTTGTTGTTTTGAGGATATCATTGCTAGTAGCTATGTTGTGATTATCTGTATATACATGTAATATACCTGCATGATTTCCTGAGGAAAACGATTTCAGAATAGTTGTTTTCCTAGTGTTATCACAGTTTATGAAATATAAGGACTTCAAAATCAATACCAATACTCACTTTCCTCATCAATGTGCTGCTTTGAGAACAGGATTTGCATGAGCACCTACCTCATATGTGTGGTGAAAGATTGTAGTGAGTGACAGCAGATGGATGCAAAACATAGACCCCAGAGCTTGTAAGGTGCATGAAGACTGCTTATACCATTGCTGTATCAACAGGAATCATTCAGGTCAGTTTCCCACCAGGAAATGCACAAATGCAAAATATGTTTATACTGCCCAGCAGGTATTTCAAATATAATCTACAGTGGCTGAGATTTAAAAAAAAAAAAAAGGAAAAAAAAGCAAAACCCAACAGCATCTTCATTATATTGACAGAGTAGCATGGAAGAAACAAAGCACATTTCTAGGAATCATCATATTTAAATAAGCACATTTGGCATTCAGCAAATTATTGACAACTCTATCAGCATTGAACTCATAATTTCCATTAAATTGTATGATGGCAGAAAGTCCTATTATTCTCCTATTATTACTTCAAAGAACAGACTGCTATCAGTAGGAAAAAAATTAAAATTTTCAGTAAGTCTCATTCTGGGGAATCTTTATCACTATATGGCAATTCCATCAGTCAGTCAGGTTTAGCATTTCTTAGCTTCTCCATGACACACTTTGCATATGGTATCAGTCTTGGTCAGGCAGGTGAACTCCTTTAGAAATAGGATATTGATGCACTTATTTTAATTGTTATATCTTTAAGTCCCTTAAAAGCATTTTTACCTTTAGTAAAATATTTTAATTGCTAAATTCTAGCCTGTGGCTGCAATCAGCATATTTTAATAGACTTCATGCAAAGCCTCAAAGTCTCATCCTAAATACTGAGTCTTTAGTCTTTTACTCTGAAGTGTTCTGTGTTCTGATGTAACTGTCTGTGCTCAGGGAAATTGTATTAAACCACAGAATTGCAAATCTAGACCAGACTTCATCATTCCCTCATGCTAAAAGCTGTTTCTGAGGAGTAATAAAATGTTAACAAATAAATAAATAAATTGTGCATAGTATTGCCTAAAGACCACAGCGAAAAAAGACTCCAGGCCAATTCACTATATGAGACAAGATAAAGAGAGCAGGTCCTTTAATAAGTCTGTAGGCCTAGAGGAATACATACCACATGCACATGCTCAGACAGTGGTTCTATGATTTTATAGTAAGGTCCATCCATTCCCAGATCTGTCCACCCCCCCGGTTCTGCCTGGTTCTGCCCAGTTCTGCCTTCCGACACGCCCCTTTGGGAATTGGGTCTGGGGGCTCCTCCAAAGTTCTGGGCTTGAAGGTCACTGTGTCTGTGTGATATCTTCTGGTTCTCTTTTACTTTTTTTTTTCCCCTCTTGTCTCCTGGGAAATGGGGGGAGGAGTTTTTTTTGGCTGCGGCTGGAGCTGGGGCAAGGTCAGGGGAGGAGCAGGAAGGTGGCTTTTGTTCTCAGCCTGGTTGCCAGCTGTGGATTCTGCTTGGATTTCCATCAGAGAGAAACTGTTTCTGGAGGTTTTTCTTCTTTTCCCTCCTCCGTTCTGGTTTTTCTTTCTTGGTAGCAGTTCTTGTGCACATCAAAGAAGAGAGGAAGCTGTGCTACATGACTCAACCAGAAGGACTGAGTGAATTCCTGTTGGGAAGGACGTTTTTTTTCTTTCTTTTTTTCCCTCCTCTCTCTCCCCTTTTCCCCGGTGTGGGGGGGAAGAAAGTCCTCCATTTTTCAGCTTCTCCAGCACACCTGGGGAGACCCCATGTGGCCACCCCAGTGATCCAACAGCGCCCCATGCTGGCTGGCACAGAGCACTTCAGGCTCTGCACCTCCAGTGATCCAACAGCGCCCCCGCTGATGGTGGTTAGAATTGCACCAAAAGGCGCAAACTGAACTGTTTACCTTTTTTGTTTTGTTTTGTTTGTTTATCTGTTTTTTTTGAAAGGGATTATTTTTGGGTATAGGATTATTTCTTGGTTGTTTTATTTGCATTTTTTTGTTGTTCTGCCAACACACACATATTTTTTAATATAGGGCTGTTATTTTTCCTTTTTCCACATTTTTCCTGAATTCGAGCCTCTTAATTTTGAATTTACAATTGCTTAGAGGGAGGAGTTGGGGTCTTCCTCATAACTCATCCTCAGCAAAACACTCGTGTCTCTCAAAACTGACACAATTGTTCTAACCAATATTAATTGAGAAACTGGATTGAACAGCGCTCCAGAAAAAATTTGAAAGACCAAACCATGGAACGTATCTCTGATAGGGAGGATTGCACTGCAAAGAATCATCACTAAGCCTTCATCTTCGAGGTAAAAGACACCATAACAAAAAAGGACTTGTTGTTGTTTCAAGGTCTCAACTGCTTTAAGCTAATCCTAGACATAACAACAGAAGAACTGCAAAATTACCATGATAACCACTTAAAACTGACTGAACTATTAATAACACATTTGCAAGCTTTTTATTAAAGGTAAAAACTAAAAGAGGCAGATGGACAAGGGCTGAGAATTAACTACATCCCAAGCATCAGAAACAACTTTAACTTGTCACAGAGGACACTGGATTTCAAGCTGTGTTAGCAGATTGTAATAATGACTTATTCATTTTTCTAGGTATGGACTAGAGACAAAAATGGAGAGGTTGCCCTTGATAATCACGTGTTGCTACCACTCACAAACCACTCATATAACTTAAACATTAGTTTAACTATCCCATGAGGTAGAAATTCCTAAAACCTGTAAGAGCAAGTGATGTTGTAATTTGCTAGTTTTCAAAAGCTAAAACAATTCTTACAGGTTGGAGTACATTTCATACTGCAGACGTACAGCATAAATCTTAGCAAGAGGTGATATGAATCTCTTCAACAGAATTATTTGTGACATACTACATGTGTTCTAATAACTGTTTTGTTTTCCTTTAGTGACTGCTGCTGTGAAACTTCTGTTGATATGCATACTGTAGATGTTCAAAGATTCTTATTCAGTAATAACACTTGAGTAGACAATCCCATGGTAACATATTGTGCAGGCTAATTTAATCCATATTTGATGCAATATCCCTTCGGTTCTATCACAATGTAAATTATCAGTAACTAAATTCAAAAAGTGAAATACCATTTGTACTAATTTACAACTCTTAGAGCATGTTGCTAAAAGATGGACAAAAATATAGAATTAGATGATGTGAAAACCTGATACAGTGATGTTCAGCTACAAACAGAACCTTTGACTTATTTACCCTTTGTTTTTAGCCTACAGGGACTGACCATGGGACTGGTGGTCAGGTGCAGTTCACCCTCTGTGTAGAGGGACAGGCACTCACATTTATACCTGAGATACTGATGTTTGAGAAGTCCTGAGATTTTTACAAGCAGTTCTTAAACTCTTTGCAGTCAATATCAGAGGTTTGAAGAGTTGTTTTTTCTTTTTAACTCTTCTATGTCTGTTTGCTGGAAGAATAATTTAGAGTAATTCAGGGGATCTGCTAATTTGATACTAGTCCTGGTTACTGTGATCCTGTAATTGCAAATTACACATTCCTTCTTTCCTTTTCCCCCTTCCTGGCATCACGTTTGTGTCTCCCTGCAGTGAACTCAGTGAGAAAGTTTATTCAGCCAAATGATATGGTGGGGTTTTTTCGCTTAGCTGGATCAACCGTGATCTGTATGTAATAGTCTTATTAACTCTGACTTGACTAAAAGTTGCCACCCAAAACGAAATACCATCTATAGCAGATAATAGTCATAACAGTGAAACTTAAACTATGAAACATATTTAGTGCATTTCAGTTGGGAATTTAAAGTGTACAGACATTGGTTTTTTGTGTTCTTTTAGTTCAAATGATATTGTTTCTCTTATGCTGCATAGAAAACTCAAATTACTACAAGATGCAGAAATGCAGAGGTTACTCACCAGTATTATATCCTTGAGTTCATTAGCTTTTCGTATTCTAAACAAAACTAACTCACTCATAGAACAAGTTATTTTCAAGAGAGCATTTTGCATGCCAAACATATTTTCAAAACAAAAAAAAGGGGGAAGGAGAATATGCATGTGCATAAACAAGTGCTGGATCAGAATGAATCTCATTTGGGTCTGTTAAGCCTTATATTCCTTCCTCTTCAAAACAGGTATGGTTGTTGAACATGACTACTGAAAATGACAGACTGAGAAACACACGGCCAATAACTACTTAAAATCTAAAATGTGTGATTTAAATGCAAAAGTATAATAAAAATTCTAGCTATGTGTGAATGAAGGATGACTGAGGTGGCCACCTATTGAGTGACTGGAAAAAAGCTGTATGAGTGAGAAAAGCTGTGTAGACTTATCATAGAATCATAGAATAATAGAATTAACTGGGTTGGAAGAGACCTCTGAGATCATCAAGTCCAACCCTTGATCCAATCCCACTGTGATTACTAGTGCCACATCCAGCCTCATCTTAAACACCTCCAGGGATGGTGAATCCACCACCTCTCTGGGCAGGCCATTCCAATG
>JAWWLV010000018.1:16040154-16054845 GCA_035041135.1 Platyrinchus mystaceus | reverse complement strand
AAGGAGCTGAGTTTAATAAAGGAAGCTTTTTCTTGTGTTGCCCCAAACAAGCCTTCTTTTCCTTCTTTCTTTCTATCGACCGTCATGACATAACTGTTATAACTCCTTTTTTTGGGGATAAGTGACATTGTCCCTAATGTCCCCATCAGCCAAGATCGTGGCTAAAACTTGCAGAGCCAAACTTGTGTATACACCTGGTAGAAAGTTTTTGGTTGACAGCATATTTTGTTTTGCTAATAGCCAGACTTTCTAGAGGGGTGGAAGTGGTTACCAGACTTTTGAGCTGCAAACCTTATATAGCTCTAAGAAAGTTATTCAAACACCAGCTGGATCCTCAGGTGACTTTCAATCTTTTTATTTCAGTAGGGAGGGTGACAGTAGCTGCAGTAAGGCTTGTTTTTCTGTTCCTGTGGTTACTCTTCAGGCTTAGGCAATGTTCATTTCCCAGCATAGCTGCTCAACAGCCTTCCTTTCAGAACTGTCAACACATGCAGATACCTGTTGAGGAACTGCTGCTGCAGTACCTACTGCTTATGCTTGTTTTTTTTAAGTTCAGTTAAAGAGCCTGAAGAATTTCACTGCAAAATGTGTACAAACTTAGCTGTGTAGTTACTCTTGTTCTTTGTGTCTAAGTATGAATTGCACAGTCTGCTGCACTGTTGTATTGAGTCTACAGATTTGTAAATGAATAACTTTCATAGTTTTAAACCCAGTGAGGCTTCTTCCAGCCTTGCTTTTCCTTCAAAGCACAAGGCCGGGGGGGGGAGGGGGCGCAGTGTGTCATGTCCCTGCAGAACAAAAGTAGATCTCGTTCTATTACTTCCATGTCAAAGCTATCAGACTTGCTTGCGTAAAGGCAGACTTGAAGCCAAGCTCTGTCTTTCAAGAGCCACCACACTCTGCGCTCCACATAAACAGTGAAATGTTTGTGTCTGTCACTGTCTCACACTACACTGGCGTTTCATTCACTTGATGATCAAATCCAAGTTTTCTCTCTCTACATGAAGTGCTGCCTCAGTAAAACAGCAATGACAAAACCCACATTGACTTAAATGAGGCAAAGGATTTCAAGTTTTGGTTTCTTTCAATGCCCCTCATACAGCTTGTCTCAAAGACCTCTTCCTGTATCTTTGCCTCCTGGATTCCTCATCTATTTTTAAGGCTGATGTTCTTTCCTGTGTCTATTTTAACTCAGTTACTGTACCATGTAACCCCTGGGATACGGAGTTTGTGGGAAAGAAACAGCGTATCACCAAAAAGTATGTTGGTTAATCTCCATACTCCTGCAGGGGTTCCGTGGCACAGGACGTGCAGAAACTCTACTTAGGTATTCTGCATTTGTTTGGCAGCAGCTGTAAGATGAACTGATGAAGAAGTATTTAGTAAGGGTGTCATACTGTGTCTGTCTGATCTCTGCCTGGACTAACGCCTTATCAAAACACAGAATTTGAGTTAATGCCGATAATTCAGGGTTTGCCCACAGCTCTGAAGTGTTTTCCTCACAGGACATATACTGGTTTGGACTTGTTATGAGAATTATTTTTCCTTAGCAGTATCAGTCTGTGCAATGTCCCTGTGCGTGCAAAAGTAAACAATTTTCAGGCTGTGGATCTCTTAAATATGTTTTGTGCTACAGATCCCCCAGGGATTCCTATGAACTAAACTGCTTGAACTTGTGTTGCCTTCTATTTCTCCTTGATTCACTTTGTCCCAAGTCCCAAACAAGGCTGGAGAGGTATTTAGTAAGACTGAAGTCAGACTTTGGAGGTACAAGGCTGGAAACAAAAAGTTGCATGCAAAATAATCCAATTCTGGTTTAAATTTAGCAACTAGATAGCTCTCTAGTGGCTAAACCTCTGCTATGCAAAATCCTAGGGACATATCTCATCTTTGTTAGCTGGAATTTAGCATTCATGGCAAAAATGTCTTCCTAGTGTTTATAATAGCTCCAAGTGACGTTTTATTTTTCTTTGGGATTAAGTTTTGGAGGCACAAGTGTGAATTATGTTGGCGTGTGGCTTCCTGTGTTGCAAACAGTGATTCCTCCCTGTTTAGCCAGGCAGTGTTAATCCAGCGAGAGATGTGTCTAGGAATTGTTCTGCCCAGCTACTTCCATGAGGGTAAGTGTTCCCATTCCAGCTGGTATTTGCTGGTGGGTTTGTTGTGCCCATCCTCACTGCAGGCTCTGCAGTATCCCATGCTGCTTTGGGGTAGTTCAGGGAAGAGCAGCCACCCCTCCTGCATGGGGTGACAGCTGTGACAGTGCTGTCAGAACAGCAGTGAAGCTGCAATTCTGGCTTTAGACGTTCAATTTTCATTTTAAATTACCTTGACATTGGGAGACTAACAGGCTGCTTTAGTCCAAAATTGCAGAAGTTAAAAGTTTCTAAACTCTTGCATTCAGCATTGTGCCTCATGGATAACGTTTTCAGAATGGTCAAAATTATTTTCTTAAAAAAAAATTTAAAATGCATGTAATTTTGCTTACAGACATATCTTGTCCATGATGTTACTTCAGTCTAGGAAATGTGCCATTGAAATGAGTGAAGTCCCACTGCAGTAACAGCTGCCGTGTCTGCTTTTCTAAGGAAGGTGGAACTTAAGCCAGTAGATGCCAGACCTCCTGTGTGGCCTTTGGCAAGCCATTCATCTCAACTATTTCAAAACTTTCCAGTCTTTTTGCACTTTTTATTTTGGATGCTGAGTTGGAGGCATCCATCAAGTACAAAACTTTCACAGCTTCCAGCTGGACCTGAGATGGTCTGTCAAGCCAGTGCTTAGCTGACCCAAAACTGCACAGTCTAAAACTAAAAACCATTATGGTAAATGTTGGGTTTTTCATCCCAACCTCTGCTGCCTCACCTACTACAACACAGTAACACCAGCACTTGTGCCCATGCTGCCACATGATCCCGTGCCATACTGAGGACTGATCCTTGTTAGGCACAGAGACATTGAATGTGGTGTTACTGCAGTACAGACTAATATTTATAGAGATCAAAAAGCTAGAGAGCAAAGAATATTGTGCACATTCCTTTATTCTGTCAGGAATTAAATTAGATTTTAGTTCAAGGTCAGCCATTTCCTATTGATTTTGCAGACTCCAACCAGCTCATGTAGCTCATTTATTTATATACACACAGAGACACGTATATCATGTCTTTTTTCTCACTAAATTGTCTTAGCTTTTTCAGTTGTCTTTTTTTTCCTGTTGATCTCCCATTCAAAGTTTTCTTCCACTGTTCCTATTAACTTTATTATTGTCTCTTTGTTCAAAAATGTTCTTATTTTTGCAGAATTGTTGAATGCCTCTTGCCAATCATAACACCCCCTCTCCTACCTTGTCATTTGTAATTGATCTTGAAGAATACTGTCATTCTCTTAGTTACATTTTTGCCCTGTTACCTCCCTCTTACAGTCATGGAACTTGATGTGTTCACCCTTCTTTGTCTTTGAGGATATATTTGTACGTTTCCCTCGTAGCTAGTGTAACTTGTGTGCTCCTTTTTGTGTTCTCACCCAAATCTGTGTTTTAAGTTTTAAGTTGAAGTTGTAAATTGAGGAAGACTCAAAGCCGCACCATAAATCATGCTGGATAACAGGGGGTTTGGGGTTATTTTTTTTCTTTGCCTGCTCTTATTCAACACCTTGCTGTTTGCAATTAATGCTTGAGTACGTTACTATAAGTTGTCAGAATGGCCAGACAAAGACAAATCTGGATTTTCAATAAACATTACTTGAACTAAGATTCCTTCTTTAGCACTTAAACTGTGATTTTGTGTCTCACATATCAATTTGTGAGATTTGCTTTTGGCACATTCTGAAAAATGTCACACAGTTAAACAGATTGCAGACTGTTACCTTGGACACCTGTTGATGGTGTTGGTCTTGGAGAGGGCACCCACCATGAGCAAGGAAAGCATGGTATGTTGACTTTCTCCATATGCAAATCCATGAATTTAAGAAGTGAAAATAACTTCTGCAATAAAGAAGAATAAAGCATGTCTTGTCTTTTTGTGCATCCCAAGGCTCACAAGAAAAAAATGATCCAGAGGCTGGAATCCAACCTTTCTCAAATACATGACATTCACAGAGATTCCTATGGAATCAAAGTGCCACCAGGAATACAAGCTGTAGTTGAGCTAGAGGAAAGGTGATGGAAGATTTTAAAAGTGCAATGCTTTCTTTTTTGCAAAAGTGTAGGGAGGGAGATTCAGTGCTGAGGAGTTCCTGCTGTGTATCTGCAACATTTGCATTGATGTTGAGGTGATAGGAATGAAGACTGCTCCTTTTTGTTAACCATATGTTCTGGCCTTTGTCTTTTCAATCCCATCATTTTTCATTGTTTAGCTATGGTCAGTCAGTAGATATTCCTTGGAATAATTTGGCACTACAGCAGATGGACTGCGGGGAGTCCAGGTAATCAGATGAATAAATGCACCACAGTTCACATGGTCTGCGTGTACAGTTTCCCATAGCAATCTCCAAGGCTTTAACAGTCTCGCCAAGAGTGCTATCTGTGTGGGCCAGGGAGGAGGGTGTTTGGGGCTTCCTTACCAGAGGGTGGTAAGGGCCCAGGTGCACCCCTTGCTCCATATGGGCCAACTCCCGCTGTTGACAGGAGGAGCAGCTGTTTCCAGAAGTACATGGGTTTCACAGAATAGTCTGGATCCTAAAGCAAACTGTGTCTGTTACCTGCCAGAGTATCCCAGAGCACCACTGAGGTCTGGCCTGGACCATATCCAGACATACAGATGTTACCTCTGCCTCACTGAGGCTTGGCTGGAGCTGTGAATGTGAAGGTGCCAGGCACAACCACCTCTTTTGGAGTGGGACAACAAGGAGCGTAAACTGTCACGTGAAGAATGACTCCTCCCACTGTTCAGCAGAAAGATGACCCAGCTCCCTTGTACACAGCCTTGTCATGGCCCAGGTATGACTGTAATCCAAGCAGTTCACAGCAGACCCAGCCAGCTGAGAAGTCTAGTGCTGTATGGTGGCAACTGGTGACCAGCAGCCAGGCAAAAGTCCCAGCCACCATGGGATCTCCTGTCTCAGTACTGTCCCAGTCCTCCTTTGGTCCCACTCCACCTCCTGATCCACAGAATGTAGTCCTTTTCTCTTTTGTTTTCTTTCTCCTTTAAAGATTTTTCCCATCTTTTTTCTGTCACTGTTATCCATTCATACACACATGACTAAATAAGTTTAGTAATCAAAATGCTGTGTTATCCCAAACTAGAGAGGTTAGTTTATCTCTGAATTTGTTTGGGCAAAGTAGGTTGTTTTGGTTTTTAGTTGCTTTAGACTTCCTGTCTCAGTAGTCTGTCCATTCCCTGCTGTGTTCACCATGAATATGTAACTCAGCTGTTGGAAGTTTCCACACTGGGAACTGTGGTGCATTATTTTCAGCATGCATGCTGGAGATTAAACTTTGGTGATGCCTCTGAAAAGTATGTACAAAATTCCAAATAATTTCAAAGCCAAAAGAATCCTATTAATTGAATTAGATGTTCCTCGCGAAACATCCTTAAGAAAACAAGGGTGATCTGTGGCTGGAAAGAATAACAGCATAACCTTTATGGCATATGTTTACATGCTTTGCACAATACTATGTGTTGCTGAAGCATTGTTCATAACTTGGCAAAGACCTCTTAAAGAATGTTAGCCAGTACAAGCTCTTTTTTACAAGGAAAACAACAGTTTTGGATACTTTAAAAATAAATGTGTGTTACTCCAGACAGACCCCACTGTAATTCTTGTTTTGTTTATATAGACAAACTCCTGTATTCCACTGTCATGGCCCCTTGGGGTTTCACTCCACACTGGTGCAAAGATGCACATTCATTCAAAACCTGAAAACAGAGTATTCCAGCTCAGATGTATATTGCATAGAAAACTGGAAAATCAAGGATATTAGTTCCAGGTGTGGTTGACTAAATACTGTGTAACTTGGCAGAAAATCCCATGCAGTAATTAAGCTTACCTGTCTTACCTGTAAATTGTCTGCCACAAGGGTATTCAGGCAGGTATGGGGTGAAACATCACGTTTGCTTCTGTAACTCCAAAGTGTGCCTTAATTCTTGTTGGGTGAAGAGTTTGATCTGTAGAAAGGGGAATTTGGTGTATAAAATCCACTGAGAGAAAAGATGCATCTAGGGACATAGTGAAAATGGGTTACAATGTATTAGATTCTGTGAAGGGCAATAGCCAGTGAAGAATCTGCCAGAACAACAATGACTTTTGGTTCTACTATTGTAAAAGAAAAAAAATATCATGGTGTTGGTAATTCTCATGTGATTGTGCCACCATGCAGTGGTTTAGTCAGCTAAACACTTAAAAGCCTGTGGAGATGGCAACAGTTATAGTAGAGATTGTAGACTGTGTATCTATGTGTATTTTTAGGGGAAGTGCTTGGTGAGGTCATACAGTAAAACACAGAAACACAAAAGGTAGTGTGATTTAAACATATATGGGAATGTTTCTTTTCTTCCTGCAGGATAAATTCCAATGTGAGAAATAATCCCAAGCCCATTTTGGCCCTGTGTGGCAAAAGAGGTGGAGATACAGAAAAAAGCTGTTGACATAGAACTGGGTCTACTCCCTTCGGCTGGGTCAGAAAAGGTTGGTTTAGATTTCTGCCTGTGAGAAGCATGGTGATAGCAGCAAGAAAATGGAGTAAAAGGTACCATAATTAATACAGACAAATTAGGGTGAGAGTGCAGGAGGTTTTATTGCTGTTGTGATTAACTTAATTTCTCAGAAAATTAACAATAATCCTGCTAGGTAACTCCTGATGCAAGAGCCAGATTTCCAGCTACTGGGCACATTTGAATTAATTCTGTTCTCATTTTGGCTTCTACACACGATTGGGCTTGAATAAGTAGGAAGAAGGGTAGTAGTCAGCAGCTTGTGTCAAAATGCTGTGTCCAGGCCGCAAAGGGAGGACTTAGGGAAACACAGATGTTGCTGACTACGTTATAAATTTAGTCATCTTGCAAAGTTCAAGGTTGACTTAATTCAGCCAGGCAGAGGGCCAAGCCAAGAATTCCTGTTTAAGCCCTAACGATTGAATACAGTGTCCCAAGTTCTTGTGGCTTGTAGAGGGTGAAGGAGAAGTGGAAATGAGCAATTAGTGTAGTTTCCTGGTAAGCGAGGGGCACAGCTAAGTATAACCCTCTAGTCCCTTTCACAGAATATGGGTTCCTCTTCTCAGTGACCCTTTGGTGAAGCTGGTGCTGAGCTGCCAATTTAGACATGTACGTTATGGATCCTTGCTGCTGTGCAGGTAATGGCTGATAAGATCAAAGCCCTGTCTGGTGAGGTTTTTACTGTGGTTACAGCATGTGTTTTGCATTCAGAAGACACAGGGTAATGTCCTGGGTAATGGTCTTAGCAGAAACTGAGAGTCTTGAAAGCTTTCTTAAGGATTTGAAAGTCAATGGGTTATCCCAACCTTCTAAATTACAGTGAGGATGGCAAGAAAGAGAAAAGCTCTCCTCTTCAACCACTTTCTTCCTGGACACCCAGTGAAGTAAAAATTTCCACTGCTGATGTTTGTACCTCAGTGCAAGTGAGGTCAGGCTCAGCTCTAGGCACGTTTGGGCAGAAATACTGGTATGGAAAAGGTTAAACCTCAGAAGCGTTTGCTTCTCGGTCTTCAGATACGTTCCTTTCTACACTTCTTCCTGCTAGAAATAAAGGAGTATCCGGCATATCCTCGTTTGCTGGGCTCGGTCTCAGAGATTGCCTGGAATGCACCGCTGGAGCCACCAGACGGGCGGGGGTGCGGGGCCCCCGGGCAGGGGGAGCCCCCGGCGGGGCCGGGCGGCGAACACGGGCCCCGGCGGCGTTGCCCGTTTAAGCGGCGGCCGCGGTGTCCTCGGGTGTCCCCGAGTGTCCCCGAATGTCCCCGGCTGTCCCCGGCTGTCCCGGCCCCGCCCTCTGCTCATGTCGCCGGGGCGGAGCGGGGCCGGACCGCTCCCGGGCCGTCCCCTGAGTTCCTTCCCCCACCCTTCGGTATCACCTCCTGTAAATGCAACGAATCTGCCCTTGGGGGGTCTGGAACGAAGAGACAAAAGTAATCTCTTCAGTGCAGAGCGGGGGCCCCGTGAGCCCCCTCCCCAGGGCAGGGAGCAGCCGCAGACCCCTCACGCCGTGCGGCCCCGCGGGGAGCGGCGGCGCTGCTCTGCCCTGCTCTGCTCTGCTCTGCTCTGCTCTGCTCTGCCCTGCTCTGCTCTGCTCTGCCCTGCTCTGCTCTGCTCTGCTCTGCCCTGCTCTGCTCTGCTCTGCTCTGCTCTGCTCGGGGATGGGGAGGTGTCCGAGCCGTCCCTGCTCTCCCGAAGGCACACACAACACCGCCTGCCTCCCTTCCCCCGTGTTTCTTTCTCCCGCGGCTTTGGCACTGGCATGTCCATCTGCTCTAACTTCAAAGGCTGGATTTTTCCCTTCGTTCTGGTAAATGGGAAACATGCAGGAAAATCGCCGACGTGTGTTCCCTGAGCAGTCCACCCACACTCTGGTCTGTGGAGAAAGGGATGGAATGCTTTCCTTTCGCACAGGGGTATCATTTGCTGCACACGAACCTTACTTCGTAAAAGCAGTGAAGAGCCTTTGTCTCGCTGCAGAGGCTGTGTAACAGCGTAATGTATTTGTATATGCCCTGTAATCTAAGAGAAAAAGAGGGTGTGCTGAATGAGAAATTGGAATTGCCATACTGGATTAGAGCCATCTGCTTCAGTATCCTGTGTGAACCTAGCTGGAAAGAGACACTGTGGAGGAAGGGAATGTGCATCTCCTTTTTTTTTTTTTTAACTTCCTTCAAAACTACTGCAATATGTTGCTGCATATTACAGAAAAAAAAATACTTCAATAGTTAGCAAGCACCTCAGAACCTTAATTTCTACCTGCTTTTTATTTCAATACAAAGAGAAATACTCCTCTTAGTCATTAAAAAATGACATTAATTCACTACAAGTCCACTGGAGTGTGGCAAAAACGTAGTTGTTTATGTATTGCCACGGTTTGTAACAAAGGGTAGACCTAGTCAGCAATGCCCTGTCTCTGTCAGTAGTAGAGGAGATGGTGAGAGTGAGTGTCCACATCTGATGCTTTGAATTTTGCACCTCTCTCACAGTCCTCATCTGAAAAGTAGCAGGTTGTTACCCTTTGCGGAACGGCTTCCCCTCTCCTGTACCCTGGAGCCCCATGACCTGCCCTCTGCCACCCAGCCACCTTTAGCAGCAGTGGTGTCTCCCTGATCAGCAACTGCCCCAGTGTACTGGACAATGAAAACAAGGCCAGTTGCTTTAATGCCTCTGCCAGCAGAGCTGTGTTAGAGCAAATGAGCATGAGTCACTGAGTTTGAGTGGGTTGGGAGTATCTGAGACATTCATTTTATAGCTTTCCTGGGTGTTAGGGGATTTGCTCGCTTTTCAGGACAAAGGTTTTGTTCCTTCCCACCCCGTTTGTTATCACCTCCTTTAATATGTGACAAATCTGCCAGTGGCAGAGAGAGTTTGCCTTGGGGGTGAAGAGAGCAAAAGTAATCTCTTAAGTGCAGGAACACCCTCAGCACTTTAAACCACAGCATTAGGATAGGAGTCTCAAGTGTGCATTTGTAATGCTTTTGCCCTTTGCTCTTTGGAGGGTTGATTTGCCCCACAAGTACTTTATGAACCTCTTGAGACTGTGGCACCATGTTATTCTTCGAAAGTGTCTGCTAGTAAATTCCCATTGGATTACACCATGGGCTTCTGTCACAACGTGTTGAATAACCATAGGCAAAAGCCATCTCAATAAATACAAGATTGTGTGTATGGCAGAACCACACACAGGAGAAAAGCTGCATAGTTCTGAGACAAAACAAAAATATCAGTGTTGTCTGAAAATAGCGAGAGGGATGAGTGCCCCATACTTTCTTAAGTGAACAGACAAAATTAGTAAGTCATTCAAGGGAAGCCTTGTTTGTATATGTGCTGGGGTGTCTTCTTTGATTAGTTGACAAACTGAACACAGCTGAACCAAATAAATTGAGGCTAACATATCCACAGACCTTTATTTTGCTGGGCAGTATCAGTCATTGCACTCAAACTAGTCATCTCAGTATGTTGCCAGAGGGGATTTTTCTGCTGAATTTTGAAGCATGGGGAATTTTGGTCTGGACTTTATGGTCTGTCTGTTGTGAAGCTGAAATACAAAATTATATTTCTGAGTGCAAAAAGAACTTAACTGCTTAGTTCAGCTTCATATGACAATAAGAATACGTGTGCTGCAGGCCTGGCTGATCTGCTGGACTTCAGCATACCCATGTTCTGCCTTTGGTTTCAGCAGAAAGACAGTGACTTTATCTTTCACATAGCCTCCTTAAAACCCATTCCACTGGAGGCTTCTAAAGATGGCAAAGGCGTCTGTTTTCCCTTTGCTTTTGCTTTCTGTTTTTAGCATATTCTTTTGGGCATACCCTCCCTGTCAGTTGATGCCATACTGCAAGGGAAAGGGGTAGTAATTTTTGCTCAGTTTTGGCAGGTAGACAGGAGGTTTGGCCTTTGTTAGGCTTGGACTGCTGGCTCTTTGTGGTGACAGAACTTCTCTTGGAGATTGACCTATTAGTGTGGGCAACCCTGCATGGATCATCACTCAGGTCATCCTGCTGTCACACCAAAACGCTGAATACAAGAGATCATTTGGACTAACAGAGGAAACACTAAACCAAATTGGAACTCTTCAAAGGGCAGCAATTTTCTGATGCTTTCAGAACTCACTTTCAGAAGCTTACACTCTCACTTTTTGCCCTTGGACTCATTTTGTAGTGTTTGCATTTGGACTGTTTGATCGATTCTTATTTTGCACACTATGAGAAATACTTACTCACTTATCTGAGTTCCACTCCTTGTACAGCAGATGATCTAAAGACATCATTGCTCAGATGTTTCTGTGCTGTAGTGGTAAGTCCTTAGTCAAGTGGTCCCATTGAATTTAATAGGAGTACAGATGGAACTTCATTTGTGTTGATCAAATTTTGTGTGCATATTTCACTGCAAATATTTACTCTTCATAATGAGGGGGGTGCATTTGAAGCTTAAAATCTAGAAACTTTAGGGACTGCAAAAGTTCATCAGAGTCATAGCTGAAAAATATCTAATGAAAAACCGAAATAAAGAGAACATTATAGCTGGGAAAAATAAGAGGTCAGAATTTCTCAGCTGATGGTAAAATGGGCGATAAGTCCTTTCACTTTTAATTCCACCCTGGAGATAACCAAAGATCTGTCTCCATCTCCTTTTCAAACATGTATAGTACCGGGAAAGGAAAGGATACATTTTAACAGTGTCTGTCAGTATCTAACTTGTTTTGCAGGGGCAAGACACATAAGGAAAAGAATAAATAAATTTTTCTAGTAATTTTTTTAAAAGTTTAGAAAGGTTGGCTTCATACTATGGGATGTTTTTGATTTTAGTATATCTGAGACAGTAATTAGATATGGACAGCTTTGTGAACAAATAGCTTTTAAGTATCAGATTTGTTCAAGAAAAATGTAAGTAGTTTTGTTGAGATCCTTAAGAAAAAAAACAAGACACCCAGTGGAAGTGAATATGTGGACTAGAAAATATCTGCCCACATGCACTTCAAATTACCTGTCAAATATGCTCATCTTTCTGCTCTTGAAGATATAGTAATGTTTTGTTCACTCTGGCCACTTGCATGTTCAAAATTCTATAGATAACAAATAGCCTTTGGAAAATAAATTGCAGGAAAGAATGATATATACTACTGCCTCATTTAACAAGGAAAGATGATTGAAAAGTAATATGATTTTACCCAAGTTTAAAGTAATTTAGTAGCACTACTGGCTTTGTAAGTGGGCATGTCTCGGACAACTAACAATATGTTATTTTTAACACTTTAAAGCTTTTCCTCTTTCTGACTTCTCTTTTCAAGGTCTGAATGGAAACATAGCCAATGGAACCTGGATGAATTTTATGAACACAAAAAGCTCACCAATCCACTGTGTCTTCCAATGCATCAAGTTGGTTGTCTCCACACTGTGTTGAGGAAAGACAGGCTGTCCTGGTAACTGAGGTCAGAACTGTTAAATATTAACTTTCCAAACACATGGATAGGCCTGTGACTCAGACAGTGTTCTGCTAACTAGGCAGTATTAGTCTGGGGAATCCTATATTTTCCTAGGCTGACTGGAATTTGGCCTCCAGAAAAGAATTTACGCTGATTTCTGTGTTCAGAAAGTAAGAGCAGACATACTCAGAATGCTAAGAATTTTCTCTTCCTGGTCTTTCCCAACAGTAGAGTAGTTTAACAATAGCTGTGCAGAGGATAGAGTATTTTTAGCCTGGATTCCTAAATCAGGGAGACCTAAAGCAATCTTACTGTTTGTCTGACTGCTGTGGAGTTCCCTGGCTAACTTTGTCTGGCTTTAACAGCAAAGCAGTGTCTGAAACTGGGCTAAATAGCATCATAGGATGGAAGAGATAAATAATTCTGTGACAGGGAGACTGTATCTTGAGCTGTGCAGCATTGAGGCCATAACATACAGATCCATAAAAAGCTGATTCTGTCAGTGTCTGTCTCGTGGAATTCATTGATTGATCTGGATGTTATTTGGTGGCAGTCAGCTGGAGCACAGTGCTTTCTTCAATATGCTCAGTGCTGTATGAACTGAGAAGCTCTTCTGCCATGGAAAATAGAGATTTTCTTGTGGAATTTGAAGTGTACTTGAACCACTCTTAGAAAAGCACTGTTTAATACCTATGAGTTAAAATTTAAACTCGACTGTTGGCCTAATTGCCCTCAATGATTCCAACAGAAACTGCAGTTAGTGACTAATTCATTCCAGGTAGTGATAAGGCACACGGGCAGGACTCCGTGTCACCAGCCCTTGGTAACTAGACAGTGCTTGAGATCTCTGGAAAGTTCTCATACAAGAGGAATCTCCTTTGGTACTGTGAGGCTTCCAGGAACAAAGTATTTGACAATCTGTGAGGAGCTGCTGTTTATGTACAGGCTGGCTCTGTACTGTGATCTGTTACACTCCTCTCCCATATGGGAGCTGTAGGCTGTGATCAGAGTTTTAATACTAATTTAGAACATGGCACATGCAACTTCAAAGAGTGTAATCAGGATGAGATTCCTTGCTTGTTACATCACAAGGTCTCAGTATACCTTAGCTCTCAATGGAGATGGCAAAATCCTCTTCTGGCCCCAACACAGGGTGAATTTCATGCAGGAATGTATTTCTTCAAAGCTATTTAAGCTCCTAGAAATTCAGATAATATTTAGTGGGATTTTCAGAGTTGCATATCTCACTCATCCTCAGCAAAGCAAATGGTATTAAGGTATACAGTGATATTTTTAAAGTATTGTCTGCATTGTAAGGCATCTGTTGAAAAAAAAAAAACTTGAACAAATCCATCTCCATGTGTCCATTTATACTTGTTTTAGAAATTTGCCTTTGCCTTTAGTGGGGAGGGACTGTAAAAAAGACAAAGTAATTGGCATCTGACTTCATTGTTGCACAGTGTGGGTTTATGATTTATTGAATAGTTGCTTGCAATAAGTGCCTGTATAGTTTATTTATTTGGTATTAGGAAAAATATTTATATCATTCTGTTATGAACAGTTGTCTTGTGAAGGGATGTGTTTGTCCCCTCTTCAGGCCTTCCTTGTCTGTGAGTTCAGATGTTTTCTGGGAAACTGCCATGGTAAGAAAAATTGCATCTCCCCTCTTCTCCTCCTCTCCTGTCCCTGGAAAGAGCAGCCTATTGTTTGTGGAAGGTAAGTGCTTTTGGTAACAACTGCAATCAACAGGGAGATAGGTGATAACATTAACAGTGTGATTTAGCGCATAAACCAGATTCTAACTGTTTGAAAGGGAAATCAGTGCTCTGTTGGGCCTCCCACTGACCCACTGCTGACTGCTGAAGATTTGCTAAGCCATCTTTGGTAGAGGGTTTAGATAGAACCTTTTGGTGGAGGCAGCAGACTAAGCCTCAGGATGACCCTATACATCAGTTTCCTCCTACTCCCAGCATGGACTTTCAGATGTGTCTCACTTGTGGGAGAAAAGGCTTCTATTTCAGCCAAGGCACCAGGGGGAGGAGAGCAGCTTTGGGTGTCACTGTGTTTATGTACCCAGATTACTGAGAAACTGAGTAAGAATGCAGCTGTGAGCCTTTAAGCAGCATGCCATGGAAAAATAAAACACAAAGTGTGTATGTGCATGAGGGGAATGTACCCAGGGTTATGCACATTCCAGCAGAGGCCTCAGTAAAGACTGGAATTTTAATTCTCATCTGACAGCATTCCACCAAGACAACTTACATTCCCTTCCTGCTTCCCCCTCCCAGGAGATAAATGTATAAAAAAATTGGCTGATTATTTATTCTGCCTTGTCTATCAAATAACTGGGGAGTGCCAGCACTCCAAAGAGATTAGCTGGAGTATTTTCATTTAGTTCCTCATTTGGATTTTCTGGGATTCATTACTATTACCTATTTTTCTTCCTGTATATTTTCACAGGGGACCCCTGGTGGCCTAGTGGTTAAGACACTGCACTCTCAGCACCAAGGTCGCAGGTTCAAATCCCAATCCTGCTTCAGGGCCCCCCGGGTAGATGGAGCTCGTCAGCCCCTAAGGCCATCCATCTAAGAGAAGGTCACTCTAAACAAACCTACGTCC
>JAWWLV010000018.1:16024475-16040054 GCA_035041135.1 Platyrinchus mystaceus | reverse complement strand
TCACCTAAAAAATCCATTGCGCAGGCTTGAAAGGTAAAAACACCTTTCCCAGATCTTCGTTCGTGAAGACTGGCCATGAATTACAAATATTTTCACTCAAAATCAAGATTAGAAATGTCCCCAGCTACATTAGTATCTCTGCAGGGACTCCTCACATTTCTTTTTGCAACACACATGGTCCCCCACCACATGCCTATTGGTAAGGCAGGAAAGAGGTGAGGCAGTGACTCATGTAAGATTAACAGCACAATTAAAGTACAAAGCCCCACCTATCCCAGTAGGAACAAAGATCTGGAGCTGCACAACACCTGCTGTCCAGTATTTCTATATTTATTCCATTTTTTTTTAATTTCTGAATACAAACATGGAAAGTAGGCCCGTGTTCAAGGAATGTGAATGAAGGCAATGCTGGCTTTGGAGCTGACATCAGTGTGAGATCAGGAGAACTAGACTTTGCACACAGTCATCTGTTCATTTCTGGATTACAAACCATGTACAAAAAGGTGCAGAAGTCTGTTTCCTCTGTGTAAGTGGGCCTGCCAGCATTCTCAATACCCCATTTCAGCCACAGCTGATGGCTAAAATCATCAATTAGCTAGCTGTGTAGCTGAAATCCTAGAATAACGAGTCTAATCACTTAAAATTAGGATGCTTTTTTCTCTTCTTCTAATATTGGTAATTCTAGAAATAGTCACAGTAAAACTTTTTTATTGCAGCAGCTTCTGTTTAGCACTGTTGAAAAAATGTGTCAGCTTGGGAATCCAGCTGCCAGGGTTTTCTTTGTTTATTTAAGTAAGAAGCAGAGCATGAGACCCACAACCAGCAAGAGGGACGATGAATTAAGTTACTTTTCCATTTCTATGATTCTAGACATCTTCAGCAGCCAGGAGGATTTACAGTACAGAGACAGCATCTCATGTGTGAGTAGATAAGCACACTGTGTCCTGCAGTGTTGTCCCTGCAGAACTGAGCTGGCACTGGGTGCTCAGAAGCCACCAGCATATTGTGCTTTACCTGACTTCAGGCTACTTGTGCCCCTTTTCCTTGGGTAAATGTGCCAAGGTATGGCTGAGAATCTTTCCTCATAACTTTAATTAGTTCCTAACATAGATTAAGACCTCTGAAGTTGTCCAAACAGATACACTGCAGAGATTTGAAAGCTAATTAATATGGAGGAGGCAGAGCTATTTTTTCCTCTCTGCTTTACACAACTACTGTTGAGCTCAAACATGAGCTGTCCACTAGAGGAGGTGAGGAGAAGCATCACATCATGCATCCCATACACGACTTACCTGTGTCACTGAACTGTGCTTGGGGTGGGAGGGAAGGCTGCTCTGCAGCAGTGCCACACAGGGGACTGAGAGGGATCTTCTGGGGAGGAAGGGAAGCAAACAATGCATTGATGTTTCTGGTGCCAGCCATTTTAGGTGGCCTCCTGCCTCACTGCAGTGGGGACCACACCGTACAAGTTTTCAGTTTTAGGACATTGACTCTCAGAGCTTATAAAAAATGCCCCCCAAAACCCTTCAAGGCATCTCAGAATCCTCACCCCACCCCATTTTCAACAGATGTCACATAGTTGACTGTATGACTGTGAGGTTAGCTTCCCTTTCATATGTGGTTCCTCACTACCATGTTGGCAACCAACATAAAAGCATAGGCAAGTGGAAGCTGTCCCTTAGGAAGACCCTTTTCAGAAGGAAAGCATTTATTTTCCTTTGTCTGATTGTTCCTTGGACCCTTTTAGAGAAGATGGTGGCTCTGTGCCAGTGTATCTGCCAGTCATGGCCACAGAGGAGGTGTTACGGACACGGTGTGCTCTGGCTCCCTTCTGCCTGGAACACCGAGAAACTGTGCAGGGTCTGCTCACAGCAGATGAGGAAGACAGTGACTTAAAAATTCTTCTCCCCTATTCAAGCTTGAGAACAAAAGCACTGAGCAGTAGAGGCATGTGGGCTGGCTGCCTGAAAGGTACACCTGGCTTTCGGAAGTAGGAAGGTTTGCTCACGGAGATGGCTTCGGCTTAGGAATCACCTGACAGAGTGAAGAGACTGGTTCCCTTCTGGTAAGGAGGAGGAATAGCTGGGGGGAGGTTGATGGGCCAGGATGAGAACTGGAACATTCTGAAAGCCTTGCTGGGAATTGGCAAATGGTCTGGGAATCTGAGGGCCTAGGTATTGTAACCTGCTTAATTACACTTTTGTCCAGCATCCTGAGCAGCAGCTGGGCATTCTCTGAGTCTGTGAACACTACCCAGTCTCTCTCTCTTTTTTAATTTGTTTATTTTGTTTTGTTGGTTTTGTTGTTGTTGTTGTTTTTTAATTCAACTAGTTAAGTGCAGAGCCTCAGTCAAAATCTTGTATTTTTTAGGTTAGTTCCAGTACAGCGTTACTGATGCCTGAGTTTGATAGTGCTTACAATAGCAGTGAAGCAATCATCTTTTATGGTAGCCATAAACCTCCTTATGTCTTCTCCTGAAGTTAATATAATAATAATAATAGTTTTAAGGGTCTCCTATTACCAGCTGTAAGTCTGATTTTCTAAGGAGAGTCTGCTAATAGTGTTAGTCTGGCTTCAGCAGTTTCTTTTGTCTCAGAGCCCCTTAGAGGGGCAGTGGGTTCTTAGCCAGAATTCTTGTTTTGGTCCTGTAAATGTAGTTTTGTTGTAACTGTAGTTTGTTCCTAATAATATTTATCTGCTTTATTAATTTATTACTGTCTAGATTTTGGTACATCAATTACTTCTGCGTTGCTGACAGCCTAAGAGCATGTAGTTCAAATAGATCAGTATCCACAACCTGTCTCAACTGATCATGATTACATTACTTTCATTTCAGTGAGTGCAGAATTTCCTTCATCAGCTGGTAACATTTTGATTGTATTAAAAATGAAATTCTCAAAACATTAAGTTACCTAAAAATTAATTTGAAAAAATATCAGCAGGAGTTCCTTTCACAGTCTGCGTCTGTGAGAAGTAACTATGTGTCAGAATGTGACTTTAGCCATAGAGGCAGGTAGTCGTGGTGTGTTGGCCACATGTGAGGCCGGTGACCCTCCAGCCTCTCTGATGCTCTTGGGCAGTTGCTGTGCAACCCCCAAGGGATAAGTAGGGAGTAAGATCAACAGTGTGAAGATCAGGGCTATAGTCAGTTCTGCATAGGGAGATGAAAATACATTTTTGGGGTCATGTTATCTGATTGAGCCTATTACACAGTCTCAACTTTATTTTAGTTGGGTAAAGGGAAATAATATTTCTGCCTGCTGGTAGCTCCCATTTTCAGAGACTCACTTTAAAGGCCAGTGTTCCAGGATTTTTTTTCAGTTTTTGGTCCTTAATAAAGAATCTGAGGAAGAGCAAATTAGAAATTACCAGTGTGTTTGGAACATACTTCACTGTTGTCCAGCATCCTAAGAAAAGGATTACTGTAGCTGAGGATGCAGCCAAAGAACTAAAACTTTCAGAGAACATATTCACTGTTGGAAGGACTGTTTCATCCTGTGACAGAATGATCAAGATCCCCTGAAAATTCAGGTTATTAATCCTCTTCTCTCTCTCATATTCATGTTTTTCTTGAGTCTTGTTCTAGGGTGTGAGCAAGATATGTTCTGACCTGTTTTTTTGTCTTTTTGGGTTGCTGCCAGATTGCCCTAAACGAAATGTGTCACTTCACCTTCCTTGTAGGTGGAGATAGGTCCATGTTTTGGCAGTTTAGTAACATCTGGGACTGGTACATACTTAAGTAGGAAATCCATACCCCTGGTAGACTGACCATGAAAAGAGAAAATGATGCATAGAGCCCCCTTCCCTCCCTTCCCCAGGTCCCAAAGAAGGATGCCCAGAGCCCCCTTCCCTCCTTTCCCCATCCCTGCCCACACCATGCCCGCGGCCCGCGCTCGCCATCTGCTGGGTCCTGATGGGAATGGGGCAGGGAAGCCTGGCTGGACTCACGGGAAAGGGGTAAATACCAGGAAACTGCCTAAAACAGAAGGACTTGGTGTGTATCACCGAGACTGGGAGAAACCAAATGGGAACATCCTTCTCCAGGACTCAAAAAATGTAAAGAATTATTAAAGGTTTTTTTGTGGTTGCATTAATTGTGACCTTTCTAGGTGTTTTAAGAACATGCAAAACTACTGAAACCAGTTACATTTAGAACAGTGCACAAATCTGTATAATACTGTCTTTTACAGGGCATGTGCTGCTGTGCAGAAAACAGGATTCTGAAAGTAGTTTATTCGAGGCTGAGAATTACAACATTTGAAATGGTTTCCTAGTTATGGAAACTAAAGCATTGTTTCAAAAGTAGCAGACCACAGAGTAATTTCAGCCATACAAGTGTGCTATTCTGTGCATTTCAGACAGGAACTCAGTGGCTAGACTTGGACTTTGAAAACTTCTACAGCTGTCTTGTCACCTCTTTGGAAACTCATCTGCCCATTAAATTAATATTTTTCTTTTTTTTCCTTACAAATAAATAAATAAAAAAGAAAGGTTTATTTGCAAGGCAGCTTCTTATCTGGTACTCTGTCCTGGAAAGATTGTTTTGTGCTACCAGAAGCTAAGTTCTACAATATAATTTGTTCAAACAACACACTCCAGGATTGTATAAGTCAACCTAAACCAAAATTGCCTCATTTAGGTTTTTGACAAATAAAATACAAAGCTTCCCTTACAGAAACACAAACAAGTTGTGATGCAGAAATTTCATTAAATTCATGTCTATGTTCACATATGCTGGGAGAATGCCTAACTGAATAATGACACTTGCAGCTATTTAAAGGGAGTTTCATTATGATTACAGCGAGGTTGCAAGGTATTTGTATCTTTTCAGAGTAGCAGAGTACATCAAACAATGTCTCCAGTCAGTACCACTGTTCTTTTTCCTGCTGTAGGTGGAATTTCAGGTGTTAACCCCTCCTAGGGGTTCTGTCATTTGGTAACCAGCCTAGCTCTAAGTTACATGGTTAGAAAAGATTAAGTGGCCTACACCCAAAATTTAGGAATGAACACAAGCACTCCTTTTTCTGACTTCTCATCATTGCTGGTATCTGGGCAGTAGTATCAGCCTGCCCCAATGTGCTGTCTTTGATTCTTCAAGGGACAGTTTGGCTTGTGAATGGAAGGAGTATGTGACTTTGCTAATGCTAGAAAAGTAAAACATAACTACCTGCTTGGGTTTTAGGCTTAAACAGCTACAGACTTAATAACTGGATCTTTTTACTAAAAGCTCAATTTTTAGAAACCCTTTACCATATCACTTTCATAGTTATCTGTGACACAGCACTGTCACCTTTGGCAACCAGTAAGTCTCTAATAGGAATAAAGCCTGGAGTAGTCCATAGCAGCAAGCAGGCTTACTCAAGGGAATTAGGAATTAGCCTTTTGTAATACCCTGAGTAGACGTTTGCACATCCTCCAGCAGAGCTAAAAGAACCTCTGCATGCTCAAGGCTATGGGAATACTTTGATTTTACACTGAACAATATCTTGCTACATTTAACTAACATACAGCCCAAGGATATGGTGCTTTCTTCTAGTCTGACAAGGTAGGTGCTTCTCATTCTTCTGTTTTAAGGAGAACAGTAAGGTAAATGGACAGATTGGGTGCAGCTGAGACAATAAATGTGCTTGTCTTTTCTACCACTGTTTGAGTGGCCATTTGCTTGGGTCAAAGGTCTTTTGCAAAGCAGGAAGCTAAAAAAGCCTCACTTTACCTTTACTGTTTTTCTCCCAAGAGGGATTTATCTCTTCCGGTATCTCTTCTGATACTTGAACTTGGATTCATCCTAAGTAGTTTAAATCTGAGCTTTTGTGTTTATACAATAATATTTTTATATACCTGGATTGTGTCATTGAAGCAAAGATATTCTGTCTCTTCCTTGTATTTAGAAGAAGAGAGGGATTATTTTTCTTCTCTTCCAAATGAATAATGAAAGTAAATTTTTAGACATCTGACACATGCTTGAGGAAAAAGCACAGAGGTACATATATATGTTTTGCTATGTACTTGTTAAATGCTTCATCAAAGTTCAGGTTTTTTAGTACTCATTGAAGAACAAAACATTGCTGATACACAGAAAGTACAAGAAATAGATAATGAATGAAAAATTACTGGTGCAGTAAGCACAGTGCAAGGCAAAGACTTGGAATTAACTGATTTTGTCTAACTGGTGTTATTTTTGTTGCACTGTCATGATTTTCTCTTCAGTCCTCCTTGATCTGAAGCAAAGGGGTAGATCTCTGAAAGTCTGCAGTTCCATCCAACTTTACCACCCACCCTGGAATCTGTTATGGTGATGCTTACTCTGAAGTGCACTCATAACAGAAAATTAAATTAGAGCAATACAGTCGTTTTCCTCCTCTCTGTATTGATTGTGTGGCTGCTGAAATGGAGCTTGTCAGTGACTTAGTCACCAGCTGGGCCTTGAGTGTCTCAGGTGAGAAGCTGCCAATACCTCCCCATTCCTGAGCTTCTGCAGGGACTGGCAGTGCACAGCAGCCAGGAAAGAACTAGTGGATATGGATGTAGCAGCTCCAAAGAGAGCTCAATGGCAGCAAGAAAACCTCAGTCTTATGGTCATCTCTTTTAGTTTGAGAGGACTCACTCTTTTGCTGGGTATTTATGAATCATGTCATAAATACAAACACACATCTCAGACAGTCTCTTTACAGCACTGGCTGCCAGTTCCAGGACTGTCAATGGCAAACTCTTCAAAGTGCCTTTCTCCTTGCAATTTCTTGTTCATTTTGCTGCAGAAATCTTACTTGCTATTAATACCAGTCTGAATGGAATCAGCATGTGCCTTCACCCTTTACTCAGACTGCTCAAGTTTGGAAACTAAAAGCTCAAAAGTAAGTTGTGGGCAAACATAGCTCTTCCAAGAATCCATCTTGCAAGGACATCTTGGATAAAATGTGGGTTAAGCTAAGCAAGAGTCATGCATTGTCAAGGAAAGTCTCTGCAAATGGAGTCAATTAGGGATAGAGTCATCAGGAATAATCACATATGGATGTGTTCAAAGCTACAAATGGTTCTTTTCAGACTTGTTTCCATTCAAGCCAGTTGTCAGACTTACTTGAAACTACTTGTCATCACAACTAATTTAAAACCTTTTGTATCAAGCTGAGGCCAAGTTTTCTTTTTAAAAATACCAGTGGTTCAAGTTGCCATATCACTATGTTTCTTTCTTGTTCCATTTGGGATTTCTTTTTCATTCATGGTTACAACTAGATGTGTCCTCATAAAATAGCTCTTTGGTTTTTACTGTCCTGAATTTTATTAGGGAATAATAATCCTGTTAATGACTGTGAAAATATTACAGCCTCGAATGTGTTTTCTCTTTTTAATGCTAAAATTTTCAGCAGAACCCTGTGGGAGTAGTGGGTAGTGAGAAGGTACTGTAGCTCTGCTTGTTGGCTCTTCTGTCACTTGGAGAAGGGAGTTATCAATGCATTCCAGGAACTTGGACTGTTTATGCCCTTCTGTGTTGTCCCTCCAACAGGTATGGGACTGGTTGAAGTCCCCCGTAAAGACCAGGGCTTGTGGACATGAGGCTGCTCCTGTCCATTCCTCTTCCTGGTCGGGGGGGCCTGTGGCACACCCCACTGTAATGTCCCCTGTCCCTGCCCTCCCTCTGATGCTGACCCAGGGGCTCCTCCTGCATCCCAGAGCTCCATGTGCTCCAGCTGCTCACTGACACATCCGCTGCCTGCCTTCCTGTATCCTTCTATTCACAGTTCCAGTCACAGAAGCCATCCCACCACCCCTTAGTGATGCCAATGTAGTTATTTTTGGAATGATTCCAGAAGGCCAAGGCATGGGCCCTGCTGAGCTGGATACTGTACAGGCAGAACCAAGAGGTGATCAGTGCCAGCATGTGCACAGAGCTGAATGCAATCATTTACTGGCTTTACACCACACATGCACAGCCATGTGATAATTGCCTTACTTTGTCCTTTTGGTTGATTGCTGTTGTATTTGCTTATTCACAACTACAGCCAATGTCAGAATTCTGATTCAAATGTGTCTCCATGCTGAGAATTATTTGGCTACAGTGAAACAGTATAACAACAGTTTTCTAATTTAGGCCCAATCCTGCAGATCCTGGAAAAGCCTAGTTCATATCGACTTCATTAAGGGTGGAATTCAGCCTACTGCTGAGGGCTGGCATAAAGCCCATCTATGCTTAACTCTCCCCTAAATCCTAAAATATGCACTGCTTTTGTTTTTGAGCTGTGGTAAATTTTATGTGGAGAGTTCCACACCTGTAAGGTGTGTAGGGTTGGGCCCTGACATCTGTAGTAATTGCCATGGGGAAAAAAAAACCACCAGAAACATGTTCTATTGCACAGCACAGAGCACTTGGTGAACTGGAATTTGTTTTCATAGTCAAGAAGTTTTCTTCATCCTCTGTCAAATTAGTCTTGGACTATATTCATTATTTACAAATTTGCTCTCAAGACTGTACCTACTCATAAAATATTTCTCGAAGCTCTTAGTTTCATTGTTCTTCCCTTGTCCTGTAGCACATGAAGATGAGATTTTTGAGGGCAAGTGGGGAAAGCTGCTTTGAGTAGACTAATAAGCAGGTATATATTGACTGGATGTATGTGTGTGTATGTATATTTTCAAACACTAAGTGGACCTGCTCATTTTAAATTTTGCACTTTCTCTGTTGAGGCAGGAACTCTTTAAAAAAATGAATAGCAAATCAGACCAGCTTGGTAAGTTCAGCAGCAGCAGTGTGATAGTGACAGGCAGTGCAGGCAGGGACTTTGCTGTGCTGGTGATTCTGCAGTGCTGACTCCCCTAGGTTTGCACAGCCTGGGTTTGGTGGCACTTATACTGCGCCTTCAGTAAAAGAGCATCTGATGTCAGCTCAGCATCTGGGTTACAGAGTTTTCCCAGGTGCAACTCTTAGTCATGTTATCCGGGGTCATTGGGCTATGATTGTTTCCATGAGTAGAAAAACAAAGGCATGTGAGGAAACATTGCCAAAACATGGTTTATTTCTGTGTTAGTTCCCCCAGTTCCCCTCTTTCAGTCGTATGTTGATGTTTTGATGGAGACTCAAACTTGAGACCCTGGAATACATTTTAATTAACAGAGGTGAAGGAGAGAAGGAACTGTGCAGAACTGCCTGTGAGCAGCCTGTACTGAGCTGCCAGAATGGACAGCTCCTAAAGATATGCAGACTGGTAAATATGTTTTCTAGAGGAGTGTAATGTATGCACCAGAAAGGGGCTTTCTATGAGGAAGAAAATGCCCCCAGTTGTGCCTTAGTTCCTGGGCACAGACAGACAAATGTTTGCCTAAATGTGAAGTGGCAGTCTAAGAGTCTTTTAGTTTTTATAAATCACACAATATAGTTAAAAAACCTGTTTAAAGAGCTTTTCCCTTCTGAAGGCACCTTAAAGTCAGTGTTGCAGCAATAATTGTGCTAAGCGTATGCTGTAGGTGCAGTCTAGATGGTCTGTTCCAGCAATACACATTTTACACTCACGAGTTTTTCCCAGCTTAGTGAGTAAACATATAGTCTTAGGTGACTACAGAAAGATTAGTTTACTTCAGTGGGCTTAATCTATGACATAGACTAATCTTGATGTGATCCTATTACTGCAAGGTCAGCTGGGATTGTAGTGTTTGATTGTCTTGCTTTGCTAATTTCACTGCAGCATTTGTGTTTTGGACCAGTTTTTGTCTTCATTGGTGCCTCTGAGACTTTGCAATCAGGAGAGAGAGATGGCTAACAGATGTGATCCCAACTGTAAAAAGTTAGGACATTTGACTATGAAAAAGGAAAAAGAGAAGTCCTTGTGCCATCATGTATCCCCTTATCAGTGTAACTTGTTGAACTTTAAGAAGTAGCCAAGAAAATCCCCCATCATCTGTCAGGTCTCTGGAGATTTGTGTGCCAGGATTTGGTCAGTTGGAATGTATTACTGTGGTGAGTGTTCCTAGCAGAAATGGAGAATCTGTAACTGAAGGAGCTGGTAAAGGTGGGAATTCTAAAATTGCTTCTGGACAGAGACCTGGGTAATGGGTCTGTCACAGCCAGCTTTCACAGAATCACAGAATATGCTGAGTTGGAAGGGACCCACGAGGATCATCAAGTCCAACCCTCAGCCCTGCACAGGCCCATCCCCAAGAGTCACACCATGTGCCTGAGGGTATCATCCAAACCCTCCTGGAGCTCTGGCAGCCTTGGTGCTGTGCCCACTTCCCTGGGGAGCCTGTTCAGTGCCAACCACCCTCTGCGGAAAGAATCTTTCTAATTTTCAACCTGACCCCGCCCTGACACAACTCCAGGCCATTCCCTGGGTCCTCTCCCTGGTCCCCCCAGAGCAGAGCTCAGTCCTGCCCCTCCTCTGCCCCTCCCCAGGAAGTTAGAACTGCAGTGAGGTCTTCCCTCAGTCTCTTCTTCTCCAACTGAGCACACCAAGTGCCCTCTGTGTCCACATATGGCTTCCCCTCCAGGCCCTTCCCCATTTTCCTTGCCCCCTTTGGACACTCTCTAATGGCTCAAAACCTCCTTTGCCCAATACCCTTGGAGGGCAGAGCAGGCTGTGGCTGGGAGGTCGAGGTCCAGGAGTGATCTGTAGCTGCCCAGGAGCCGTTTGTTTCTCATGAGTAACTTGGCACATCTCACCATGGAGCGTGAACTGGATCTACAAATAAAAGGGATGAGGTGCCCCTGACTGTCCGAGAGGGAGAGGGTGTGGTGGTGTCTTTCTGTAGCACAAGCACTAGAGCAACTCCTGTTGGCAATCCCCAGGAAATCAGGGAAAACATAAAGGGGCTGCCCTACTCTTCTATGTAGATTGGTAGTTGTACGTTTTCTAGTGCTTGGTAGGCAGATGGAGCCATGAGTTTTTCACAAAATTGGCTTTTAAAATTTCTCCAGTTTAGTCAGGCTTCACTGCTTTGATATGCATTTCTTAACAAGCAACTGTCAACAGAAAGTAAAACACTACAATCAGAAAACATTCAGCATAATGCCAAAATTCACTGGATGTCACCAGGCTCAGTGAGTTCTGCAATGACAATAAACAAGGACCAGCAATAAAACAGGTGCTAAGCTCTGTCAGACAAGGCCATCTAGAACATGCTGATTCATTGCTTGCTGATGTGAGCTAGAGTTGTTTCCTGACTGCATCATCTGTCAGAGATAAATTTAAATTAAATAAAGAAACCTCCATGTGGTAGAGTTATAATGGAGCGAAGGGGGATAATGATATTATATTTGTATTTCTCCTTCTTTGTTTTTCTTACTTCTGATGATGTGTGAACTGTGAAATGAGATGTTTGGTTTTTGTAGCCAGCCCTTTTAAATGAGCATCCTTGAAAGTTCAGCTGAGGTTTCCCTTTCTTCTCTTTTGTAAAGTTTCATTAATATTACTGTGAAGAGCTGTAGGCTTATTAATACAGTTAAGAATGTTCGTATGAAAATGTAGGGATTGTTTGCTCAAGTACTTTGTAAACCATAATCATACTTGTATCTGTCCAAGAATTCCAAATGACTTTACAAATATAATGGAATTCAGGGTCTTTGCAGGGGTTTATATGATTGCTCCTTTTGTTCAGATAGAGAAACCAATGTATTAAAGTTATGTGACTGACCTGTCCATGGTCCCATACAAAATCAGGGACAGGAAGAGATGATCTGATTGTCAGTTCCTTACTTTACTTCTGAGCCATTCTACCTCTTTTCTTTGCTTTCATCTTGCAGCTTATTGTCCTTCATAATGTCTTGTTCTTCTGGCAGCAAAATGTATTCATATGCACATTTCTAGATTTTTCTCTAGGTTACAGTTACCATTATTGCTAACTAGTCGAAATTTATTTTGTGTATTTTAATTATTTTTCTTACTCAAAAAGCAATTTTCACAATCAGAGCCAATATGATGATGTACAATACCAGTACATTAGGGTTTAGAAAAGTCAGTGGCTAATTAAGTTCCTTTTCTTACAGAGAGGTTTTTTAACATCTCCTGGACAATTGATTGTGAATAAAGATGAACATATTCAACATATTAGACCTTTTCCACATGCTAATGCAGTGTAAGAGGTGTTTAATATTAGACATGCTTATATTTCTAGAGGGAGGACAGACAGTCCTCCATTCGAAAATCCTATGCTTTCCCTTAAAGGAAACACGTGCTGCAAAGCATCCACCAGATGGTGCTGGTGATACCTAAAAAGGTGTGAGTGGGCAGCGAGGGGCCGAATTTTGGGGGGTGAGGAGCATTTGCCACGGAGGAGCACAGTGCCCTGAATGGACGCAGCACTGTGCACTTGGGATTTCACAGTGCAACTCAGTGCTGTGAACAAGAGAGCTGATACTCAACAAGCACCTAGTGGAAATCTGTCCTTCCCCCTTTGCAGAGTAGAGAGCAATTCAGGTATCTACCAATACGAGCCAGTTGCTTCCTCTCCCTCGGGAATGATGGAGCACAGTAGGAAGACTCATTTCTGCTGCTCAGACATACCAGTTGGAGGTCCAGTCTTGTGGTGGGAAGCAGAAATAAGCTACTTCCTTCCGGAGTTACAAGCTCATTCTTTCAGTTCTCAGATCAGTGGGGTTTTGTGGGCTGGTATCTAGAGGTGCAGTTCAAGGCTTCAGTGCTTACTTGCAATTAAATTCTCATTTTGCTTATGATTTAATTCTTCAACTCTCTCTTTTTCTTCACTACCCTTTCAAGTCCTCTGTAATTAGCTAAATAAAAGACATTCTTTCTTTCAGCCTTCAGTTTAGTTGCTGGTAGATATGGAAATGTTCTGGATTTATTTAACTAGCTTTGTTTGAGACCGCGGTAGTGCATTGAAAAAAGTGATGTATTGTAAATTGAAATGATGATTTTACTCAGCTGAAATGAAAACAGACCCTCTCGTTACTCTCCTGAGATCCTGTCCTCATTGAAATCTATGTCCAAACCCCATTTGCTTGCAAGATTGTGAGGTTGAAGCTGATTTCTGTCTATGTTTATAGAGTATACATCAAAGTCACCCAGCATGAATCTCATTTTCAGTGGGGGGCCACCACCAATGGCAGTGGCTCTACTTCTGAAATCAGTCCTTTTTACATTTTGGATCTAGGGTCACCCTGCTCACACCCAGAAGGGCCTCAGCATCTTCCCAGTCTGCCCAGCCCAACAGACCCTTGGTGTTCCCCTCTAGCTCCAGTTTGTGGTTCCAATAACAGGGTTACCATTCCATTTTTTTTACAGAGCAAAAGTACCTGTATTAATGTACTCACAGTTTCAACATGTTTTAGACATAGGAAAAAAAACATTTCCAACTGTATTTAACAGAAAATATTTGAAGGCATTTTATTTACCACCTCTGATTGTTTACATATAAACAGAGTGCTTGGAAAATAATGAAAATATAGGGGAAATGAAGAAAAATCTGACCTGATTATTCAGGCAAACTGATGATAATGGCCATTCAGGGTTGAACACTTTGTCAGTACCTTTTACCGGTGTTGGCTAACAGGTGTTTTAATTTAGGACAAGGAAATGCCTTGTCACATAGACAGGTCTGAGTCCAATGAGAAGTCCTTGCCCCGGCTTGATGATGCTCAGAAAATGGAGAACGTTGCAGCAAAGCTGATCTGTAAAATAATCACATAAAGTGCAGTGTAATCCTTTCTGTCAGCTAATTTATTGTATTACATGACTGTGAGGACTGAAAAGAGTTATGGTTTCCTGTCTGTCTAAAAGGAAAGTCACTTTTAAGTGTTCTGAGACTGAACAAACATAATTGTAATTAATTTGTTGTCATTATCCTTAAAGTAGAAGTGAAATCCTAGAATGTTTTTAAATGCTTAGCTTTGTATCCAGAGTAAAAGTGTCTTTGCTTATTCTGTTTGTGTCCCTAAAACCATTATGAAGTTCAGTCTGCATACAGTCTTTTTTAATTGTTATCTTCATAGCCCCATTTTTAGAATTCAGGTTTTACTTCCCCATGTTTCAAAGAAACATAAGTCAGCAAATCAATTTTCTTTTCTTAGCTTTGAAGACCTATCTGTTTGCAGAATCCCAGAATGAGACAAGGAAATGATTTGTCAGACTTCTCCCAAGTGATCCCAAATATGTCCCCAGCTCTTTCAGCTTGGTTGGAAGTTGAACATGTGATGCAGTAGTGAGGGAATCCACTGTCCTGGTTTCAGCTCTGTGTCTTTGAGGACAGCAGGAAGCTGTCACTAGCTCTCTAATTCCATAGTGGGCAATTTGCATGGGAAGGAAGTCACTGTCCATGGGGTTGTGGCACATAATAAACCATCGAGGCCTAAATTCTCAGAAATACTCCTTAACCATGGGCCAGATCTGCACCAATGCCCACTGAGACTGACTTAGAAAGTCTTACATGCTGAATAAGGGTCTTTGCTTCTGTTTTTGAACAGTCATTTGAGGCAACAAGAACCTGAATTGAAGAACTGTGGCAGCTCCCATTTGCTATTATAGGAGCTGTTGCTTGGTCAGCATTTTTCAGAATTAGATCAGGAACTGTCTGAGCTTGAGCAATCAAAATTAGTGAGTTTCTTGTCAATATTAGAGCCTTTAACAAACTATACTTTTCCTTATCTGTAAACCAGTGTTGGATTACTGTTATTATTCTGGGTAATATTTATAGGAAGAAAAAAAAAAAAGAGAGCACAAGTAGAAAATTATATTGATGTGTGAAGTATGGGTCTGTTATCCTTCCCATGGATATGAACTGAATACTGAGCCCTGGTAATGAGGGGCTCCTGAAATCAGGACAGGACTCCAGATGTACACTGGTGAGTGCCAGTCAGGGGGAAGAAACATCTCCCTGTCACTAACACAGCCCTCCGCCCTGCAAGGGCGCTCTGCTGGCTCACGTTCAGCTTCACTTCACTGAAGTTACCCTTCTGGGCTTCAGTTCAGCACAGACAATCTAAACTGCTGAGATGAACATGGTTTTTTCATTTTGAATTTTCCTT
Organism: Platyrinchus mystaceus; assembly: GCA_035041135.1. Lineage (NCBI taxonomy): Eukaryota > Metazoa > Chordata > Aves > Passeriformes > Tyrannidae > Platyrinchus > Platyrinchus mystaceus. The sequence goes on along the minus strand of JAWWLV010000018.1, from coordinate 16,025,089 downwards.
TGAATTTGTCTTTGTGGATATAATGTGATACAGAAGGCCTGACAAAGTGTCACACCTTCTGTGTCCTGGAGACTGGGGCAGAGTGCACCTGTAGGAAATGTGCAGCAATGCCAAGGGGGACTGGGGGCTATTTCCCCAACAAGCTGGAGGAATGACTGACACAAACTTAATAAAACTTTACTAAGGCGGCCACAAAGCCCATATATTGGTAGGACCTAGAATCCTGGTGAACTGGAGGTTAAGGTGAGCAAGCAGAACGCCCTTGCGGTGTTGAAGGCTTTATTAGTAAGAAGGAAATGTTTATTCCCTCTGACTGACACTCATGAGTTTGCATCTGGAGTACTGTCTTTATTTTGGAGCCCATTAGTCCAGGAGATAGATTGACAAATGAAGTGTTCAAGCTTCTTCAGAACTTGAAAAGGTAGAACTTTTGTGTTCTTTTCCCTTGTCTTTAGCAACATGGAATCTTTGTTTTGACTGGTTTGATTTCTATTCCTCCTCACAACTCCATAAACTTGCCCATCATTTAGGTCTCATTCATGTTAATAGTAAGGCCAGAAATTATAGTCCTGAATATAATGTTTAAAAACAGCTCTTTAATATGTACCTAATGT
>JAWWLV010000018.1:15966391-16000868 GCA_035041135.1 Platyrinchus mystaceus | reverse complement strand
TTTTCTCCTCGAGAGTGATCCTGTGTGTGTGCTCAAAAGAAGCAGCAGCGTTATAGATGGTGTGTCTCCAGGCCTCCAGATTGGAGGCCAGAGTAGACCAGTGGTGAAGATCAATATGGCCAAGGCTGAGGGATTGTTTCAGGGAATCCTTGTATCTCCTCTTTGGGGCTCCTCTCCAGCCAGTATTATGAGTATATATTTGATTCCATTTTGTTCTCAATTCTTCCCAGTAAAATGGCACTCAGCCTGCTGGTTGAGTGGATTTGTGATTCTTTCCAAGGATCAGCCATGGATTAGTGAAGCACAGCTGGTGTGTTTCTCACGCCAAGTAGTTTTGGCACATTTTTTTTCATTTTTAATGTTCTTCTCAAAATAAATCCTGACTCCTTTTCTTTGCCTTTTCTAGGGGTTTCTTCTCATTCAGTAGTAAACTTCATCTTTCATCAAACTGTGTGTTAATGAGACTGAGCAAACAGGCATTGCTGCAATGACTCTTTACCAGAAAGTGAATTTAAAGACATGCTCTTACTGTAGTTTGACAAATAAAATTCTTGTTTAAATAGTGAGTGTTTAAGTAGTGAGTGAAGTGAGGTTTTTAAGCTGCCAGTCTAAAATGCCAATGATCTCAGCAAGAGGGTGGTATGTAGGAGTGTATAGGTTCTTGAATTGTAGAGTTTGTGGGAATCCTGGCTAATAAAGCTGTCTTCCTTGTATCATTATTGGAACTTGTGTTCCATATCCACCTTCCATTTAAAGTTGCAGATTAGAAAGTTTAGAGTTTCCACCTTCGTGTAGAGAGCTATAAGAGTTTCTGAGCATCTGTTAAGTATTTAAGTGTTTGTTGTGGGGTTGTTTTGTTTTGTTTTTTATTACCTCCCTTAGGTTCAGGCTGACCCACCTTCCCCTCTGTCAAAGATGGTACCAACCAGGGTAAACACTAAATTCTGCCCTCTGGTCTGGCCGCTAAAGCTTGAGCCAGCAAGCCGTGCTGTGTTTGGCACATGCCAAGTCTTTTTCACCTGGCAGTACACAGCATTCAGGGCAGGAGACTAAAACAGAGGTATTTATTCATGGGTTTACTGTTCCTTGCAACTTTAGAAACCCTATTTAGTTCACTCCTTTTTATATCTCTGGTGGATACAAATTCACTCATACGCACAGCAGTGCTTGCTAAATATTTTCTGTTACATTAGTTCTTCTTATCCTTGTTGACTATAACTATACAAGTGGGTTGTGCTTTTCCAAGGCACTGCAAGCCTAGTCTCTGTGTAGATATGTATGCTCTGTGAAGATTTCAGTATGGTGATCAAGCTGTTTGAATCTTGGCTCCTGTTTGCATTCATTTACAGTGACAAGAAAGTGCATTTACTTCCAAGATGTTCTCAAGTGGCATTTTTGCACTGTTCTCTTTTTGATACAAAACAGATCTTTTTTGGAGAAGCACACAATAACTTACACATTTGAAGTTATTCACAGGAACATCTGAAGAGAAATGTTCCAAATTCCACCTTTCCATGTTGGAAAAGTGAAGGAGGTGTTTGGTTTGCGTAATTCAGCTGTGCAGCAGAGCTTGTTGAATTACAATCTGCTTTCATCAACTCCTGCTTGTAGCTTTGGATTCTGCATCTGTTTTGCTCAGTCTTGCATTTCAGTGCTTGAAAGCATTGATCACAAGCCTTTCTTTTTGGAAGGACTCATTTAACCTGCAGGCTGTAACTGTAAATCGGGCATATTGCTTTCTTGTTCATAAAAAGTACAAAGTACTGAATGTTTCCTGGGTCTTTTCCCTGATAAAACAAACCTGTGCTGTGGTGCACAGATCTGCTCATTGATAGTCCTGAAATAGCATTATGATAAAATTAAGATTGCTGGCAGTACTTTAAATAACATGCTTATTTCCTAGGCTACTCTTGTTTTAGAAGGCTGTTTTCTTTTCCCTGTGCTATTCTTGAATGGCTGCTGGGGGAAAGAAAGTGAAATCTCATGCTAATGTTTTATGCCAGTGAGCTGAAACTCTGTCGTAATCAGAGCTTCATGGAACTGCACATTCAGCAAAGTTGAACAGTGCTGAGAACACGTCCTGAGAGTGCCCAGCTTAGCCTGAGCTTTGCAACTGAAAGGCACAAATCATCTTACCTAATCTTTCATGGGAACTTCCAGCCTCCAAAGCCAGTAAAATAAGCACACTGGTGCTTTCTACCACTCCATGAAAAGGCATTCTTTTATCTTTAGATATCATTAAAGTATACCTATATAATTTGTATAGATGCCTCTATCAGAAGTGTAAACAATGTAGTAAAGATAGTTATGCACAAGACAGAAGAATCTGAATTTTTCTGTGCAGTGAATAACACATGGTCAGTATCTTTATGAATGAAAGGAACAGGCAAGCCACTCTGTGCAGAGCAGAGAAAGAGACATGATGAGGGAAGAGTGTATGTTTCTTAATGATTATAATGCAATGTGTGCAGTAGCTGTAAGACATGGGTTTGGTTTCTGTTTTTTTTAATACTTGTCCCTGCGTGTTTTCTGTGTCAAGTCAACTACCAATATAAATAAAAACTTCATTTATCATGAATAATGCTGAGAAGGAAAGCCTAGATTCTATCTAACTGTGGAGTTGCTGATGATGGCTCTACTACATGCACTCAGAATTGACAATATGTCTGTGCCTTCCTTTATACTGATCCTTCTTAAACTCCCCAGTGGGGCTGGATGCCCCCTGACAAGGATCTAGTACTCTCTTGGACCTGTTTAGGAAGCCATTCAAGAAGAAAAGGAGTGCATATTTTCAGGACTTTTCAGAACTATGATAGTTTGGGGAGAGAAGAGGATTCAAGATAAGAGTAAACTCCAGCCTGTATCTGTCAAACCAGTCAAACCAGGGTCTTATTACCAAACAAGCCAGGAAAACAGTGGCAAGCACTTCCAAGGACACTGAGATAAATGGAGTGGGATGTATGGAAGTACACTTGAAAATCTTGGTTTTCAGAGCTGTAAGATAAGACACCTCTATTTCAAGCCTACTGGCATTCATCAAGCATAGCAAGCGGTCAGTATGCAAAACTTTTATATAACTTGCAGTAAAGAACCAGTGTCATACTAGAGAAGAAGGTCCTAAACAAGCCCAGGAAGCAGAAACTTTGGATCAGTATTAGGCACTTTCCCTCTGTCTCTCTGTCTCCCTCTCCCTTTCCATCTCCCCCTTTTTCTTCCCTGCCACCTTTCCTTTTCCCTCAGAAAAGGGAGGAAAAGAGGTAAGAGGAGGCTACAAGCCTTCACTGAATGAACAAATACCATAAGAGTTAATGTATTAATGAAAACTGGTAAGTGTAAGGTCCAAACAGAGTGCAACCATGAGCTCCCAAAAGGAAGGGAAAGCAAGCAGGAAAGCCATCTAAGTGGAATTCTCATGAGTTCCAGCCAAAGAATATTGTGACCTGAGAGAAACACACTCCAAATATCTCAAGCACTGCAATTCTGTAAGTGTAACTTGTTGTGGTATAGCTTTGATGAAATATGAGAAATATTCACTCTTAAAAGGCAGGCTAAGGAGGTTGATACACACTGCACATTCCAGCAGGATTATTATGGAACAGGTCTTGGAACAGAGATAATGCCCCAGATTTCAGTCTGCCACATGAAAGAAGCATAGATGTGATTCCTACAGCTAAATTACCTAAATGTTTTTAAAGGTGTGTATAATATGTTGCACATGTACTTTAATCCATATATATGAGGTCTATATTTATGCTTTGTGCTTTACAAACTGAAAAAAAAAATCTATCTGTTTTAGCAAGCTCTCGATCTCAACAGCAGGGCAGGATTGGAAGCTCAGGTCAATGGTTTCCAGCATGTACTTTGTGCTTCCACATCTTCAGTGGTCACATCTCATGTTAGATCCAGGAGGCTACAAGACCTTTTGTGGTAAATCTGGATTCTTCATAATCTGTTCAGATAAAAGTACAAGAGTCAGCATGTAAGCAGGCATACTGATACAGTCAAGTCTTCCTATATAGCACCCGTTACACTTATTTTAAGTTTCAGAACTTCTGCTTTACTCTAGAACTGTGTTCTATGTTTATTGAACTTCTTTCACATGCTAGAAAAGTCAGAAAAGCAGTCTTATGATGGGTATATCAGCAACACTGAGTAGGAGAATGAATAGAAACATTTCTTTGAACTCGCTTCTTTTTCTCTTTTGCCAAGAGAAACATCTAAACTAATTAATTAGAAAGTCTTCCATTGAGAATAAATTAATCTACTGCAAAATATACATTTGTTCAACATCAAGTTCAGTTTTCCTATCACTCTCAGTTGTTGTTCCAACAAACTTCAGTTGATTGCACTCGATCTTTTTTAAGTATTTTGCAGTTAAACCTGTGTGCTGAAGCAGCTGGGAGCTTGTGCTGCTGCTCTGTTGGCCAGCAGTGACAATGCCTCCCAGCTCATTCTGTGATGGGGGGCTCTCTGTGTCTCCTGCACAGCTTTGTGGCAGACTGGTAGTAAAGCTTCAGCTCAGCGTATCAATTTATATAAAGAATGGCATTAAGGGTTGAGCTTAGGTGTGCTCTTAGCTCTGCTTATGTGCCTGTTGCTGGTGTACAGAATCACCAAGTAGGTTAAGTTACCACAGTCTTTACAGAATGAACTAATAAAGCCTGGGCTGCCACATTTAAATGTGCTATCCTCTGTCAGAGGGAACTTGATTATCTTGAACAGGAAGTTAGAAAATTGTCTATATAAATTTACATACTGACTTGCAAACTCTGTGACTTCAAGGTGAAATGATGGTATTGTAACCCACTCTTCTAAGTGCCAGTCTGAGAAGAAGATTGGAAATGCAAGTTTAAGGGGTAAATTATGCATGTCTCATGGAATCTAATGAAACTGAGCATTTATTCAGAAACACTTGCATTTGTTCAGCCACTACCACACTTAGCAGAGCGAATACTTGCATCAAAATGTAAAACTAAATACACTAGGGAGAAAATTCCTAAATTCTTTTTTAGCAGTTATACAGCTGAAGATTACTGAAACTAAATAAGATTTAGAGATTTCATCCCCTTCCCAGTAATTCTTAGAAGAATTATTAACCTCAGAATCTCTCTAACAAGAGTATTTGCTGCTTGCTGGCATTTCTGTTTTAATTACTGGGGGGAACATAATGCATTTGACAAAGCTGAAAACTGCAATGCCTTGTACTGTTTCAGCAGCTTACTGTGCTTTTAATTCATCTTAACCCATGTGTTGATCAGCAAGACCTGCATTTAGGACAGCAGATTTCTAGCCAAATGTCCCATGATTTCAGAGCACCTACAGGCTGTTTGGCTTGGGACTAACACTCACTTCCCAAACTTTAATCAGCAGATAAACAGATGGGACAATCCATGTTAGTGCATTGAACTCTTCACATGAAAACAGCTAGCAGAGCAGAGGGTGTTCTCTTTATTGCAGAAGATGCTGGTTTATGCCTATTTTGACTCATGATCCTGTGCACACCTAGATACAGCATGGACTTTAAACAGCTTTCTGTGTATGGCATAGTTTTGTGGAAATCTGGGGGCTCTTCGTGGCTGTAAAATTAAACACATATGTTAAGCATTTACAGAATCAAGAGTTCAGCAAATGCCATTGTGTTAAAAGCTGGGTGTGAGCAGGCCAGGTAGGAGAGGAATTCAGGCCCTCAGTCCCCTGGGAGGGGGTGTCATGGGTGCTGCTGATGTGTCTGCCCTGAGTGATCAGCACTTTTTTCTTTGTTACAGCTCCTCTTTGATGTCAGTTGTGCTTAAGCAGAACACACAGTTGGTGTCTGTTTTTTCTGTACAAAGCCTCTTGAAACACAAAAAAAAAGGGGTGAGGGAAGGAGAATTGTGAAACATATACAATTACCACTGTTGCTATGTGGAGTTTAAAAGCTTTCCACAAGAGAGGAGTAGTAGTTATGGTACTTGACTGTATTACAAAAACACTTATCAGTGGGTGAAACTTTGTCAAAAATAACTCATTTCCCTTGAACTTCTCACAGGATGGAACAGCCTTTCTTACATTAACACTAGATTACAAAAAAGCTGTGTCAATTGACTTCTGTTCTGCTCTAAAAATACTCTTTCCAATTCCAGTCCCTTCACGTAACTAGAGGAATGCTGCAGATGAGTTCAGAGATGAACGTGGACAGTAAAGAAGGCAATTATTTTACTTAGTTATACATCTGTGTCAGACAGAGAAGAGTTGCAGTGGTAACATTACAATGTTGAAAGAACCGATTCATTTTATTTTACAGTCCTGTCCATCTGAAAGCACTTATTCCCTGCATAAGTGGCAGTTTATATTTTACAGGAACTTGGTGTTTTCAATAGATTGTAGAGTGGGAGGAAAGGGGTGGATTGTACAAAGGACGGAGTAAGGGGAACACGTTTTCTACTGCTGCTGCATGTGTGGCTTCATCAGATACTGAGGTCATAATAAATTTGCTGGGGATAATAGCCTGTACGTCAAACTAGGAAGATAATTCCATTGCACATTTCATTTTGTGCAGAGATTATCACATTTCAATAAATGTAGCTTGGTTTATAGGAATCAGATTGGGCCATTTCTCACCACTGCTGTTCATGGGTTATAGTGTTAATTGATTGTATTAAGGCTGTTGAGGTGCTGTTTGTATTAGCTGTTCTGCACTCGGAATGTCTGGGTAATTCTTCACTGGTATGAAGAAGATTTATGATTATTTTGTTATCAAAATGTTTCTTCTTTGGGGTTGCTTTTTGGCTTTTATGGATGAACTCAGGTTTTATTGGAACTCTAGAGGCTACATGCCGTGTTTTTTCAGCCCACAGTGCAGTAAGGTATGTGACAGCCCTATCCTCTCTGTGCCACAGCCACCTCCCCAGCAGTGAGGCCTTGTGCTCAGAAGGGGAAAAGACTCAAGTGTTATTCCAGAGCAAAAACTATCATCACTTTTGGTGAGAATGTTGTTCTGCCTTGGGTGTTTTGTCACTGACTTCAGTGCATTGTTTAAGCTCATCAGATCATTTAATGTAAGCCCTTCCTTTGTGCTCAGGTGTTGTGTACCTGGCCCAAGCCGTAACTGCTACCTCCAAGGAAAACCAAAACATAACCAGAGCTGGAGACACTTGGAATTTAGTTCCCCTGTTCAGCCTTGCACAGTGACCACAGCCCAAGACTCTAATATAGTCTTCTCTTCCAGTGTTTTGTCTTTGAAGTTTTCAAATAGTCCGTAGAGTTGCAGATTTGATAGTGGTGTCAGGTGATACATGTTGTACCAGAATCTGTTGGGACATGCACTTAAAAAAATTATTACATTTTTGTATAATTAAGAGACCTGTAGTTCAGGGGTTGTTTCTGTGTTTTCATATGTGCTACTGCTTCATGAGTTCTTTGTGGACAGAGCATTGCAGTGAATAGTCATGAATTTTGCTGCTACAAGGCAGTATTATTAGGGTGGTTATGAATAACTAACCCTACTCCATTTTCATGTGAACAAGATGACTTGTCATGAGCCATCCAGCCATCGTTGTCCATTCCTGAGTCTCACCTCGCTTGTTTTTCGTTATAAGCAGATGGTTGTCTCGTCATTTCTCGTCTGTTCTGACACCCGTAGCTGTGACATTTGTGTTAATGATCATCACAAGTTTCACTAGTTCAGTGTTTCATTTTGTGAAATCCTACTCATTGGTTCAAGCTGTAATTCAGCCATGAAAAAAATACAGGGTTCTCTGAGCTGCACTTTGTCTCAGTTGTGACAATAGCTTTGGCTTCTAGGTAGCACTTGGTTCCTCTCAGATGTCAAAATTTGGGTCCCAAGGGGATTTTGACACTGGTTTTTGTGGTTTCCCCACCCTCTTCCCCTTCTTCAAAACTTTTTTAATTATGTCACACTGTAATTATTGCTCATGCCTTTATGACGTTCACATTTATAGTTCACTGGGACATTTCCAATTTGGATTTGGTCTGATAGTGACTGTGAGGAAGATTACAATATATTCCTTGGGTGTTTTGCATGTAGTCTGGCTCAGTTCCTACTCTTGTACAATTTTATATATAGTCTAACAGAAAAAACCCTAAAGCATTGCACCTTACAGTACATTTTAGTATTTCAAAGTTCAGCTCCCACATTTGCTATCCCTGAATTTTACTTCTGATATATGAATGCACTAGTGTCTACATGATATGGCTTGAAAACTTTACAGAATACTACATAAACAATGCAGAAGAAGAAACTGAGGAGAAAAAAATATTTCCTTCATACTAGTTGAACTAATTTGCTTTTATTAAGGGTGTAGTTTCAAGACCAGTAAGTATCTGGAAAGAAATGATATCTTGTCTTCGTGTTGATTTCATTGACAGAGACACATTTGAGAGAGATCAGAATATGCATCAGCTCAGAAGTGTAATGTGTTTTATCTTTTTGTTAAGAAATGCCATTATCTGCATTCAATAAGTGAGCTATCCAACATGCCAATCAAAACTTAACACTTGGGAAGAATTGTGTTTACTGAGCTGTCCATTATTCATACATAAATATAACTGATTACCCAGGCGTTACATTTGCAGTAGTTGAAATAAAACCATAACAACTTGTTACTTTTCAAACATAGCCAAGTTGTTTGCTATCAGTGAAGCAAGCATATTTTATTTTGGAGGTGGGAGTAATAAGGGCATGGTTTGACAGTGAAGGATGCAAATAAGGCTTTTTTTTGGCATGGACTATGCCTCTATATTTTACATGAAAATATTGTTTAAATCAGTACAACCAAATTCACGAGTTCTTCCGTCTTGCTTACTCCCTGCATGTATGTGGCTCCTGAGTCCTGTTGGAAACGAAGGGAATTTTTTTCTGAGACAGTCACAGTGAGGGCAGCACAGAGATGCATATCTTTATCCCTTTCCTTCACAGTGCATTTATATCAAGCCCTGTCACAAAACAAACTCCAAGTGCTGTTAGCCTTCCCATAGTATGAGTGCAGGCATCCATGAAAACTATCTTTTGTCTAGTGGCCTTTTCTCTGAGAATGTAATTTTTTTCACTCATGTATTTTTCCTTTGAACTCTGAATGAGCACTTTGGCTGAACTTGACAGAATTATACATTTGGAATTAAATGCCAGCAATTTCTTCCTCTTACCATGCAGAATTCTGTCACAGGCTTTTCAGACAGTAAGTACAGCAGACAGTGGGCTGTTTGCCCCTAACAACAGAAGTTTACTAGGTTTTTAGCCAACTTGGTTAAGGTTTATTTTACGTACACTGTGTATAAGTCCCTTTGCTTTTACATGGCAGTTCCCCAACCTGCCCTTGGAACATGATAGTTAATTCCTATTGTATTCTATAACTATTATGTTCTTTTCATTATATTTTTATAGAGAGACAATTATGCGTTATCCAAACTACTATTCGGAACATTCTCATTAGAGTGTATCATCCTGACAAGCTTTAGTGTTGCTTAAAACACCCAGTCTGAAATGTGTGTTTTTAAAAATTTTCAGAGCTTGTTCTTCATTTGCAATAGCAAATGAGGAAAATATTCCTTGTAGAGGGGGACTTTGATCTTAGTCACCTTAAACTGAACACTTTAACTGCTACAATTTTGTGGCTTTTGAGTAGATTCATATGGCTTGGTTATCTCTGATGAGTCTCGTTACTTGAACTGAGGTGCCAGAGCAGTTATGGTGTTGCCAAAGGGAAATGCTGGCAGGCATGTATATCAAATTTCTGTTAACGGAAGAGTCAGCAAAACTTGCATTTGATTTTTTAAAATGCTCTAATTTCTCAGGTGTGCATTTCTGTCATTGCAATTTGGACTAACAAATGGAAGAACAAAATACATGGGTGTGATACCGATTTTTAAAATGTGTCCTGCCTTCTTGCACAATGGCTGGCCAAGCAGAGCCCATTAAGGAGCAGAGAGGAATTATTTCATATTTAAGTTGCATTACTGTAGAGAACCTGGTCAAAGAAACACACCACACTCCATGTCTGCATTCCACTTTCAGAAAGAAGTGCCCAAATTACTTTTTTTTTTTTTTTGTATGGATTTTCTGGCTTATGTATATTTGATAATATTTCTAGCAGTTTGTCCAATAGGTCAACTTTTTCTAGCTCAGAGTACCCTATGTTCTAGATAGAAGAGGCACGCATAAAAGCCTCTATGTATGAAATCTGCTTTTCAGTGGAAAAAGAAACATCTGTGGACTTCATTGAATGCCCTCCATTTCTACACTCAGCTTTCAAGAATGGTGGGTTGGGGCTTTGTGGCAGTCCCTTTGCTAGAACAGGGTATGAGACAACTTCTGTAACAACTGGAACTCAAGCTTGGTGTGATTTCAGAGATCAGAACTAGCAGTGTGAGTTTGAAAGCACAGAAAAAGAAATTCATGCATCTGTGGAGTACTCCTGTGATATGCCCTGTATCAGAGTCTGTTGAATACACTGACAAAGTCTGTCATTAACTTGAGTGAACTTTGGATGAAGGCTTCAAGGAAAAAATTCCCTAAATGAAGGAGTGCTCTGTATTTCCATTATTAATGGCTTGCTGTACCTCTCAATGGGCTTAGTTGCCTATTTTCTTTGATTTTGTGCTCTATTGCTAGTGTCTTGCTTTCTTCAAAAAGCTGCTATTTCCTCAGACAGAAATGAAGGCCAAAATTTGTTTGGCATTGTATTTTTCCAGAGGAAGGTCTAATTCTTCCATACCCTGTAGCTGTTTCTCATGGAGTCAGCAGGAGCTTTGTCTCATTAGGGAGATCAGGGTCTGGTTCTAAAACAAAGCTGTTTCAGCTGCATGCTTTGGCATTTAGGGCAGGACAGAAGTTGAAGTGATGGCTGTGAAATATTTCCTTGCCAGTCATAAGCAGGGATGTGTTCAGTGCATTGGGGATCAGATGCAGGAACAGTGAAGTGAGATCAGAGTCTGGCAGGCTGTGTGTCAGCACAGCCCAGTGCAGCAGCAGCAGGTACTCAGGCTGCCTTTGGCTCTAGAGAGCAGGATCCTCAAGTGTGATTCCACCTGTCACCCTTACCTGTTGCACTGTGGTAATTATATTGGTACCTGGCTCAGCAAGCCAAGGTAAACGTTTCCAAGTTAAAGCAGAGCAAAGAGCTACCTGCAACACACAGGGTTCTTTGCTGTCAGTGGTTTTAAAGTTTGAGAAGATGCAGAAAGAAGCTCTTTTCAGCAAAGGAATTAATTATATTGGCAAAAGCAACAGCGTATAAAAATTAATGTGATATGTAAAGTTACAAAATTAATGGCTTATTTACGACTTCAGCTGTTTTAGTACAGCGTTTTGCCCAACTTCAAATTGTTCTAAAAAGGATTAGATATAATTAATGCTGTATGACCTCCTTTTTTCTTCTTTTCAAAGAACGTAGAGCTGTACATCTAATGAGGACCCTTGAAAGGACTATTATGTCCAATTGTCTCAATTATGCAAATAGCGTTGATATTTTAGCAGAAGGGAGGGGATACTTCAAATTAAAAGTTTCAGCTCCTGCTTTAGCCTTTCTGCAGTGCCGGCATTTTTACAGCAAGTACATCCACTGTTTGAAGAGAGGAAAGGAGGTTTCACAAATTGGAGATTTGGGCGCTATCAAAGTAGATTTGTTGTGCCTTGTTCCACCATGAGATGAAAATACCCTCTGGGCAGGGAGATGGGTCATGAGACTTCTAAAGGATTACCTTCAAAGGGAGTCATGAGATTGGTTTGAACAAAGAATCTGCTCACATGCTTATCATATGAGATTCTCTTCTTAAAGTGGTGGAAACCCATCTCCTTGGGAATTCTCATGAACTTCAGAGAGACTGGAAGTCCTAACAGTAAGATGAATGAGAAGTCTGAACAATAAACAGAAAGATGGGACAGGAGTGCAGAGTTAAATGCAGTTTATTTACTCTAGATGTAACTCATCCTTCCAAACTCTGAAACACTTCCAGGGACAAGCAGGTAGGACATGATTTTCAATGATTTTTCCTTTCATTACTGATTGTCTTCTGCTTTGCTGCCTTTTGTATCTGCGATATGTACAACTGAAATGTGCACTGAAGAGCTGGGTAGTGACCCACGAATGACTGGAGAAAGATAGTTAATTAGTTGAAATGACAGTGTTCTGATTAGACTGCTTCCTAGATTTCTCCCTTATTTTGAATAACATGGAACCTGAAGTACTAATTGCAAGAAGAAGAAGAAGTGAGTTTTCAGGTCCAAAAAAGGTGTCTCAAAATGTTTCAAAATAGAGAGTTGCTGGGCAAAGATGGTAATGAGGTGTTGAAATGCTGGCAAACAGAGATCACGTATCTTACATATTTCAGTGTTTTGAATGGCAATTTAGAGTTCCTTCTGCAGAAATGGGGATGGAGTTCTGGGGGGTTTTTGTGTTTTGTAGGTTGGGACTTTGTTTTGGGGCAGGTTTCAGTTTTCAAACGTAGCCAGTAACACTTTCTGGAGTTCACTTTTAACAACAAGCTTCTTTCTGTGTGTGTTTGTTTCCAATTGAGTTTACCAAGATCTCATGGTAGGTCAGGTATTATGGAAGTCTAAGATCAGAAAAGGGCACCATTTATAGTGGTTTTCCTTACCTCAGTGAGAGTTGGCAGTACAGGGGGATTCCCAATGGAAAACTGTTAACAAACATCAGCAGCCCCTCACATTTGGATCAGCAATGCTGCTGTTGTCATTTGAAGTAATGCATTTCTGCCAGAAAGCACACTGGGCTCTGAGGTGAGAAGTCTAAGAACTCCTTCACCAAGACCCAAACAACATGTGATCTCTGAGTATTCATGTACCAATCTACAAGTAATTGAGGAGCCAAGGAAGCTCAGTTTTGGCACTTGTTACCCCCTTGCTCTTCAAATCACAGCCCCAAAGAATGGTGTGCTCCCATCCACTCTTGAGTCATTCCTGCCCCTTCTGCTGTGGGTCTTGAGCAGGCACATACCAGAAGCTCCCAGAGAGCATATCCATGTGTTCCCCCACTGAGCAGACACATGATCACAGCTTCTGGCCTGTTTGAAGTCTCCTTTAACTCCCCTATTCAGGCTTTAAAGTTTCTTTCCCATTTTTGATAATAGATTAAATCCAGAAAACTGAAACCTTTACTGTAATTTTCCCCCACTATTGAATTAATTCAGATCACAGATAGACTGCAGCTAGCATTTTAAAGAGAAGCAACAATGGGTTGCACACCATGAAAAAACAAATCCAGGAACATCAACGGAGATACTGTTTTCTGGTCCTATGGCACCTGTTAATTCTCTTTGTTCCCCACTCAGGGGTTTTAGATGCATAAAGACTGAAAAGAGGATTGACCAAATTTTCTGGAAACTGTTTTATCTATAAACTCTCTGAAATCTCCCACTGCCTTTGCCCTTTGTAACTATTTCGGTCCTGAAGTATTCCTGTTTTCAAAAAGTTTCCAATGAATGTTGGCAACTATCGGGTATACATAATACAGTATTTTAAACATACATATTTGGAGTCTGTGGGAAATAATATAATCCTTGAGTTCCAATACTTCCAATACCTCTGAAAGATTATAAGGAATAATTTTGTGCAAACCCTGCAGCCCAAGAGTTACAGTAGCTGGAAATTCTTTCTTGAAAATGACAAAAAGCGGCAAGAATAAAATGCAGCTGATTGTGGCATATTCTATTAAAGGGGTTCGGTCTTAGCTACTGTCTGAAAAAGAATTGCTCTATCAAGGATAAAACTGGCCACAGAAAGTTGCTAATTTTCAACAGCTCAAACTATTATCAGAATTCTACCTGGAGAATCTTGCTTTCAGGAAAACTCTGTACTGCAAACTAACATTCATTTCAGAAGGGACAGGTTGGCCAACTAGTGTATTACATATGTATTTGCAAAAAGAGCATATTCACAGGATGCAGAAGAGAGGATTAAATATTTATGGTATCTTTTCTCAAAATATATATTTGTTCAGCATCTCCAGATTTTAAAGGCTTCAGAGAGATGCATATATTCTTTATATTGTGAATATAAAAATGTTACTTTGCAGTAATTTTAAAGTGTGTTTTATTAACATGCCTATCAGTATGCCTTAAGTAGTGGCTTTCTGTCACCATATTTTGAAAATGTCAGTATAATAAATTCTCTAAGCTCACCTGTTCAGGGAGCTCTGCACTTCAATTAGTAACTAATTACAACCGTACATTTAGAACAAACTCTTGTAGATGAATAATATCTCACACAACATGTAGTCATTCTCTGCAGATATTTTTTCATTCACCGTTTGCCCCATTTCTTAAAGAAAAAGGTCTCAAACTGTACTATTACATCATTTATGAAAAATCAGCATGTTTAGCTGACTGGTCAGAAATTGTATAGAAGTTATCTCTAAAAGAGTAACTTGTAACTTCTTATATCAAAGAAGTGCTTATACTTTTAACCCCTTTTCCAAATGGCACATTTTTGATCATTCGTGTTCTAATAGTCATTATTCTTAATAATGTGGACTTGAATGACCTGATAGAGGTAATAGTCTTAGTCCAATTCAATGCTTTTTGCATCTGCTTCACTAAGTGCAGGCTAGTCTTTGTTTTTAGGCATGATTGACATCTATTGACACAATTTTCAAACCACAAATAACTAGGAGAATTAAACATGTGGGTAGTTTTAGGTAGAACTATTCACAGGCTTATTTTTCTAATGAGTGGAGTACCTTGTCATGTTGATTAGGATTTCATAAGTGTTGATGAATTGCACAAAGGAAGACTGGCTGTTGAGGGTGTTGAATCCAAGGGCTTTTCATTATAATAGCATTTTTCTATTTCAGGTCAGAATAGCCTGTACTAAAGGCTCATAGTTTAGAATAGTTTTAGAGAAATATCCCACATGCAAATAACCTGGAAGGACCCTGACTTCCTTTAAAACCAGAGTCTTTATGTTAACCAAGACAGGTAATTGTTACAGTACAAAACCCATTCCTGAGCCTTGTCAGAGCTAGATACCAGCATCATCTTAAATCTTCAAATAAGAATTATCAACAAACTAGGTTACAGAAGAAACTAGTAATTACCAGGCTACTTTGATTGGCGTAATGTTGAAGGCTGTTTAGTGCCTCTCTCTCCCTGCTCATCCATTCTGCTGTTTCAGACCTCTTGAGAATGGTCACTTGCAGGCAGATGTGGCTCCAGTACCCACAGATAAAGTTGCTCACCAGTTCCCATCCTGGCATCTCGGTTTGTGTGTGTTGTAGCTCTGCCATTCGTTAAAATCTGGGAGTAAAACTGGCTATAGGCTGAAGGTTCTTTGGGGAGAGAAGTCCAGAGGCTCAGTATGGATATTTGCTTGTGTTCCCCATCTCCCAAGCATCCAAAACCAGAGGGCTAAAGGCAAGAGGAGGATTTGGCAAGTTGTTAACAGAACTGGCATGGGTAACAAATGGAGATGAACAATACCATGTCTTCTCTGAAATTTGGTACAGTAAGGGACAAGGAAAAGTGTTGCAGGAATGGCTTTTGCTACCTTAAAATGTAGTAGATGTGGTGAGTAACTTGGGCAGTGCATTCCATGGAGAAAAAAAATATACAGTATTGCAAAAGTACACAAGGTACACTCTCCACAGGCAAGGCCTGAGCCTGGCTGTGCTGTCCTAACTGAGCCAGGCTGTCCTAACTGAGCCAGGCTGTGCCATGCTAACTGAGCCTGGCTGTGCTAACTGAGCCAGGCTGTGCTGTGCTAACTGAGCCAGGCTGTGCTGTCCTAACTGAGCCAGGCTGTCCTAACTGAGCCTGGCTGTGCTAACTGAGCCAGGCTGTGCCGTGCTAACTGAGCCAGGCTGTGCTAACTGAGCCAGGCTGTGCCATGCTAGCTGAGCCAGGCTGTGCTAACTGAGCCAGGCTGTGCCGTGCTAGCTGAGCCAGGCTGTGCTGTGCTAACCTCCAGTGACTCTGTAAGGTGCTTTATTTTATCTGCATTAGCTGTGCAGTTACAGCACTGCTGAGCTGTGCCCAGGCAGCTGTGCCTGCCTCTCAGGAGGGTGTCTGAGCTCATCCAACACACTTCCCTGATGTGCCTCCATGGCCCGAGCTGAAGCTGAGCATATCCTCCATTTTGGAGCAAGCCAGTCTCTCTGTGTTGAGGCTGTGGTTTTCTTTCACACCGCAAAGCCTCTGGGGAAGAGCTGTGTGTCTCTGAGAGATGCAGCAGAATTGTCTTAACTTTGAAAAGAGAGCTTGTTACTTTCTTACTTGTCTACTTCCTGGGCTGTGTCCCTCAGTTAATGGCTGTGTAGAGGAAATGGAGTGGTTTCCTTGTTTCGGTGGGTGTTTGCTGCGTGCCCTGCAGGGAACACAGAGGTAATGAAGGCATGGAAGCTCATTACAGCCCTCTGTGCAGCATGGCACCACTGACTGCTTTCCATAGCACCAGCAGGAGGGATTTCTGGCCTCACTTTGAAATAACAACATTGCTCACTGACACTGCCATCCTGGTGTGCCTCAGTCTCCACCACAGAAAAAATGGCTCCCTGACAAGGTGGCTGCAAGAGCAGGGGTTCAGATTGAACCATATGAAAAATACATTGTCTTGAGCAAATAGTGTTTTATTTGAAAGAATCTTGCAACCATTACAAATCCCTTTTTGATGCTGTACTTATTAAGAAACACTATAAGAGATCTCCTTTCTATTGGGTATTGTTTGCTACTTTATATTTTAATAATTGCAAAAGCTATTCTTGGTTGTACAAGTAGCTTTTTGATAGAACTCATGCAAACTAGAGTTGTGGAAATGTAGTATAAATTTGCAGGCTGTCAGTGTGTCCTGTAGTTGGGGACATTGCTTATGACTCTGGCTTCCTAGTGGCATAACACAAATTTATAGTAGTGTTCTGGTTTGATGCCATGTGTATTTTTAGCAATGAACAATTTTCAGTAGAATTTTACCCGTTCACGAGTGTCTGCAAAATTGGCTATTAACATACATCGCATAGATTGGAGTATTTTTCTCTAGGCAAGAGCTCTATTACTGGGAGGACAGTCATTGTGGGTAGCAGTAATCACCTGAAAGGTTAATTAGCTGGGCACTTGGAAAAACTGTTCCTTCAAAGTGAAAAGAATGATGGATAGTGTAATTGGGATGTTGCATTTAAAGTCAGCACAAAATAGAAATCTTCCTAATGCCAATATTCAGGTAACAGGGATTCTGCAAATGTAATTATTTATTTTTTTCTCCCAGCTGTTTATTGTTATTTATTTTCTCTCAAGTGAGAGCAAGTGAATGTAGTTATCTCCATGGCATTGTGCGCACATTGTTCATGTGCTCTCGAGATGAATTTCATTTCACATCCAGATTCCTTCTTTCTCTCACTATCTCATCAAAGCAAGCATCCCTCTTCTCAAATCTGGCATAAATATCCCATTTTAATTCTGTAGAGCATTCTAATTAAATAATTGGGCAACACAGTTGAGATTTGATTTTCCTGCTAATACCACCTTTTGCAGCATCCTACAACCCAAGGGAGGATTACCATGAAGAGTTGGTCAGATGATGGTAACAGGGCTACAGCTGAATGTTTCCAAAAATGGCAATAATCAATCCACATCTTAACAAGATGTTGGTGAAAGTAATTTGTATTAGTCCACAGATGTGAACTCTGCTGCCCAGCCAACTCCATGTTTGTGTTATTTTGTGCTTGATTTAGCCTAAACAGCTTTGTCAAACCCTGTATTATGCATGACATGCATTTGTTTGGTCCCCTGCCCACTCCCCCGGTGCATTTGTGTGCCAGGCACTGTGTGCTGTGTCCGGGCCCTGTCCATGGCTCCGTGTACCAGGCCCTGCTGCTCCCATTCCCTGGTGTGCTGAGCAGCTGTGCCTGCCCCAGGCCCAGCCTGGCTGGAGCAGCAGCTGTGGAACCTGTGCTGTGTGCCCCGGTGCCCCCGGGCTGCGTGACAGCGGGTGCTCTGCAGTGACGGCTGCTCTGCAGGGGCCGAGGCCTCGTCCCAGCTGTGACCAAGGCATGCAAGCCAGGCCGTCCGGCCAGGACACGAGTCCCTGTTTCCTGGAGCGTCGCTGGGGATCGTGGCTGGTCACAGGGCTGACTGCTGCTCTTAGATCTGGCTGAGTGTAAGCTCTGGATGTGCACCAGTGACACAGCTGACTCTCATCCCTGCCCCCCTTTCACTCCCCATATTCTTTCACTTCCTCTGGTGGTAGTTTTGTCATTATGCTTATCCACAGTCACTACTGTGCTATCCTGCAGAGTTATATGTCAACTGAAAGCTTCTGGTGACACAGTGTCATGTAAGAGTTTGTAGCATGACATTTCCAGTGGCTTTCCTCTCCTGTTTCGATTCCTACCTTGGATTTCCACCAAGATGCATTTGTTGGTCCATACCCACCCCTTGCTCTTGCATAAAGCTGCAGTGAAACAGGGCTGCAGACTTTGTTTTGGTACAGCCTGAAATTTGGCCCAGTACTTGTTCATTGAATGGTAGGTTATATATGAAGTGAAATACATAAAATGTCATGTTAATTTAGTGGCAGACTGGAATTGTCTGTTTGTCGTGGTGAGAGAAAATTCTCTTCAGTTGCTGCCTGGCTGCAGCCCTAGATATGCAGTTTCTCAGCAAATAGTGTCATTCATTTGCCATAGTCAAAGAATAACTGGTCTTTCTAGAACTAATTCTTGTGTTTATTAGTGCCTATATTAGCAAGGTGACTAGTGCTTTAGGGTCTTAATTTTGTTAACCCATGCTTTACATGCCAGCAATACTGATTTCCATTCCTTTCTGCAGGAGGAGACCTTTTTAAATAAAAAAAAAAAATTAACCACTGAACATCTGAAATTTTTTTTTTTAACTAGATTCTAACTAATACATTCAGGATTTGCAGTAAAAAGCAAGTTTGAATTTCCCCACTATCAAAAAATTGGGATCTCCTTTTTCTGCCTTTCTTAGTGGTAAATGGAAAACTCCCACTGGCTGTTGTTTTGAAAACTGTAGCTGATCTGTCATAGCCCTTTAACAGTTTATCCATTCCAAGGCTGTTAAAAGTGCTTATTTTTTTTCCAAAATCACCACAGACAGTATGTGTACTTATGTTTTTCCTTGAGAAACCAAGTACATTTCAGTCCAGAGAAGTGTACAGAACATGTATAAAGTAAGTAAAGTAAGTGCCCGTTTTCTGACAGTAAATGTTTCTGCTCAAGTATTTGCACTGGATTATAATGAAGCTTTGGTTAAGCAGATTAAATAGACAAAAGCAGTGAAACTTCAAAGGCTGACGAAATGTGCTGAGGTTTTTATTTCCCCAGTCTGTAATGCCTGCTTTTGCCTTCCTCTCATTAGCACAGAAAAATAAGCCAGTAGAGCATAATGTGTTGTCCCTCTGTAGTGCCTGCAGTGCCTGATTTCTAACGGGGTTTTAGGGTGAGTATGGAAGGTTTTTTTCAATGTAGCCGTAGATAATAGACCTCCAATGAGAGGGGTTTTAAGAACTGCACAGCTGAGAGCTCAGCTGTATTGTAGAGCTCATTTTAGATACCAAGAAGCAACCAAACACAGATATTAAGTCTGTGACTTAATCCAATTGTTAATTAACTGTTTTTACATGAAGCACTCAAAATAGCAAAGGAAAGTCTGTGTTTTGTGCTGCGAGGAATAAGGTAAAGCAGTATTCAATGGCATGTGTAAAGATTTTTTGGATATTCTAGGTTGCATTTTCCAGTATTCCCTACAGAACAGTTAAATGTGCAGCATCTGTTATAATTTTTATTTTGAAGAGTGTTTCCTGAACTATGGGATTGATTTGGGCTTTTGCGTCACTTAGTCAAGGAGTTATCACAGAAGTCAAAAGTTTTAATTGGGGGGGGATGAATATATTTAAAATATATAAAATAATGATAAAACCTAAATTAATTAAAAATTTAAATATATAACTTTAAAAGTACAGAAATAATGTAAGCTCTGTAAGAGTTTCCCGTTAAGCTCATTTTATAATGTTAAAGATGATAAACTAGTATGGCGTATATGAGCAGAAGTAACAGTGTTGGGCAGAGTTGTAAAACAGAAGTGAATTTGTACACTGTCTGGCTTTTGATTAATTTGGAAAAATTACTGGAATTCCAATAAAATAGACTATTTTTGGCTCTCTGGATATTTTGAACAGCTGGTGAATTAGCAAACTCTGGTTCTGAACAGGTAAATGGCATTTGTTTAATGAATCACCCACCTCCATGTACCACAGAGCCTCACGGATCTCCCTGTCTGAGGTGTTTTCTCTGCTTTTCAAGAACTGGACTCTGATGCTATAAGACAAAAGCATTTTCTAAGCTCTATTTTGAATAATACTATTACTGAAACCTGTCACCTTGTAAAAGCCTTGCCAGAAAGTTTATGAAAAGAACCTTTTTAGTTTCATTTGAAGATGAACCCTATGGAGTCAAGACAGGAGAGCTGACCAAATCACACAGCCTTTAGATATTAAATTTAATTCTCTCTGCCTTCATATTTCATAATCAGTTTCTTTATGCTAAATGCCTGAAATGCATGCCTTGTCATTCTGGAAGCAGGTAAAATGGTAGCTACTTGAAGTGTTGTGTAACAAGTCCTTTCCTCTTCCTCTCTCTGTGGTGCTCTGAGCTCTGAACAGTTCCTTTTGAAATGAAATGAGGTCGTTCTGCCTGGGTAGATCAGTAGGTTAAAGTGGAGAGCAGAGGTGCAGGACCTGCCAGACCACTGCCTGTCAAGGTGGACTGGCTCAGAGGCACCTGCAAGAGGCAAGTGTTCATGGACCTGCACAGATTAGGGACAGCTTTTTCCTAAAGTAGAAGCTTCATTTGGCAACTTATTTGCAATTACTTGAAATGAGGGAACTGCAAGTAGTCCCCTATTATTTTAGACATAATGGACAAAATGAAGAAGCCAGACAGGAACTAACAAGTCAACAAACAAAGAAACTTCAGACAGCTCTTGCCTCACATGAGAAAAAAAGACAACTATTACACCCTCTATTCATCATGCTGTGCACCGAGCAGCACTGAGGGGGCCAGGCTGGTCTCAAACCTATTGCCAGGCTGACAGACATCTATAGTTAACTTCCTTAAGTCCAAAATCAGCAAGGTTTTTGGTACTTTCTCTAGGAAAGGCCCCATTTTTTTTTTAGTTTGGTTTGTTTGTTTGTTTTTAATGAAGGCACCCTGGAAGTTCTTGTGTCATTTTTAGCTTTTGTGTCTGCAAAAATCTAATTTCACTTCCACATAGAAAACTAAAGCAAAACATACATTTGCTTGCTACTTGAAAAGACATGATTTCCTAGTTCAAACTCAGAAGAGGCAACTTTTGTCAGCAAGGCAAAGGTATCGGTGTCATCAAATCGTGAGTGGGTTTTAAAGTGTCTTTAAAATTAAGTCTGTTTTGAATTCACTTTATTAAATTCCCCACTAAATTTTGGTTCATTACTGCAGTGGTGATGATACTTCGCCTTGTTAATGGTTGCAGGGACAGAGAAGGTGTGAGGTCTGCAAGTAAGAAAGTGGGTGAAGCTCTGGTCTGCAGCTCTTGCTGCACTCCCTGCAGTGTTCTCAAACCCCGCTGCACTACACTTCCAAAACAAACTGCCCTGTGCAGATCTGTGATTTTGTTCTAGGTTGCACAATGCTGCTTTTAAAATGGCTGTGAACTTGGTCTGGTTCTGGTTTGCAAGCAGTATAATAGGCCAACACAATTTGGAGGTTGTTTTCTTTCTTCTATTTCACAGATACCTGAAGAGTTTGTGTTTTTTCTGTTAAATGTTCTTTCAATTTAAAGAATGGCTCCTTCCAAGACACATCTCGTTCAGAGTAAGATGCCTTAGGAATGAATGGAACTGGATTTACAATAGGAAGAAGTTACATGAGAAGACTGTTAATTATACAGGGAAAGTTTCTGGGAAGCAATTCCTGCATACAAAGGACAATTCTAAAGTGTTATTTGGAGTAAACACTATTCATCTATTTATGTCACAATTTATGCTGATATTTGGTACTACTTTGAGTCCATTTACTGTTTACTATAGTAGGAAGCAGCAGCTGAATTTTGTGGTAGACCTTGAAACTTCAAGACCAGCATCTTTGCACATGAGGGTTTTTACACACATTTGAGGTTTAAATTTTATATGTCATAGAGAATTCCCATCACCTACTTGCTTCATGAATAGATGTATCTGGTGTTTAAAAGTGATGTAATGAATTTAGTGGCTGAAAACAGAAGGGGAATGTTGCCATGTCCGCCACACAGAAATATTTCAGTACTTTTATTTTTTTTCTCTCTTTTTAGGGTCAAAAGGCCTGGATAGAGAAGACCTTTTCTAAAAGAGAATGCATCTATGTAATTGCCAACAACAAAGACACTAGCAGGTAACATTTGAAATGTTTGCATTGGCCAACAGAAAAGGGTAATACTGAAGGAACTGGACTTTATTTTGATTTAGATGTGTGAAACTGAGACAGTTTCCTCACTGCCCTTAAAGGGAGGTGAGAGGGGAACAAAAGCCAAGTCATGCTTGCACTGAAATCTGTGCAGAGCCCTGGGCTGTGTCATACACAGCGGGTGAGGCTGGGCAGCAGGAGAGGCAGAGAATTGTTAGTTCCTAGCTTTGCAAACCTGAATACTGAATTCTGAAGGCAACGTGCAATAACGTGGTGCCATTCTTCACAGTTGGTATGACATTACCAACAACAATAACTTGAATTCTTAGTCCAAATGTTAGTATTGCTGCATGGCTTGGCTACACTGTGGTCCAGCTTGTCTGGATAACTTAAAAGTGTATGCCACATGTGAGCTGTCACCTCTGAGAAAGAAACAGGTGGTCAGTGCTCCTGTTTGCATTCTTCCACCTTGCCTGTCCTTCAGCCCAGAGCAGCTTTCAAGTGCATAACACAAGTGAAGTGAAATTTTTTATCTTTGCTTGTTAAAAACACCTGAGAACTGGTAATCCTGGCATATGAGTGTGTGTGAGAGGTGTTTCTATGATTCACGTAGAGCAGGGCATGGTCAGAGGAAAATCTAATTTCTGATTTACTGTTTTCTTTTATATTGAAGATACTGTAATCAAAGTCCCTTTGCATTTTAACTTACAGGTGCTGCTGTGGCCAGCTCATTACCCAGCATATTCCACCTCCTCCAAATATAACAGCTAATAAAAATGGAGAAGAAACGAAGCAAGTGGAAGCTCAGCCAGAGAAATGGTCTGTCAGTAAACACACCCAAGCATTCCCTACTGATGCCTATGGAAACGTTGAATTCCAGGGAGGAGGACATTCAAATAAGGCCATGGTAAGGAGCACAGGCTACTCTAAGGCATTCATCTGGTATGTTAGCTCAACAGAGTTGAGTTTTCTTAGCAGCGGAAGTAACAGCAAGTCAAACTTCTGCAAAACTTTTGTTTTGCTTCTCTTCTGAATAAATCCAAATTTAGATTTGTTTCTTTGCTCATTTATTTTCTACTGAGACTGCCACTCAAGACAACCCACCTCAAAAACTTGTCCAAAATGTGTGGGAGAGGTAGGTGGGTTTTGTTAGCGGTGGTTTGTTTTCAAAAGCAGAAATAAGCACAAGCTTGTTCCGTAATTTTCTTTGATGGAGTAGTAGTTTGAACAGAAATCACAGTGGTGGAACTAAACTGAGAAGAATGCAGGTCATTGCTTCAGAGACAGAGCTATATACATCAACAGTGAGTGGGATAAAATGTAACATGACCCTTGTGTCTTGTGAAGGTCATTGCTTCTCTATAGCTGTCAAACCAGAGGTTATAGGAACGGTACAAAACACCTTCCAGACATTTTAAATAGGTGGTTTCCAGCAATGCAGATTTATAATAGGAGTTCAGGATCACTTGATAGCAGTCAGTTTTGCAGGTGAAGAGAGGCAAGTAAATTCATGAAGTGAATAGTAAATTGTCAATAGTGAAGTGAAAGTTTTCAATCGGTTTTTCTAATCATCATCAGAAGAGAAATGTATAATGTGTTGCTTGAAAATTATAAAATTTCCTTCAAGATGAAAGGCATCATATAACCATTGTTTGCTCAGTCAGTAGAAATTTCTGGAGCAGGTGGAGTGATAATATTACACATTGCTCTTTGCAGTACATCCGTGTGTCATACGACACTAAACCAGATTCTCTGCTGCATCTCATGGTGAAAGACTGGCAACTGGAACTGCCCAAGCTCTTAATCTCTGTCCATGGAGGCCTCCAGAACTTTGAAATGCAACCCAAATTAAAGCAAGTATTTGGAAAAGGTCTGATAAAGGCTGCCATGACCACAGGAGCTTGGATTTTCACTGGTGGTGTTAGTACAGGTAAGCAATTCCCATCACTTTTAGTTTACTTAAGAATTCAGTGATGTTCGTTCACTAATCTTTCCCACAGGCAGAAGATTTAAGTCTACATGAACGAGTCATTATCCGCTAGACCAAAAAAGGAGCATTGTAATCATTTGTGTTAATCTCCTACCCAGCCCAGACCATAAGATTTTCCTGTGTCAGTATTGGTTTGCATTACTTGGTGTTTCCCCTGAAAAAAAAATTCAGCCTTGGTTTCAGTAGCAAGGAATCTACCAGTAGTTATAATACACTTTTTTTAGTGCTTGGTTATCCTTGTAGTTATTAAGTCTCCTACTCTGGATTTGCCAAGCTTTAGCTTCTTATGTTTGTTTTTGTACTGTTAATCTTTCTGTTACTAAAAGTGTATTTCCTGATGCTGTGGTTCATGTCCACTGAATAACACACTTCGAGACAGACAAGGGCACAGATTAAACTGTAGCAAGTTAAGTCACTGGGTAAGTCTTTCAAAGACTTCACTGAATTCAGCACAAGGCTGTGAAAAGGTAATAGAATTTACACACAACTATAACAAAAGAAAAGCATGGGTTTGTCTGCATTGCATGTTCTGTCATAGAGGTACCAGGTTAGTAGTGAAAGCAACCCAGAAAAACAGGCAGCTCCATGAGAGACAAGAAAAAAATTCTGGGTTTTAGTGATCTCTCAAAAGTGCCAGGAGTGAATTCAATTAATTGTACCCATAGGTGTCATTCGTCATGTGGGAGATGCCTTGAAAGACCACTCCTCCAAATCCAGAGGACGAATATGTGCCATAGGAATTGCACCGTGGGGCATTGTAGAAAACAAGGAAGATCTAATAGGAAAAGATGTAAGTCTTTAAGGAAACAGCTGTTTAACAAAATACACTGTTAATATTTTTGAAGTATTACTTTACTCTGTTTCTAAAGCATGCTTAAGAGCTCAAATGGAACAATTTCTTGAAAAAAAGCTGTTGTTTAAGTGTATTTTCAGGTTGTCCCCTATGACCTCAATGTAAATACAGTGCTAGTGAGATTTCATTGCTTTCGGCAGTAAAGTCCTCTCTGTGGTGACAGTGTTACATCCTAACTCCAAGGTGGCATATGGAGGCTTCTGTGGCATAAATCATGTAAGGGCCTTTATGTGTGCAAGGCTGGCATTTATTATGGATGGGTACTCTGGAGGGGCATATGAATTACTAGGAACTCCAAATGAGAATGTATTTTCTAATGCAGTAAGGGGATTATGTGACAACACAGTGTGTGAACAAGGAGACAGGTTAATGAGCTTAGGGGAACATGCAGGGGAGTGTACAGATGTGACTGTCATCTCCCAAAGAAGAGAGTGCTGTGAAGAGTTCAGACTGGGACTGCAAAAAAAAAGCTATTTCTACTTCTCCTCTGGTTTTGATTATAAAGGTTGTGTTGATTTGTTTCCTCATAAGACATGTGCTTCTGTTGGGTGGGGGATTTTCCCATTTGGTTCTTATTCTAACCCAGGTGTGTCTCTGCCTTTGACACACAGGTAACACGTGTTTACCAAACCATGTCAAACCCTTTGAGTAAGCTCTCTGTGCTCAACAGTTCCCACACCCACTTCATCCTGGCAGACAACGGTACTTTAGGTAAATATGGAGCTGAAGTAAAGTTACGGCGTCAGCTGGAAAAACACATTTCCCTCCAGAAAATAAACACACGTGAGTACAGTGGGGTAAACTGTAAAGATAACTTCTGAAAGGAAGGGAGGGAAGAAGGGCTTGAAATACTTCAAGGTATGGAAATGAAAGGATTCTTCCAGCTCTTCCTAGAAAAATTAGATTAGGACTGTGTGACTGAACTAGAACATGTGCCGTCTGACCAGTGGTGACAGAGCCCACATCCAACAGCACAGGAAAGCCATGAAATAAGGACTGGATAAAGGGATGGAGAAAAGCTGACAAATAATAATGAGGAGGGGCTTCAAAGCAGTAAGAATCTAAGGAAAGGGAAATACACAGAATTTGTGCACTTCTGGTTAGAATTCATAAGCATCAGTAAACACACAGGATGAACTGATTTTGTGCAGTTCCTGTTTACAGGAATCCTGTGCAGCTCAGTGATTTCTGGTTCCAAATATTCATGCTAGCATTTTATTTTCTCTTTTAGATGGAATTGTTTCACTTGAAATATCATACTCAAAATTCTTGGATCTCCCAGATAAACTCAGCTGGGATTTCAATTTTTAATGAAGCAATTATCGAGATGATTTCACATCAGTGCTTTCATACTTAGTTTTGTATTTTCATATTTGTATTTATTTATCTAATTATATATTTGTATTTCTACTTAATATTTGCACATTTAGTTTTGTGTATTTTTAAAATATCTTCTAGTTAGCATGGTCTCTCTAAAATAACTTTCTAGAACTCTTTTTGCCCTTACCTTAAAACAAATGCTTTTAAAAGACATTTTTAATTTTTTGTAGAAAAAAGGGTTTTTTAAAAAGAGGAAATAAAAAAAATTGGTAGCTGTGGTTTTCCAGCAACTTTAAAATAATCCCCACAACTACCTTATAAAGAATGGTCCAAAAAAAAGTTTATAGTCTTTGAATCCACACTTCAATTAAGAGCTACTGGAGAATTGACAGCAGTTCTATCTATTGCCTTTCTGACTTTTTACACATGCTACTGTAAACTGTGTAGGCCTGTGTAAATAAGAGAAAACAGACATCCAGAATGACAACTGCATTGAACTCTACAGAGCTTTCTATTAGAAAGGGTTTAAGTGCTCTTATGGGGAGAGCAGAAAAAGCAAGTGGAGTGCCAGGTAAAGCCACAAGGTGCAGTTAGTGATGAGGCCCGAGTCCCCAATGTCCTGGGAAGTGTCTAAGGAAGGCATTGTGCCTACAAGAAGCTCAAGAACCTGAGCTGACCAAATCCCTGCCCTTGGCCCTGGCTGTGGATCAGTGTCAGGTGCTGCTGCCCACGGGCTGCAAACAGCCAGCCTGGGCTCTGCCTCTGTGCTCTTTGTCTGCTGCAGGAGTGCTGGCACAGTGTAGGGTTGTAAAAGGGAGCTCTGGCTTGGAAGATAAGGTATTCAGGGCCCAAGGCAAGATGCTGTGTGTCGTTTCTTTTAATACCACTGGGGCTGGGGGTGTTGGTTCAGATCTAGGTGGTGTTTGATGATCTTTGTCACAAAGTTGGAAATACACACAGAAATCTGTTCTGTGAAGGGCTGCGGTACCCCTACTAGTAACAACATACAGGGAGTTGTTTTGTTTCTTTTTAATCACTTCAAGCACAAGCACCTCTTCTGGAAGTCTCAGGTGGAATCACTAAAGATTTCATGGACACACAGGCCGGGCCATGCTCTGTGACTCCTCCTTATCAGAGCTGGGGTGCCCTGACAGGAGGATGTCAGGAAGCTTCTGCTGTTACTGTGAATGGTGTTCCTGTTCTTCAGTGAGGAATCAAGGTTGAAAATACCAACCCTTTCAGGAGTTCTCAACCATGCAAAAAAAAAAGAATCTTTATAAGTGCTGGTCATTTTACAGATTAAGAACTGAACTCAAATGCTTATAATAGAGGGATTAGTCAGCGTTCAGGTAACGTTTTGTCCTTCATTTCCCCAAGTTTCTTGTGACCAAGGCTACTGAGACCATGTGACCTGTGGGCTTCCCTTTGTCATCCTATGCCTGGAGATCACAGTGAGGCAGGGACAGCAAAGGGATGCTCAGCTGTCGTCTCTTCCATCGCCAGCCATTTCAGCCTCATGATAAAACCACTCATTTCATATTTTCTATCTTAGGAGTAAGCCTAGGTATATATCACCTTGCTGAAGACTTCCCATAGGTAACCAAGGAAGAGTTCAAGCATCAAAGACAGTAGCTGGGAGCCATCCAAGTAAACGGCTAATGAAGCAAAAGAACATCATGTTATAGATGCTTTATCTGTACCTGGTGTCTGTTGAAACAGGTTACAAACAATTCATCAACAGTGACTGAATAAGTTATCAGTATGGAGCTGATGCAAAAGCAAGGGAAGAAAGGCATCTTGCTCTTTTCTTTTTATGGCCATGAAACAGCATATGGATGTTTTTCCTCATATTGGCCATGAAATGGCCATCATTTTTCCTGATGGCTCTGGTTAGAAGTGATGTTCTAACACAGAAATCGCATCCACTCGTATCTCAACCTCTTAAACTAAGTTGCAATTGACACTTCTATTTTTTGTGGTTTTTTGCTCTTCTGTTTTTTGCAGGACTGGGGCAAGGTGTTCCTGTAGTTGGACTCATAGTGGAAGGGGGTCCCAACGTGATCTCCATTGTCTTAGAGTGCCTGCGAGAAGAGCCCCCTCTGCCTGTTGTGATCTGTGACGGCAGCGGGCGAGCGTCCGATATCCTGTCCTTTGCACACAAGTATTCAGAGGAAGGAGGGTAAGATTTCAAGATCTTCACTGGAGCTGTATCTTGCTCAGGAGGGCACTGTAGGACTGTATGCCTTGCTTTCACTGAGGTTTCATAAAAACTCACCTGAAGGACAAAAGGATACTAACAAAGGGCATTCTGCTGCCTGCCAGCTTTTGTTGCCTGTTTGATCTTAGCCCTGAAGTTAATGGATAAAAATTGTTACCTCTTGGGATGTATTTGGTGGTCCTTTGCAGTGAGCTTGCTCTCAGTGCAGTGCACTGTCATGCAGGCTTCAGCAGTGTTTGCTGCACTGTGTGTGGTGCTGGATGTTAAAAGCAAGGAACAAGTGGAATAACTCTTTTCCTCAGGCCAGGGCTGAGGTTAATTAGTGCAGGTATTTGCAAAATTTGTACTGCCTGATTCCAGTGCATTGTGGGAATGAGCTTCATTCTCCAGGAGTGCTAGACCAGATGTAAAAATGTTGAACTCCCTTCGTTCTTTTGCTACTCTTTGCATCTATGATGGTTTTTCAGGGCAGTGCTGCCTGATATCATGAAGAGAGTGCAGGATGTTTTCTGGAGCATTCTACTCTACAGCCCTCCTGTCCATTGTCCAAATGAATCTCCTAATCCAAACTTTTCTGGAGTCTGTTTTTATTGTTTTATGTTATTTTGTGGTTGCTTGTTTGCCCCTTTGGTGGATACAAAGCCTATACGAACAGCATAAAGCTCATCTACACAACTAGAAGCCAAGTATTGCATTTTTAGTTAAAATATTGCTTTTCCCAGTCAAGTAGCATACTTGCCCCATTGTCATTGTTAATATCAAGATTTTATCTTTATTAGCCAGATACAGGCAAAACCCTAATGTATTGCCTTGCTTAGGGTATGGCACCTGTCTTGTGCTGAAGACACAGCCTATTTCCTGGAGCTTAGCTTGGGTTACATATCAGGGAGGCAAGTAGTATAGGCAAGGAGTGCAGATGTTACTTGCTGAATTGGAAGAGCATCTCTGATGATGTATTTTTTTGGTGTTTAGACACAGTACATATTTAATCCTACCAGAAAGTATTTAAGATTCAGCAACTTTCTTTTCCTTTCTGCCAACCAAGCCTTCCTTAGCTTAGATCAAACTTTCTGGTTTTTCTTTTTTTAATTTCTCATTTGTCCTTCTTATCAGCTCATGGGTAATTGGAAGAGCTTATCGGGATCAGTCTGTCTGAGATGTGCTCACTGTATGTCTTTCTCTCCCAGTGCATATGATGCAGTGTTCAATTTTCTCCTCCAGTAATTATAAGATAAATGTGTTCATCTAGTAAGGCAGATCTACAATGAGAATTTTTTTGTCAGTCCAGTCATTTTCTCGCAATGAACTTTGAATTCTACTTTATCTCTCAGCACCTGCTAGTAATATTTTCCATCATCTGAAAATACATGTGTTTTATTAGGAAATGCATGAAGATTAGAGGGCTCTGGTTCATATTGCTTTGAGATATAAAGCATTTCTGACCTTTCTAGAATGCTTTCAATATAATTTCTGTAATCATTTTTCGGCTTGTTTGTTTCTCGGGTATTACGAGGTTTCAGATACACCAACAATTTCAATCCTATAGGAGGATAACCAGCATAACCAAGGTGACATATCAGAAATGTGGAATATTTGGGGATTTTCAGCTGTATGCAAAGGCCCTTGCAACATTTAGAAGCAAAGGTAGGGGTCCTGTAAGTCATAGTGCTAACTTATATCCATAATATATAACAAGAGTAAGAGCTACCTGCATTTTATTTCAGGGTGAAAGGATAGTTCAAGTTCCCTCTCAGTTTTTAAACCAGTGCTGAAGTACTGAGATGCATAAAAGCCAGTTTAGGTATGAATTTCCCAATTACAGTTAACTCCTCCTGAACTCCTTACCTATACTGAATGCAAGGATGCTGTATGTTTTCACTTCTTTTCAAAATGAAGTTGTTGCTCTGGAGGATGAAAACTTGTTTCTCAAACAGCAGACCTTCTGAATATATATTCATTCTGGCAGTGTCTTCTTTTATGTCTCATTTTTCTTTTAGGATAATAAATGAATCCCTTAGGGACCAGCTTCTAGTTACCATCCAGAAAACCTTTAACTACAACAGGAATCAAGCTCATCAGCTGTTCATCATTCTTATGGAGTGCATGAAAAAAAAAGAACTTGTAAGTGTCCTAAAAGGAGTTCACAAAGATCATTTCTGTGACCAAGTTTACAGCGTACTTTCAAGTGCCATTTTCCCAGGGTTATAGTTTAAACTCTTTATTCCCATATAGCTCCATTAACTGCAGACATTCTTTCATTCATAAGCATAGGCCAAGAAAAGAATTCTTTCTTCTGGAAAGCCTCAAAAACCAATTTCAGATTCTTCTCCTGTGTAAATTGATAGGAATCTTTTTTCACAGACTCGAGCAAGGCAGACTAAGACACTGAGATAAATGTACTAAACCCAGGATCAACTGCTTCTGTGTAGAAAGTAGAGGAAAGATGACTGAAGAAAGGGTTCCTGGGGGCAAGAAGCATTCAGAGTACATGAACACAGTTTGGGGTTGGTTTCTGACACAGTTACTCTTTAACAGCCTTTCATTACAGTAAAATGGCCTTTGCAGGCCTTTCAAAAGAAACTGAAGCATTAAGTGTTGTTGAATATCCCACCCTTTCCTGCTCCTGGTTTGTCCCAGGTCTGCTCTGTGTGCAGCACCACTCACTCAGGGTCCTGCCTGTCTCCCACATCACAGCTGCAGAGAAAAGTGTGCTCAGGAAAAGAAAACCTGTCATCTGGAAACAGTGCATTGAAATTGTGTTCACTGTGCCTGTGACTTTGCAAGCAAAATGAATCCTTGAGTGTTTTCCTTTGTCTAATTGTTTCAGTCAAATTTTGTCCATATGATGCCAAGACTAGATCCATTCACACACCCTCACTAGAAGTCAAGTTGGTAAAAAACATGACTGATAAACTGGAAGAGAGTCAGCCTTCCTGGAAGAATTGGTTGAGAAAAGAAAGCCCACAACTGCTTTAGTCAAACTATTTTGAATTTTCAATGCACATCAGAGCAGGCCTGGTTTACTCAGCAAAATTCAGACACTGGCTGTGCAGCCTAAGCAGACTTATCTTCTGTTTGTTGATAGTTTTGTCTACCTTCTTATTAATTAATAAAAATTTTCATGTAGTTCTTCTCTCTTCTAATGTCATGTATCTTTGCATTCATGTAAAGTCTATTCTAACTGTTGAGAAAATTGCTATTTCCAGTAGTAATGCTAGCATCTGCTGTGGAGAATTGTTTTTGGAAAATGAAGAATTTGGGGTTTTTTTCCGCATGTGGTATTAACTTATTAAGGTGAAATATTGGGTTATTCTGCTTTTGAATTACCAATCTTTTAATATGTAGTTCAGTGGCTAAGCTTGAATGAAGTACTATTTTTAAAATCGGTGAATTGTAATGGACTGAACTAAGCAAATATAACTAGAAATCATTGCCTTTCCTTGTTATTTGGTTCTGCCTTTTTGATTGTCATATGTAACATATCCTGCAGCTAGAAAAAATTTGAGTGTTACTGTCAATAAAATGGATGCGTGATAGTTATCTTGGGTAACTAGCATTTCCATTTCCAAACTGGCATTTCCATTACTGCTGGAAAGTAATGGAGCTGTCAGAAAACAATCAGTTTTGCATGGCGGTTTTGTCACCATTTTTCAAAATTCATGGGTTTGGTGAAGATTTTCATTAAGTTTGTCACGTTTAGAAATGCAGGGATATTTTAGGATAACTTCATAGAAAGAATTTTATTAAACACTTTCGTGAAAATTAGATTTCAAAGAAAAATTTAGTGAAACTGTACTTTTTGAACAATCTGAAGTCTTATGAAATAATAAAGCTGCACCATCGTGCTCTATTTCCTGTTGCATGTTCAGTCTCTCTGTTTCTGTGTTGTAATTCTGTGCATTTGGGTTTGTACTGCCTTTTAGATCACTGTGTTCCGCATGGGCTCCGAGGGCCAACAGGACATTGAGATGTCCATCTTGACTGCCCTCCTCAAAGGTGGGTCTTGCAGGCACTTGGGAATGATGCACAGGACAGTCCTATGCACTGTCTGAGGTTCACTCTTTGTGTCGTGTCTTTGATTTATTCTCTTGGATTCTACCAAGTACCCAAATATACTTGGTTACGGTTCAGCTTTGCATGGAGCATAAAATCTACATTAAAAGTTTTGTGTGACTTCCCTCACCTGAAAGCCTGGGATGGGAATACTGCAACAACTATACTACTGATACTGCAGCTCATTTTATTGCAGTTTTAGCATACATTAACACAGTCAGAAGAAAAGGTGGGAAGAGAAAAGGCTGTCTGGATTATTCCAGATCTCAGACTGTGATATTTAAGCCTTAGTGCAATAGGATCAGTTCCGTATTTATTTGGAGTTTGTTACATTTGCAGGTAGTTGACACAAGCTCAATATGGGATCACTGGAGTCCCCAAAGCAAAGAAATAGAGGAATTGTTGCACTCTTATCTACAGCATCAACCAGAGGAGTTGAGAGGAGTCTTTCAGAAGAGTTAAATATCTGTCTAAGTGTCAGAATAAAAGTCAATGTGGGAACTTTTTGAAAAAGGGAGATAATCTGGGTAATCCTTTGGAAATTAGGATTATGGGGTTACATGGAAGATGCTATAAATCAATTTGATGAATCCACTACTTTGTGGTAGAATTATTCTAATGGTAGTGTGATACAGAGTCAGGCTGGCTGTTTTCTAGCTCTTGGAGAAGTGAATTACAGAAGGTTGTCCAATCTTCTTTCATCATGTATGAAATACGAAATATCTATGTGTTTCCCTTTAGGTACCAATGCATCTGCTCCAGACCAGCTCAGCTTGGCTTTGGCCTGGAATCGTGT
Source organism: Platyrinchus mystaceus (assembly GCA_035041135.1). Classification (NCBI taxonomy): domain Eukaryota; kingdom Metazoa; phylum Chordata; class Aves; order Passeriformes; family Tyrannidae; genus Platyrinchus; species Platyrinchus mystaceus. Next base: position 15,967,256 of record JAWWLV010000018.1, on the reverse strand, counting down.
GGACATTGCACGCAGCCAAATCTTTGTCTTTGGACACCACTGGCCAGTAAGACAAAGTTTTCCTAATCATGTTGTTTGTCAGAAGTTTAAAGTAAATTTAAATTAAGTTGTGTAATATTCACAATTTGGATTTTCAATATTGAATTCTGGTTTATGCCATTAATTAATTAGGAATGTCATATTTGTTTTGAAAGTTTTTATACTGTCATTTGCAAATATTTAGCAGTAATTTAATCTCTGTGAAAGAAGGAAAAGCAATTTCATGACAAGCAGAAAAATAACCTGGAGACTTGGGCAGAGACAAACCTAATGAAGTTCAACAAAGGCAAGTGTAGGGCCCTGCACCTGGGGAGGGATAACCCCAGGTACCAGTACAGTTTGGGGGCTGACTAGTTCTTCTGAGAAAGACCTGGGAGTATAGGTGGATGACAAGCTGTCCATGAGCCAGCAGTGTGCCCTGGGGATCGGGAGGGCCAATGCATCCTGGGATGCATCAGGAAGAGCACTGCCAGCAGGTCGAGGGAGGTGATCCTGCCCCTCTGCTCAGCCCTGGTGAGGCACATCTGCAGTGCTGTGTCCAGTCCTGGGTTCCTAAGGACAGAGAGACACGAAGCTCCTGGAGTGAGGCCAGTGGAGGGCAACAAAGATGATCAAGGGACTGGAGCATCTCTCTTATGAGGAGCTGGGCCTGTTCAGTCTGGAGAAGGGATCTCATTAATAGTTATAGTTATCTCTTAGGTGGGTGCCAAGGGGATGGTTCCAGACTCTTTTCAGTGGTGCCCCTGTGACAGGATGGGGAGTAATGGCCCTAAACTAAAACATAAGGAGTTCCACCTCAACAGGAGGGAGACCTTCTGTCCACTGA
>JAWWLV010000018.1:15858667-15966291 GCA_035041135.1 Platyrinchus mystaceus | reverse complement strand
TTGCAACATTTCTAGTACATCCATACATGTTTTGTTTGGGAATGCAACTGCTGGTTTTTCTGCAGAGAGGTGTTGAGTTGTGGGGAGATGGCAGAAGTTTTCCTCCTTTACTTGGTTAATGAGCAGCTCTAATTTGACTTGAAATGCTTTCACATGTGGATACATATCACAGATGAGCTTCCCCTTTCCAGCCCAGTCCCAGCGGGTGCTTAGGGCCTGTGGAGGCTGCGCGCGGATTAAGTGGCAGGAAGTCATCTGCGGCTGCTTGGTTTCCTCCCCCAATCCCCAGCTGGGGGGGAAGGGGAGGCGGGGGGGTTCTGTAAATACCGGCAGGCCGGATTGGAGACCCTGGGGGGCCATATCCAGCCCGCGGGCCGTAGTTTGAGGACCCCTGTTCTAGAGCATACCCAGATGAGTGAGGGGGTCTGATCCCACCAAATGGTAAGAGCTTTAATAAGCATGATCTAATTTGGGGTGTTGACTAATCTGCAGACCTAAACTCTTTTTGGGGAGGGTTGGGGTTTTTTTGATAATATCTTGACTTCCACCTTGGGAGGAGTCCGATGAAATGTATAAATTGTGCTAGAAGCATGACTTAGTTAGGATGAACAGAATACATCAGCTGAGTTAGAGCTAGGCACCCACAGATCAGTCAGACAGGGAAATTGCTGATTACCAGCTAAAAAGCATGACCAGCCTCTGACAGGGAGCACAATTAGGCAAGTGGAGTAAGTGTTGTTTACTCAAAATCTCCATTCCCTAGTACTACATCAAGCTTCTACTTTGAGTCTATTGATAGATGTCATACACAGAAGTCCATCTCCTTCAGACAGGACAAAGAAATGGAGAATGAACCAAGAGAGCACTGCCCTGTTTTCTGTTGCATCAAACTAAGGGTATTAAATTCAAAGCCTTGTGTTCAATTCCCTTGACATGTAACCAGTGAGGCTCTAGTCCTGGCATTCCTGTGCTAGTTTTGCAGAAAAGATGCCTCCCTGTCTTCGACAGAATGGAAAGACAAAAGCAGCTCTGCTCACAGAATGTCTCCTAGAATGGCAGAATCATATTTCAGGAACATTAAACCATTCTGCATTTCCATCATGAGCCGTAGGATTCCTAAATTCAAACAGTTTAGAATTTAGACCACAAACTACCCTCTAAACAGTGATTTGATGAAACACAGGAACCCTGTGGAAGGCTGTGTTTTTCTTAAAATATGACAGAAGGAATATTTATTTTCAGTACAAAATGATTTCATTAAAAAAAAAGCCTGGCTTTGTAGAGATTTTTTCAGAAGTAAGATTCATGAGGAAGCATCAGTGTCTTTAAAGCCCTGTTTAAATCTCAGGTCAACATTTTCTTGTTGCAGCAAACATGACACATATCACAAATAATTCCATTCCATTAAATAAAAACTCTCCTAGACTAAAATGAACTTACTTCATATTGAGCTGGAGCTTTTCACTGTACATGCAAACATGTTGGAAAATATAAAATTGAGATTGTGATTTAGCTAGGGTAAATTATGACTTTTTAAAGATTAGGAAAACTAGAGAGAAACAGCAAGTCTTTAATTTCTACAGCTGACATGTCAAAACAAACCTATAAAAGAAAGTATCAGGACAAAGACTGCTTGGGTAATGTGCTCCAATAAAGTAAGGTCTGTCCACAAAAAAGTCAACAAACTGTGGCTGCAGCCTGTGACACAAGCACACTGGATGCTCTTTAATGTTCAAGACACTCTACAGAACCAAGACTTAGGTGGCATGTGTTTAGCACTGATTTTGTAAGTGCTCTTGCACAGGAAAACCTTATCTGTAAAGTAAGTGAAAAGATTAATCACTGCTTTTTCATGTCTCTCCCACATACCCTTCTATGGATAAAGCTTAAAAAAAAATTCAATAACTGAAAAAAACTAAAATGTGACAAGTAAATTACAGTTTGAGATATATGTCAGGCATATAATTTTTCAGGTACTCTTCTGGCATTGCCTGCATATCCACAGAGTTCATAAAACAACTAAATGATGATTTATGCATGGTAACTTCCTTGGTAGTAATTGTTATGCCAAGAAATCTTATTTACTGATTGCAGACACCTATACAATAACAGACGGATTTTTTTATTCATGAACCAATCAATCAGTGTGAGGCACAGATGGTGAATGGTGAAAACAGAAAATACAAGGTTCGTTTTTCCTTCATTTCTAAAGGGAATGTCTAAGCTATATTGTTGTCACTGAGAAGTGGGTCTCTGCTCTGAAATGTAGAACAAAATAATGTGGGTTGACCTAGAAACTGTACAGTTTCTGTGGTTACAGAGGTAAAATCATGCTGCAAACAGGCAACAAGACACAAATTTTTATGGTACATATGTAACTCGGCTCATGTATTTGTCTTTAGAACCACAGAGAATTCAAGAAATGCCAACATATTAATTCTGAAAATCAGATCAGTAACAACAAAAAGAAGAAAATTACCCTAAATCTGTAGCACTATTTCAGTACTCAAAAGCTGTACTTCATTTGTGGGAACCACAATGAACTTGTAAAGACTGAATACCACATCAATATTCCCAGCACCAGCTCAGGAACTTCACAACTAGTCCATTGTTTTATTTATGAATATTACAGCTCAAGCTTGCTCAAGTTCCACAAGGACTCCATGGCAATCTTTAGGGTGAAGAAAAATCACAGGTTTGCCATGTGCACCTATTTTTGGCTCTTCACTCAGTATTCGCATCTGTTTTTTCTTCAGTTCTGTCATAGCCGCTTTTATGTCATCAACCTTACAAAAAAATACAGTTCACACAAATTAACATCTGACACTGTATTATGGGGATTTTATGTTGAGGAGCAATAATGTAATTCCTTACTAAAATGTTACTTCTAGATTCTAATATAATTCTGAAAATAAATTAAATTATAAAACCATTTTAAAACATCTAGTCTTAAAAATAAAAATAATACAGAAGTTTATTTGAACATTTTACAAAATACTGTTTAAATAGATTGTTATATTGAAGAAATTAATAAACTAAAATCACTCATGCACAAAGCCCGTTGATTTTTTTATGTTGTTACTTTTTAAGGATTCCATAAATAATCTATACTCTGCATTACTATTACTAGGAAGATCATATTGCTTTCAAACTATCAATAACTAAAGAAAAATGCCTCTCTTTCTAATTGATGACAGAACACGGACTCATTATATGCTGGTGAAAAGGCAGGGCAATGGGCAGAAGGGAAAAGGAAAGGCCCTTTTAGATTTACATGTACTCCTTCTGAGTAGGTTAAGGTTCATAAAATTTCCTAAGGAAAAAAGCGTGGAACTATCAAAAATATACCCAGAATAGGACCTGGTCTTTCTAATGAACTTAACTATAACAATAGCCGTTAATATTTCAGTACAGTTTCCTACAGAAATACATAATTACAAAAACATGCCTACACTGTGTAGTGTGATCTGAAGTCTGATGTCACATCATCCAATGAAATTTGAATTTTCTGAAACCTTAAATGCATTCATTTTTTAAAATAATAAACACTCATTATAGCAAATCCAATAATCAATAAAGACCTAGAACTAAAATAACAGCATTGCTATTTTTCAAGACTGAGGTGTCTGGACATAATTTGGCGAATAAACTGTCATGATGCCATTGCAGGGAAGAAGGAAACACCTGGCTTTAATTCAGAGGAACAGCCATCACCTAATTCCTACTCATTTGCAGCAGCTTTGTTCACGAATATTCTACACTCACTTCAGTTCTTCCCACACACAACTACCAGTGTGCTAAAGTCGAAGAGAAAAGGGCTGTCAGGTTTTCTTACATGCTGTGTGCCACGGCCCCTCCAGGTGGTCTCCCTGGGCAGAGAAGCCACCGCAGCTGCTGCTCCTGCTCTGCAGAGATGGCCTGGGAGGAGCTGCGTGGACTCAGCTGGGATGACCAGCTGAATCCCCGGGAAACAGGGAGAGGGAACCCTGCAAAGCCCGGGGGGTGCAGCCACGGCAGGACAGTGTCAGGCTTGCATTTCTCTCTTACTCTGCTAAGTGCCCAGCATGCTTTTCACTCCAGGTACTCAATTATGACTGGACAGGAATAATTTAATTTCTTCTTAAAGTATTTAACTTGTATGAAACAAGTTCCCTATCAAACATCTATCTAAATTTTCCTTTGTACAAGACGGAAGAAGTTAAGAGTGTTTTGATAAACTTGTTAGGCTTCCTCTGCAGTATGGAAAGGATTTTTTCAATTCAGCTTTTTGCAACAGAACTGTTCATAGAAAGACATTTCTACAAAATATTTTTTTACATTTCAAATGAACAATCAATTGACAGTGAAGTTCTTTGACAGTTTTTATTAAAACCATTTCTGCTCAACTTACCCTTGAAATTGTAAGATTTTCCATTCTGAGAATGGGAAATTGGAGGATGGAGGTTAACATCTTTATGACTGACAATGGTAGGGACCAGATTTGTTTTTCAGACCCACTTAAATAGCAGTTAAAGGATGGATAGCTTTTCTCTCTGTGTGAATTAGTCGGTAATTTTCCATTTGTTTTTACATGGAGACAAACATGACTGACTTAGGACGATCTTTTTCTTAATTTCTTAATTTTTAAACATTATTATTATTTTTGTGTAGAGATTATGTTAATGAGTTACAAGACTTCATTTAGGAAAATCGGATTGCATGTAGCACTAGTTTACACAATTCAGGGAAACTATCTGTTAGATTATGTTTCCTGGCTTGCTTGACCTACTGTACAGTTATAAATTTGAACAGCAGATTCTACATTGTCCAACATAATGCTTTCCAGTTCTTTTGTCAAAAGGAAAAAAAAAAAAAAAAGGAAAACTGTAAATGTAGCAAGCTGTGTTTGCAATGCTTCTTCTTTCCTGTCTCCTCTGAGGCTGGTTGTGTCGCCTGTCACTGTTTGAAATGGGTGCTGGGCTCTCCTTGAGAGAGCTACACTTGCTTTTTTTAACGTTTCCAGTACAGGTAACAGAAAAATGACTTTTTTGTCCCATTCTTCTCAATTTTCACAATTAAATTGAGAAGTAAATGACTTCCCTTGACAACCATCTTTGGTTCATCTGCAAGATCATCTCTCATACAAAATGGAGATCTACATAGAACAATTTCAGCTGGTAATATATATTTAAAACTTCTTAAACAGTATTATATACACTTGAAACCCTTGGGAGCTTTGAGCTCTTTTTGCTGAGAAATGCCTACAATTTCTTGCTCTTGTACCTGTAAGTGAGAACCACTGGTCTTACAGAGGGCTGGAGGTTTTTTTCATTCTTACTGCAAATTGCTTCTTTCTTCTACATTCCCATTTCCTAACAATCAGGGTCAATTTAAACAGAATTAATTTTCCTACTATTGATCATCGGCAATTTAGCAAACTCAGTGCAAGAAAAGTTGCAATGCCTATGTGTATGCAAATTTCTCAATTCCCAGTGAGAGCACACAACTGCCAACACTGGTCTTTGCAGATGTGTTCTGAAAACAATTTTTACTCACATCAGTAATCCCATTACTTTTTAATATTACTCTTTGCATAATTACAGCTGGAAATAATAGTTTACAAGACTCAGCTCTGTAAAATATTTAAAACATATAGGCAGCAGCATAAAATTTTGTATCAAATAGGTACACTAAAACATGAGTACACTAAATAAGTATTTTACCCATCTGTTCCAGACCAATCTCTCTCTGCTGGGCAGGGAAGAACAGGACAGGAGGCACTCTGGAGGCTTTACTGCTGTTTGGTAAGCACAGCTGACAAGCTCTTTTGACTTCTGTACATAATTATAAACTAAATATCAAACAGGAAGAAACTTTCTAAAATCTAAGTTATGCCTCAGCTTAAACCTACAACTCTCTTTTCCCATTGTATGTCCTTCTATGTCAGGAAGTGGACACCTATCCAACACTGTTCACAAGCCCTTGGGGGTGTCCACCTTCCATAGTGGCTACTTAACCCTTCCTTCCCCAGTTTAGCCTTCATAGCACAAAAGAGGAAAAAATGATCACGTAGCTCATGACATTGAACTGTGATTTCCATAATAGAAAAAAAGGCATGTTTAAAGACTTCTTATGAAATAAAAATTTTCACAAATATGACACCCTTATATATTTGTTCTTGACATAGGTCAAACCTATGAAAAAATAAGCATACTTTAATATATCTCATTATGTAATATATTGTGTTAAAATACCTCAATGCAGATATGATGCATTCCTCCAGTCTTGTTTTTTTGCAGAAAACTTGCAATGGGACTTTTCTCTCCTAAAGGATGTAGAAGTTCCAGCTTGGTATTTCCCAGCTCCACGAAAACAGTGTAGACACCATGTTCAGGAAGAGCAACAGTCTCGCTCACCTGGGCTCCTAACACATCTCTGTACAAGCACTGAGCTTTCTCCAGATCAGGCACTGCAATGGCCACATGGTTAAGTCGGCCCAGTTTCCACAAACAGCTTGGAATGTTCTGTGAAAAGGACTTGAATGATGACAGAGTTCTCACTCTGGGAGCTGACGTCTGCAGTCTGGTAAGAAGCCCTGAAAAAGAGTGACCACCACTGAGACAATGCTTTTGAGAAGATATCAGTACCTGCTCCTTCCCCTACAGGACAGCAATGTCATTTAGCTCAGTGAACATTTTTTTCAGAGACTAAGTAAATATTCAGAAGTATAAAAAAACCCCTGAAACCCCAAACCAGACTCAAATCTGGTGTAAATCCTTACATATGCCTGTTAAAAAGAGGAATACATGACCAAATGTAACAGTCCACTGTAAAATGTGCTCAACAGTGACTTCTGAATTTTTCAGAACTTCTTACAAAATAAATTAGGATATGCCTATACATCTCAAAATTATAGCAAACAAACAAGAAAACCCAGATGAAACCCTAGATAGAACTGATACTGCAAGATCCAAAAGATAAAAGACTTAGCTCTCAGCTGTAAGGACTAACTCCAGCAAGGAACTAAATGTCATGTTACATCTGAGGCTTAAGGAATACTAAAATCTCCTGAGCTTGATTTTTTATCTTTCTTCAGTTATTAAGTCACTTGCCCTTCTTACTTTTCACATGCCATACAGGTCTTATACTTTGTTTCACTGATCTACTTTAAGATGCTTAGAAATGTTTCAGTTCTAAGTACTTTGCACAATATCATGTCCAACTGACCAATAATAATTTAGATTATCTTTAAAGGCCAAAATCATAATAGTTTGCTTAACTTAACTAGTGCCACTGACTTCAGTGTGACTTACTAAAGAAAAAGAATATGATCTGGCTCATCATAAAGGAAAAGTTAATTATAAAAAAATACTGGATGACCATGTGACACAAAGGTTAGGGCTAACAAGGAGAGAAAAGATGAAGTCATGAAAAACACAGTGTCATGAAAAAGGGCTTTGATTCTATCTCCAGAACTCTTCAAAGACTGCTCTGACAAGGCAATGCTGATCTTTGCCCTGTGTCACGTTGCTGGGTTGGTCACAAGTAGTTATAGGGTTGCTTGTTTTATTAAAAAAATCACAACCTCCCCCCCAACATAGGATACTTACAAAGGAATTACATTAAAGATTAATGTGTCAGAGTACTAGAATGTGGGGAGGCTGGGGAGGAATTGTGATCCTATCAGTTTTTTCCAGCACCAGAATTACAGTAAGATTAAAGGCTATATTCACAAAAGCCACCCTTGAGTTTCATGCCAGTTTGCTTTAGGCCAGGTCAGAGTTCCCGATGTCTCCAGGCCAAGCCAGAGGTATTGCAGCATTCGGGAACTCTCTGAGGCATTCTTAGCTTTAAATGCACAGACGTGCTACTTTGCTAAGAGATTGTGTCAGGCCTGCCCTGAGACTCTGGATGCCTCGCAACACACTGAGGGTAGCCTGCCCTGACTCCTAGTACTCTGGGAGGGCAGTGGTAGCTGTAAGAAATCAGCTTAGCTTCACTGTATGAAACTTAGCACTACCATTCCACGGGAATTCAAGACTTGACAGCTATCAGTTAATTTTTCTTCCCAAAGACAACCGATGCAATCCTTTAAGCCTTTCTGAGCATTGTGCTGTGATGAAAGAAGAAATGTTTGTGTGTATTTGACACTTAGAATTACAGCATGCAAAGTACATGTTACCAAGCACTTAGTATCACAAAAGTAAGTCTATTCAGAATCTTTTGGTTATACTAAATCAACATCCTACATTAAGTATTTCCAGAAACTTGTCCAGTTCTGCAAGTCACTGCCCTGGACTGTTTCTTGCCAGACAACACAGAAGAAAAATTCTCGGTTTTGAGATGTCTATGCTGAAACTATTTTGAGGATAAACTTGCCAGCTAAATGCATCTGGACAAGGGGTGATCAAAGTAATTCCCTGAGGAAGCAATACTATGCAATGCCTATAATGTACAAGATAACAAACATGCAGTGTCTAGGTGACATGATTAGAAGCATGGATAATTAACTAGAATTTGACCAGATCAACAGAGTAAATAATGTGTTAAAAAAAGCAAAAAAACCCCAACAGTCTTCTGTTTCCACCTAAGCTTCTACTGAAGCAGCTCAGTTTCCTACAGTAATTTCTTAAGACGTGATTCAATTCTTGCTGAAGAGAAATTCTTCCACTTGGAGAAGGGCAGTATTCTCCAAATGAGAAAAATCCTTTGAAAGAGAAGGATCCCTTACTATACCATTTGTTATGTTTCCCAGAGCCCTTTATTGTTTTAGTCTTTCTTCCAAATATGACCAGACCACAGTTCAAGAGAAATATGATGTAGGGTTTTTTCCAAGCAATCTTTAGTAATAGGAAATACTAGGATTTTTCCCATTCTTTTTTACATCTCCCATCTCTAATTCTTGCTGCACTTCACTCGGGGCATATGACTACATGGTTATTATAGTTTAATTTGTATTTTTTCTATTTTCAAGTTAATTGACAGAGACAGATTGTTACTCAGCTATTACTGAAGCAATATCAAAAATAGCAACAGAAAATGTTCTTTCTGTTAGGTTCTGCCCAAGAAATATTTGATTTTTGTGGTGTTTCCTGGAAAGACAATAAATTGAAAAAGTGAAGTATATTTCTAGGATTCTTGTAAAGTCAAAGATACTTAAATGCCCACTCATGTGGACATATATTCTATGAAGTCTTGTGAATTTACCCTAGCTCTAGTCATATGCATATAGAGCATTAATTTTAAACCCATAATTGAATTGACTGAGATTAAACAAAAAGCATTTGCATTTTTCTTGCATTATCTAGATTAGTAACTATATAGGTTACTTAATATTCTAATCTTCTTATAATCCAATAATCAAAAAACGACCCTGCAGTGAAAAAGAAAGCTTTTCAACAAACTTCAGATTGAAAACCCATTACTTCCATGTTTCAGGAAAAAAACACTTATGTATGTATCACACAACTACTCCTACTAACTGTTGTGGCTAATTTCTTCAATCAGAAAAGCATTTCTTCACTGACATACAGAATTATTCAAGTAATTATTAACTTTCTCCAGTGTTAAAAAACATTACTTTCTGTGAGTCTTTTGAAGCCAGCGGACATGACTGAAGCATCCATCCAAGTATTTGTCCTGACCCAAATCACATGTGAAGTTGCTTCTCCTGGTATACACAGCATTTGCCCTTACTGTTTTTTTGGTTTTTAATACCTCATTTCTCAAACACTGACAACCAAATCTGATTTTCACTCGCTATTTTGTCCTTTAAAGAAGATCCAGCTGACTCTGCTCTCATAGATGATTGCTGGCTTCCTAGCCTCAGTGATACTGCAGAATATACGGAACTTTTTCCAGCTTCATTTAAAGAACATTTTTAAATTGGTCTATTTGGGTTTTATTCTGTTCATGGTTGACTGCTCTACTAGTATTATGCACATCAGAGTTAAAATGTAGTTATACCAGATGAGGGCTACGTTCTGTGACAGAGCAGATTATGAACACAAAGTATCAAGTCTGAAGTACCCCATAAACTGAGATCCCCATCCCTCAAATGTTGATTCATAGGCTCGGTGCTTCTAACATGGGGCAGTGTTTATTGACTTACATGGCTAAGGAATCAAACACAAGCCAAAGCCAACTGAATTGAGTCAGGTTCTCTGCGGGGAGGTTTTACAACAGCGGGTTGCAGTGAGAACCTTGTCACTGGCACTGCTCTATTGTCAACCATTTCAAACGGAGAAGAGCTTCCAGGCATGGAGAGGATGCTCTCACCACAGGGAGCCTGGCACACGGGCTTTATGTTGTTAGCCCTCTGGACCAAATGGTGCAAGGGGACAGTCTGCCCATCCTTAAATCCCAGCAATTTCAAGGCGGCAGGAGCATCTTGGAAATTCAGTCAGCCAACTAAGCTTAGGTCATCCACAGTGCTGCTCTGCTGGGAGCCGGAGGGGGCTTTTGGGAATCAAAGGGGCTCCACTGGTCATAAAGACTGAGTCTCGCTGTGCTGCAGCTCCAGTTTCTTCCATCAAAGCGCAGTTACACAAAGGTGTTTTCTTTCCCAGTATCCTACTGATCGATCACTGACAGCACCGAGTCTCTCATTCACTTTTCTCTTGCCGTCTATGGCTACCAAGTAAAATAGTGTGGTTTAGGTATGGCGAGTTTAACCTACCCTTACTTACTACTAAGAGAGAAAACAGTCTAGGTTATTATAACGAACGGGAAATGTTGAATTTCACCTCCAAAAAAGACAAGGTCACCTTAAAGAAGCCAAGTTCCTCCTCGCGCCTCGAGTTTGGAGTTTGCTGCCCCAAGTTCACTCTAAGCCAGCTAACGCCAGTTGTTAATATGCCCGCGAATTGGGTCGGGAAACCTTGTTTCTATTGAAGAAGAGGTGGTTTCATCTGGCCTGGGAGGCGCTCACGGAGATCGCCCTGGCAGCCCCGCCACAGAGCGGGGCTGGGGCTCCGGCTGGGCGGGCACTGAGCGCGGCGGGCACCGCGCTCCTCCCCGGCCCCGTTCCCGTTCCCGTTCCCAGCCGTTCCTGGCCCTGCCCGCCTCGTTCCCCGTCGTTCCCGTTCCCCGTCGTTCCCGTTCCCGCCCCTGCCCGCCCCGATCCCGGCCCGTTCCCGTTCCCCGCCGTTCCCGATCCCGGCCGCTCCCGCCCGGCCCGTGCCCGGCCCGTTACCGGCCGCCCCGCGCCGCAGCGCCGCCGCCATGTCAGTGGCCGCCCCGGCGGTGCGGGCCCGGCGCCGGGGGCGGGTCACGGCGAGGGGCCGTGCCCGCAGCTCAGCGCCCATTGGGCCCGCGCCGGGCTCTGAGGCGAGCGCTGTGCCCGCCGTTGGGCGCTGCACTGAGCTGAGGGAGAGCTGCCAAAGGGGCCAAAGATAGTGAGGGACATCTGCAGAGAGAGCGCTTCTGACCAAATCACACGGGATCACAGGCTCGATGAGGCTGGAAAAGACCTCTGAGACCATGGAGTCCAATCTATGACCGAACACCACCTTGTCAGCCAGACCATGGCACTCAGTGCCAAGTCCATTGTTTCCTTAAACACCTCCAGGGAAGGTGACTCCACACCTGCCGGACAGCTCATTCCAATGTCTGATCAATGTCTTCGTGAGAAGAAATTCTTCCCTAATGTCCAACCTAAACCTCCCCTGGCACAGCTTAACTGTCCTCTTGTCCTGTTCCGTGATCCCTGGTAGCAGAGCCCGACCCCCACCTGGCTCCACTCTCCTGTCAGGGAGTTGATGAGAACACTACGGTACCCCTGAGCCTCCTTGTCGCCAGGCTGAGGCCCCCCGCTTCTTCAGCCACTCCTCATCAGACTTGTGCCTCAGAACAATCAACAGCTTCACTGCCCTTCTCTGGACATGCTCCAGCACCTGAATGTTCTTCCTGAATTGAAGGGCCCAGAACTGACCCCAGGATTGAAGGTGTGGTCTCACCAGTGCTGAGTACAGGGCAAGAATCACTTTCTAGTCCTGCTGGCCATGCTATTCCTGGTACGGGCCAGGATGCCATAAAGCACTGTGCCAGAGACACTGCACAGTGAGCAGGCTGGCTACTGCCTTACCGTTGTGTCAAGTATAGCACACTGCAGGCTGCTGAGATACATCCAAAATGTACATACAGCCATTTCAAATTCTGTAATATGTGAATAATTAAAAGTGCAGATCAAAGTCAGCAGTCAAAATGGGTATTAAAAGTCCCAATATCTGACACTTCCAAATTCCATCCCAGGTTGTAAAGCATTGGGTGTGTTTCTGATGTGCAGAGCAGTGCCGGCACAGGTCACACTGTGCTGGCTGGCCCTGCTCCACACGATGTTTTGTTGAGGTGCAAAGTGACATTGAGAGGACACACAGAAGTGCCATTGCAGGGCATTGTCTTCTCTGCACTGAAAAGACTTCATCTGTTGGTAGGAAGGAAACATGAAAGCAGCAGAGGCAGTACCAGTGCTGGAGTTAGAAGGTTGGTCACAGTTGCTGAAGGTGCTCAAGGGCTGTGAGTGGCTGGAACTACAAGGGTCGGAGAGTGTAGGGCTTAAATTGACTTTATAAAGTAAACTTTAAAAAAACTGTGTGATGTAACAAAGCAGTTGAAGAGCAGTGGGCAGTGCTGTGCTGATGGTGTAGGGGTGTGAGTGCCTTCCTTGTTAGCCTGACAGGTGTTTTGCTCACAGAATGAGCTGGAAACGTGTGCATCCAAAATAGCCCTTGTATCTGGGTCAGAGACTCCAAACTGTGAAGTAGAATGACTATATCTGCTATATATAGAACAGGTTTTCCAGTGCCGATGAACATCCCAGTCTATGGCAACCCCGCGCCCTTTCACAGGGGAAACCGACCGCCCTCGCGACTCCAATCCCTGCGGGCGGCCCCGGGGCTCCTGCGAGCCGGCCCAGGGGAGGGGAATGCCACGGCCCGGGCGGGGGGAATGCCACGGCCCGGGCGGGGGGAATGCCACGGCCCGGGCGGTCGGGAATGCCACGGCCCGGCGGGCGGGAATGCCACGGCCCGGGCGGTCGGGAATGCCACGGCCCGGGCGGCGGGAATGCCACGGCCCGGCGGGCGGGAATGCCACGGCCCGGGCGGTCGGGAATGCCACGGCCCGGCGGGCGGGAATGCCACGGCCCGGGCGGGCGGGAATGCCACGGCCCGGGCGGCGGGAGGGCGGAGCTCCACGAGCGGAACTGTTGAGCGCGGAACCTCGGCGGCGGTCGCGGGAGGTGCTCGGCCCGTCCGGCGCTGGCGCGGGGGGCGGTGCAGCCTGCACGTGTCGGCGGAGCGATGGCGGCGGGGTTGGGGCCGGGCATCCTGGGCATCCAGGGCATCCAGGGCATCCAGGCGGGCCTCAGGGTAACGGGAGCGGCCGCCGCGCGCCCCGAGCGCTTCCTCAGGTACGCGGGGCGGCGGAGGGGAACGTTGGTAGCGCTAGAGAAAAACCCGGAGGGGACAGCCCGGTGTAAAGGCCGAGGAGGGAGGCAGTCACCGCTGAGGATGAGGCTGTGGAGGAAGGCAGTCACCGCTTCAAAACCAAGGGTCTGGGTCTCGAGTGTTTGAGGTTTTTGGTGCTGTACTGTTTACTCCTGGAGCGCTTAAATATGATCGACATATTGTAAGATGCAGCTAGAGAAGGGTGGAGTGTTCTGTGCAGCTGCTGCTTCATACACAAAGTATAATGAAGCTGAAAGGATTAGGAATTATGTCTCTGTTTCTAGGAGTGTGTAGTGGGAGTACTCCAGGAGGTGTGTAGAAGGTTAAGCCACCCCAGTAGATGTTGAGAGCTGCTGTTCTGTAGCACCAGAATGCCTAAGCAGATGTGACCATGTGATAGCTTCATGGAAGGTGTAAAACGAATCAAAGCTGGTGAAATCTGCAAAGTAAAACAACTAATACGAACTTGTGCTTTTAATTCTCTTTTTTCTCCTGCCCTTAGTGTGCAAGAGGGACTGGCTGCCAACTTCAGAGCGTTGACAAAGACTCTCTATGATTCGAATAAAGGAAACATCATTCCTGGGGGTCCTTTAAAAGAGCTGGTGATCGAAAACTTTGATGAGGAACAGATTTGGCAACAACTGGAGCTCCGGAACACAGCAGTTCTCGATTTCTTCAGGAAATCCATTGCCAGGGATGCCAAGGATGACGATCTTTGCCTTCTCTCGGACCAGGAAGAGGATGGCTCTGATGCAGAGCCCAGCAGTGAGGAGGAATTGGAAGACAACATAGTGGAAGCAGAAACTGAACAGAAGGATGTTTATACAGAAGATAGAACTAAAGCTAAAGAAAAGCAAAGTAAGCTCAGAGAAAGCATAATGCAGAAATACAGTGATGAGGATTCTGATATTGACTTTGATATTGAAGCATTTGAGCAACAAACTAAAATGGCCAAGGAAACCACACTGAAAAAAGTGGGAAGAAAATCTGTAGTGGATGACAAGTTTTTCAAGCTGGCTGAGATGGAAGCTTTTTTAGAACAGGCAGAGAAGGAAGATGATGAGGAGGAAGATGATATTAATTATTTTGAAGACATTTTCTCAGATGATGAGGAAGAAGAATCAGAAGATGACAAAGTAAAAGTAAGAATATAAGTAAAATAATTTTCTGATATCTCTTTTGCTTTAAATCAAGGTCTGGTATCTGCTAGGGTGATTATAAACTGTTGAAGTCAGAGTAGAAACTACCCAGTTAAATTTGATTAGGTGACTAATGACTCCTTCTGAAGCTTTTTTATTCATGTATTTGACATGAATATCTGGTAAGAAAATGTCCTAGTGGGGAAGACTATAGCATTCTGCTGTTCCAGTCGCTCCTTAGATGGGTCTTGGGTCTTTTGCTTAAGTAAAGGAAGAGATAGTATGCGACAAGAAATAAACCACCTTGCAGAATTGGGGACCCAACGATGAAAAAGATTTGTCACTCAGCATTGGCAGCTGGCAGGTAGAGATCACTAAGGTGACTGATGCAGAGCAAAGGGCTTTTTCCAGGCACATGGCTTTGTAACTCTGACAAAGCTTAAGCTGATAACTGTTTGAAAAATAAATATTTTGTTATTTAATATTACCAGAGATTCTCACCAGAAGAAATGTACCCAGGAAATTTGTGTGCATTCCAACACGTATTTGGCAAAATTACCACTCCTTGACTTCTGTATATTTAAGTGGTAGAGTATTTTAAATACTAGTAAAAGAAATAAGTTTACTAAGATGCCCCACCACAGGTCAGCGCCATTCAGTTAATTCACTAAACTGAATTACTGTTCCACCAGTAGTGCCATTCCCCAGGCACTAAAGGCTTCAGAAGAGAGGATACTCTTTGATATCTGTCAGTCAGATATCTGTCAGCTGCAGTTTGTTGTTTGTTCCTTTCCCTTTCTCTCTTACCTTTTTAGCCAGTTAAAAGTTCTAGAGATGTGACATACGAAGATTTCTTTGATCCAGTTGATGATGATGATGGTGACTTAGTAGCTAATGACGTTGAAGAGGAAGCAGACAGTGCTATTGAAGAGCAAAATGAAGAAAGCATATCTGAGTAAGTATTTGCGTTATTTGCACTTGAAAATGTCGTCGTAATTTTACACTGAAGTGAAGCAGAAAAAACAGTGGGAATGCCAAGCTGACTTTCATGGTTTGCCATTCTCAGTTAAGTGTTGTATGTGCATGGTTTGCATTGTCACTTTATTTCAAATTAGTTTACTTTTTTTTTGGAGTATTGTCTCTTGATATTTATTTGCATAAAGCACTTAAGAGCTGTAACTTCTTTTTTTTTAAGTTATTTTCATTATCTAGATGTTTCCCTAGTGTCCCCTACCTTTAGGAGGGATCTTTGAAACCTGTTGTGTTTCTGAACTGAGTTGTAATGGGCAAACATCTAAGGGCTGAAATATCTTCCATGTAAAAAATTATAGACACTTTTCAACCTCTATTTGATCTTAAATTTTATTGTTACAGGTTTGAGGATATGGATGAAACAGTGGAGAACATGAGAAATAAAGAAGCATCTAAAAAAGTTACTTTTAGTTTGCCAGGTGACAGTGACATAGATGATGTGACTGAAATGCAATTAGAGAAGGGCATTGAGCCCAGGGAAGCCAAGTCATCTTTTGAGAAGAGGCAGGAGAAGGTAACTGGGTATCAGTTTTCATTGGGGTTTTTTATTTTTATTTTGATTTTGCTAATACTTCAAAACAGTGCCAAATATTGTTTTTACTGGTT
This sequence comes from Platyrinchus mystaceus, assembly GCA_035041135.1. Lineage (NCBI taxonomy): Eukaryota > Metazoa > Chordata > Aves > Passeriformes > Tyrannidae > Platyrinchus > Platyrinchus mystaceus. The sequence continues at coordinate 15,950,087 of JAWWLV010000018.1, read as the reverse complement.
GTGTAATTTGTTCAGTCTGGCAAGTATGAAGAGAGTATTTACAATGTAAGAAAAAAAAAAGGCTTATCTACATCAGATATATATGCAATCATATGTTCCCTCTTTTTTATATGAGGAGAGGTTAGAAGTACCTAAAATAAGTATTACTTTCTTGCCTTGAATTTATTAGTGAGCTCTGTTTTAAACTTCTTAGGAAACTGTGTTTTTCAGATGAGCAAGAAAATAAAAACTTTAGAAGAAGAGTTGTTAGAGGAGAAACCTTGGCAGCTTAAAGGAGAAGTGACTGGACAAAAACGACCTGAGAACAGCCTTCTGGAGGAAACAGTCCTCTTTGACCATGCAGTCCGGATGGGTGAGTAAGGAGGGAGGGCTTTCCTGGAAGCATGTTGGATACCATGTTGGGTGTTCTTCCCTTTGACCTTGCTGAAAACACCTGTAACTTGACAGCAGGGTAACAAAACACCAAGTTAAACTTCTTTATGGGATTTTGAGGTGGTGCATTTTCACGGGGGAAACTACAGCAAACTATAGTATTTTTTTGTTAATTTTTAATTAAACTGAAAGTTCATTAATTCAGTGGCAGATTTAGTAATTTACAAGCCTTACATAATGTGATTTCTACTTATGTTTACTTACTTCTCCTTCAATTATTTTTGTAAAGGTTTTACTTTCTTTTTCTGTTGTTTTTTTTCTTTATAGAACAAAAGGTATTTCTTGCTGGAGAAACAGTAATCTTAAAATTCTTCTCTTTCTCCTTTCAGCACCTGTGATCACAGAAGAAACTACTTTTCAGCTTGAAGATATCATTAAACAGAGAATATTGGATGAGGTCAATATTACCTGACTTGTTCCTTCCTATTTTGTTCATCGATTTCATTCACAGGGCACATTTCAAGGATGAAGCACTTCCAATGCCAGGTGTAGAGTTTAAGTGTGAAACTTCCTGAGTTCCTGGGAAGCCACATGCATAAAGTAGTTAATGTGCCAGATAAGTCATTGAAAAATGTTCCAAATAAGCTGTACCACCTGATATTTGACTGTAGTTGCATTTGCTCATTACTTTGTTGCTTTCTCAGGCATGGGATGATGTGGTACCAAAAGAAAAACCAAAAGAGGAAGCTTTTGAATACAAGAAACGTATCACTTTGGATCATGAAAAAAGCAAGCTGAGTCTTGCTGAAATCTATGAGCAAGAATACATGAAACTTCACCAGGTAACAGAAACGGTGCCTTTCCTTCAGGTTTGAAGTTCACACCACATAATCTTGAATGTTCATTTATACACTGCTAGCTCTGCTTTCAAGAGTTTTCATCTTTCTCTCGGTGTTCACCAGTGAAATGGCTCCTAGTTGTATGTTGTGCTGTTATCAGTCTTGCTACAGTAAAATACCTTAATGAATGGTGTGGCAGTAACATTACATTATTAATGCAGCAAAAGACTGAAGAGGAAGAAAATCCTGAACACAAAGAAATTCAGGAAATGATGGACTCACTCTTCCTGAAGCTGGATGCACTCTGTAACTTCCACTTCACACCCAAACCAGTAAGTAGATAAGTTTCATAAAGTTGGGTATCCCCCCATTTTTTAAACTGGATACTTCAAAATATATTTCAGAAACGGAAAGTAAAGTAAACATTGATGTTTACTGAGCTCATTCTTACTTCACATTAAATGCACTGTGATTACCTCTAAACAAACCCAAACACTGGGTATCTTCAGTTAGTGTGAGCTGCTGTGCTCAGGCTTGAATGTGTCTCCTTATTTCCAGCCGGTACCAGAAGTTAAAATAGTTTCCAACCTTCCAGCCATAAGTATGGAAGAAGTGGCCCCTGTTGCTGTCAGTGATGCTGCTCTCTTAGCACCAGAGGAGATCAAGGTAAGTCTTAAACTGCATAAGGCTGGAGAGAGGATCTGTGTTGTTTACAGAAGGATGTTTACTGCCAGATCAGTGGGAATTCTGCCCCTTCCCACCCTGGTGGGTGGTTCCTCACCTTGTGGACCTTCTTGCTTAGCATTTTATTGTTGGTTGTTGTTGGGGGTGTTTTGGGGGTGGGGTTTTTTTTGCTAACTGAAAGGTGCGGAAAGAGTTCATTTTATTTGATGCTATAATATCATACTATGTTTTTGATCTTGAGTATTATGTGATGCTGTTTTCCCAACATGTGTATGGGTATTGGAAGGCAAGAGCTAAATGACAGTACAGAAGAGCAATTAGCATGTCCTCAATTAGTTGTACAAATCTCATTTCCTGGCTTTTACCAGTTTTTGGCCTTTGCCTTAATCCAGCCTTGCCTTGAGCTGGCACTCAGTGGAAATAATGAGAGATTTGACAGATTCAAGTGCTGCAAAGTGAGTCTGGTCTTTTGCGTGCTTATGGAACTAGGGATCCTGTTCTCTCTAGGAAAAGAACAAAGCTGGAGATGTAAAAACAGATGCAGAAAAGACTCCCACAGACAAAAAACGAGAACTAAGAAGGAAAAAGCTCCGCAAACGTATGAGGCGAAGGGAGAGGGAGAAACGCCAGAAGCTTCTTGAAAAGGTGAAACCAGAGCAAGGCACAAAACTCAGCAAAAAATCTGCTGCAGCAAAATTAAAACAGCTCACAAAAGAAGGCAAAGCATCTCTGCTCAAGGTAAGACAGTCTAAGTTGGAGCTTCCCAGCTAAAGAATATTAAGATCCCAATTTTAGCTAGAGAGAAGAAAGGTAACTATATCCAAAGCATTACAAAGTATAAGGTTTGTTCCCCTCTCATCCCTCTAGTCACAACAGTCTTTCTTCCATCCCCTCAAAAAATCTTGCACAAGGATAGAATCTGTGCTTACCACCCAAACCTTGTTACCTTATGTGTGAGCAAATAAAAAGGGTAAGTGTAGCTGCTGCAAAGAAAGAGGGAGGAAGGCACAGAAGGGGCAGATGCATATTCCTTTATTTATTTATGTTTATTTTTTATTCCTTCTCCTTCCTTTCCCTTGTGTTCTTTTGAACTACAGTTTTTCTAATTGTAACTGCCTTATGCAAAGTAGAGTTGAATGCCTTTTAGTTCTGATTTTGTTAATTATCCTGACAGCATGATGTCAGTATTGAGGCCTGAAAAAACACAGCTCATTGCACTTTGCAGTGATCCCCTTGTTAAAAATGCATATTTATGTAGATGGTACTGCTTTAATTATGACTACATCATACATAAGTGGTTCTTTAGAACCTTTAGAGGTTTACTTGGAGTATGGAATATATTTGAATTTGTAAGCAGCTTAATATTTAGATATGCAAAACTATGAAAAAGCTCTATGACACAATTACTTTATGTGAAAGTATGTTCACAAAGCAGAAATGATTTTGTGTGAGGTACTACTTTTTGTGGTGTTCCTGCAAGTAAGACATGCTCTTTATGTCCTGCATTTAAACCATTCCACTTGATTAGTGGGACTACTTGAATGCACAATTGAGATTGAGGTTTCTGTGTTCTTTTTAAGATTTGAGTAACTGAAGCTGTGGTGTAATAGAGTATTCCTGGTTAACTTTGTCCTTTTTGTGGAGCCTTCCCTATAATCTCAACAGATTGATTTTGTTTTGCATGCTGTAAAACAGTAAACTTGTGCACCACCTATGATGCCTTATAAATTAAATGTTAAAAATCTCTGAAATTTTGAAGTATTAGAAACAAACAGGAAAAACAACTTGGTTACTCCTAAATGTGCTTACCTTTTCAGATGACAAGCAGAACACAAAACACAGATATCCTGTTGTAGTTCATGATGTGCAAGGATTGGTTCTTGATGCCTGTTCTTACCTGTCATGCTAATTGCTATTTAGAAAGGGAATGTAATCTTTAGATAGCCGGAGTGGAATAAAAATGTGGGGGAAAATAACCTTTGAAAATGAGTTACCTGATTTTTTTTTAAGTCAAATACCTTTATATGTGAGTAACTAGTAAGTAATACAGTGGCACTGTTTGTACATTTCTTGGTCATAACAGATGTTTTATCCATTGCCAGGATGAAGGTAAAGACAAGGCCTTGAAATCATCCCAGGCCTTCTTTTCTCAACTACACGATCAAGTAAAAATGCAAATAAAAGATGCAAGCAAATTAAAGAAGAAACAGAAGAAGGAGAAAACACTCTCTGTTCATAAATTGAAGTTGTAATTTACCTTTTTATATATGTTGCATCTTGTATATATTAAAATGTTTCTTCATGAATGATGAATTTTACTAAGTTTTATTCTGTGCTAATCTTTAAAATATTCTGTGAACTTCTCAGGTGATGTAAAGATGCTTTCCTGTAGGTTTTACTTTAATTTTCTACTGTAGAACTCTGCTTCTTGCCAGGGGCAGATACATAACCATGTAAAATATTTGACGTGTGTTGTGACTGTACAGTCTCTTTAATCTGTAGCCCCTAGATTTGTATCTGCTCTATCTACTGCAGGAGTAACTGCATTTATTGAAGAATTTAAGATGTATCTATGTAGTAAATTAGAAATTATATTCTGAAATAGTGAGTACCAAACAGGATACAAAAGCTTTTTAAGCTTGTGCTATCTCAGAGTCAGGAAATGGCTTCTCTTAAGAGTCACACAATGGATCAGGTTGAAGGGTCCACGGTGGGTCACCTGGTCCCAGCTCTCACCTCAGGCAGGGCCATCCCAGAGCACTTGGCACCGGACTGTGGTCAGATGGTTCTGGGATATCTCCATGAGGAGACTCCACACCCTCTCTGGGCAGCCTGTTCAGGGCTGGGTCACTGCACAGCAAAGAAGTTCTTCCTCATGTCCAGATGGAACTTCCTGGGCATCAGTTCCTGTCCGTTCCCCTTGTGCCATTGCTGGGCCCCCCTGAGCAGAGCCTGGACAGACAGGGATGGGGCTCCTCCGTGCCCTCCTTTAATGCTTCCTTTTACAGCTCCGAGGAACATCCTCCAATACCAGCCCATTAACCGTATTTCTCAAGATGGAAATATTTCACTATATCTTTCCTCGGCTGAACAAAGAAAAGAGAAGCCTCCAGCCGGTGGCCCTGGGCACCTCAACTGTTCTCCATCCGTTGTTCTCAAACGAGATGTTCAAAGCAAACAAGGCCGTGTCGGTGGGGTTGGAGCGCGGGGCCGCCATCGGCGCTGCGCTGCTCAGGCCTGGCGGGGGCGGGAGCGGGGCGGCCCTGCCCGGGCCCGCACATACGGCCCTGCCCCTCACGGCCCCGCACGCGCGGCTCGGCCCTGCCCCTCACGGCCCCGAAAGGCTCCGCACGGCTCCGGGAGCGACGCGCGGCTGCGGCGCCGGTGCGCGGGGAGGGCCGGGCCGGGCGGGCTCCGGGGGGACAGGGGGCGGCTGAGTGCTCCCGGCGCGGGGAGGGGCGGGGGCGAAGGGCAGGCACGCCTGGGCACAGGGCCGGGAAGCGGGGCGGGAGCCCGGAGCACAGGGCCGGGAACGGGGGCGGGAAGCACGGAGCACAGCGCCGGGAAGGGGGGCGGGAGTCCGGGGCACAGCGCCGGGAAAGGGAACGGGAAGCGGGTCACAGCGCCGGGAAAGGGGACGGGAAGCACGGAGCACAGCGCCGGGAAGGGGGGGCGGGAGCAAGGGGCGTCGCCGTTCCGGTGGGAACGCGCGGGGAGCGGCTGGAGCCCTCGCAGCGCCTCTGCCCGACAATCCCGGAGAGCCCAGCCCGGCCCGGCCCGGGGCAGCCGCAGCAGCCGTGGGGGTGCGATGGAAAGGCGGGTGATTGGCACCGAAAATAGTCTGTCTGGACCGCAAAGGAGATAATGACGAAATGTGCCCTGCGACAGGACGCGGAGTAATGGCCCTAAACTAAAACATAAGGAGTTCCACCTCAACAGGAGGGAGAACTTCTTTCCACTGAGGGTGGCAGAGCCCTGAACAGCTGCCCAGGGTGGGTGTAGAGTCTCCTCACTGGAAACATTCAAACCCACCAGGACGTGTCCCTGTGTCATCTGCTCCAGGTGACCCTGCCTGGGCAGGGGTGGGACTGGGTGATCTCCAGAGGGCCCTTCCAACCCTGACTATTCTGCAATTTAAGATTCCTTGTAGGATTTGAAAGGAAAAAAAAAATCTCTAAACCAACAAGCATTCACTGGGAACAACCTGTGGTGTTACACAAAACTGGCCCATAGCAATCCTTGTCACCCCCCATGGACCTGTAGGATGCACTGGCATTGGTTACCTGAACCCCCTTTACCACTGGCTCTGTCATTGACATGTGCTAGCAGCTGACAAGGTCCCCAGCTACCTATTAAAGTATACAACAAGGAAATTTGTGGAGCTGTTTAGAAGGAATTCTGTTGCTCACTTCATTCAGAGCTGTGAAAATCTCTATTTGGAATAATGGAGCAAAATCCTGATGCACAGAAGAAACTATTGCAAAAAAACAGCTTCTGGTAGGCAGAGCTGTGCCAGATGAACTCAGAAAGAGATCTTCAGTAAAGCTTTAAGTCCTGAAATTGGATTTTATCTCTCAATTTTTTGGAGTTGGATGCTGCACTAGTTGATGAAGTCAGTGGTGAAACACTGCAGTTCACCTGTGTAACTAAAATCCTCTAAAATCCTCCAATGCTTTTTGCTTTAATGTGTGAACCATCTGGTGCTGAAGTACTGTGTAGTGCTGTGAGGAGACCAGCCTGAAAGAGGCTGTAAGAATGAAGGGAAAGAATTTTGGTGGATTTTTCACGTAGTTGTCTTTCCTGAAACTATGCAATAAAATGACACTCAAAGGAATACCATTCATGTGCATGCTATACATGTATATCATGTGCATGATATACATAGTGGAGAGATTTATTTCATTTGGAAGCCCACATAATTAAATTTGAACAAATGTTGCTGCATATGCAGTTTTATTTCTTCCCTTCTAGTAATGTGATGTTTCCAATATTCAAGGTTCATTAAAATGCTTATGCAAAGAGGATTTAATAATCCTAAAGATTACGAAACATTATTACTATAAAATGTTTAATTGGGTGGAATGTTCCAACCTCCATATTATTGTGGTTAGATTTGGGGGTTCTACCAAGTAGCTGAAGCCTGGTACTGCTTTGGCCTAGTTCATAACTTTTAATCCACAGGAGTCTGTGGAAACAGTGTCAGCCAGTTGTGATTCACTGCCATTTCAGATTCATAAAGATTGCTTTCAGACCAGCCTGGGATGCAAGTTGGCAGCTGCAGTTTTGTCCAGGCTTTGGAATGGATTCATGGCAGCTAAGCAAAGAGGTTTTTAAGATTCATAAAAGCAGAGGAAACAAGCCTTGTTGAAGGCTTGGTCCTGAAGTTCTCTGTGCAGAGCACAGGCAGTTGTGATCCCATTTACATGTCTGTGGAGATGACATAAACTCAGTGTTTGCTGGAGCACGTTAAGCCTCCCAGTGACAGACAAGTGGTGTGATCCGTATGTGCCTGCCTGCCTTGGGCACGTGGGCTGGCAAGGGAAAGGGCACTGGAAAGCCTAAATATGTCTCCAGAAGTACAAATGCAAATGCTGCCTGCAGAATGTAAATGAACCAGTGAGTGGCCCTCTGTCCTCTCCTTTCTCTCTCTGCACTGTGGATGCTGCTTGGCATCACACAGCATTCTTGTTAAGGTCTTTTTGCCCAGCTCTTGCTGCTATTTATTTTGACAGCTATTGCTTTGACTGAGAGCAAAGGAACTGAAGTGTGACAGTCCCCTAGCATTGGTTTTATTTTTTGAGAGAAATCCTCCACAGTCTCCCTACTTCACTGCTTTGACTCTGGGTTATTGACTACACCAGACATAACAGCTTCAGAAAAAGTCTGAATTTGTGAGTGTGCAAGAAGGTCCTTATACTTAAGGAAATTACCATTTTTAGTTGACTGCAGGTTAGAAGTGGTGACTGGGGAGGAAGTTCAGTAGGAGTGTATCCAATGAAATAGTCTCTGTAGGATAAATTAGATTTCTAACCCTTTTAATGCATTATAAATACAGCCTATAGGAAGCCTTACAGCTTCTGATGGTACAGTTCCTGAGAAGGAAAAAAAATCTCCAGCACCTCAGACTAAAGGAGCCAGAGGGAAAGGAAAAGGGAAGAAAAAGGGAGGAAAAGGAAAAGAAGAGCCAGAAGAAGAAACAGACCCAAGAAAGCTTGAACTCCTGAACTGGGTGAGATGAAAGTATTTGTACTGAAACTGTTGAAAATTGTTTCTTTCATCCTGAGGGACAGGGAGAAAAGGAAAACACACATTTTCATTCTACAGGATTCTCATTTGCACATTCCCATAATATCAGCAGTAGTTTCTGCAGGGGTGCTGTTCAATCTTTGAGGCAGGAATCCCTCTTTTATCCCATGTGCACCACATGCAGCCATTCCTCCAGAGTACAAGTCACTGCTTATCTGCAGCATCTCCTTCCCTGCACTTGTCAGAAGGAAACAAGAACACCAGTGAGCATCTTCATCCTTCTGTGTCTGTGTTATTTTGACTTGTTCCTGTCATGCTGAGCAAGTAAGTCCCTTTTTCGCATAATGTTTCAAACATGGTATGCCTGATTTAATTAAAAATGCTGAACAAAATAATTGAAAGCTACAAGTTGAAAGACTGAATGCTACAGTGGTATTGCTAAAAGTTTCTGTCACTGCTCTTTTCTCAGCCAAGACCTCATTGGAAAACTCTACCATCTCTGTTGACTTGCACATGGGTCAAATGTTATCCTCTAAATTCCTTTTCACTTACAGATTAATCCATGTATTTGGGAACTCAGAATATCCTAAGAAATGAAAGTGTTTATGTTTGTTGGCCAGCCAACTCTTCTGTACTCATGTGGTCTCTCACTCTCCATTCTGCACTCCAGGTGAATTCCCTGGAGCAGGCCATGCTGGATGCACTGGTTCTGGATCGAGTGGACTTTGTGAAACTGCTTATTGAGAATGGAGTGAATATGCAGCACTTCCTGACTATTCCTCGCCTGGAGGAACTTTATAATACTGTGAGTGACCACAAATAATGAAATGCCTTTTTCTTCTTCTCCTTCTGAGATATGCTTGTTTTTCCAAAAAGTCTAACCCCGACAGCACACAGGTGATGGATAGCAGTAAAGGGAGCCATTGCTACTACACAGTGTCCTATTGCTTTCAGAAGCTATTGCAGTTTGTTATGTAAATATAGTGATGTATTTAAAATGCATGTTCACAACACCTAAAATAACTAATGGGGATAGTAAAAATTTAATGACCAGCCGGTAGTGGCCATTTCCTTTGAATCTCAATTATTTTTTCTTGTATGTATGTTTTAATATTATTGAAATAAGACTCTAAAGTTGGTAAAGTACTTACACAACACCTTTTATTTTAGCACATTGCAGAAGTCAATACCATTTTTCCTTGTGGCCCAGCAAAGCAAAATTTTTTCACAAAACTGTAGAACATCATACTTCTGTATTCAAAGTTACTCCTACCTGACCCACAGCAAGTTCATTTGGAACAAGGCTTTTCTAGGCTGTCTTTCTTTCTCTCACTTAAGTGGCAGGTAGTCTAGAGCACCATTCATACAAAATATAACCTCAGTCTAGTCCTCCAGTCCCTTTATGGCTCCTGCAGCATGTGCAAGTTCAGATAATACCACAAGTGCTGGTGATTCAAGTGCTGTGACTTGAATCAGCACAGGAAGGGTTATAAAAAGGGTTCACACAGCTCTTGATAGAAATGTGTTTGTCACTGAACCCAGTTCCTTCTTTTCACCCCTCTGGAGTCTGATAGCACATGGTTGTCTAAAGTTCTGCTTCCAGTGCCAGATCATTAATTACATTTGTGTTTGCCAAGAATCTGAAGAATTGAAGCTCTGATGGACAATGAATTATTTTTGTTTCAGCGATTGGGTCCACCAAATACGCTGCATTTGCTGGTCAGAGATGTGAAAAAGGTAAGTTCTACTAACAGCAGTGCTACATTTGTATGATTGCACTAGACTTGAGCCACCAGTAAAAGCAAGCATAGCATGGGGGAAAGCAAACATTTGAAATTAGATGGCAGCCTCTAAGGAAAGGAAAGATAAATGTCTGCTTGTGGCAAACAGTGATGTCAGTCTAAATTGGGTGTGGCACTGCTAATCATTTAAAAGCTAAGTTTTTAAAAGAAAATTAAGCTCCTGGTAGTGTGATATGGCATTTGAGATTTAGATTTTGTTTCTTCTCTACAAGAAGCTCCCAATGCAGCATTACAAAGGAGAAGTGGAAGGAAATGCCTGTAGGTTAACTGGAAGCCCATGCATGAACACAGAATTTGTTCCCTTTTGTTTGTTTCCTTGTGTGTAATTTAGTTACTTTTCTTCCATCACTCCTTCTTTTACCTGGGAGAAAAACTGTTCTGTCCTAAATTTGTTATTCATTTCCATTACATGTAAATTTGTTCATTGTCTTTGAATAGGGAGGGTCATCGTAAGATTTGTCATAATTGATCTCTTTGAGGCTTTGGAGCTTTTATTCAGTAAAATTCAGCTGCATTAAATTGTCTGTCTTCCTTTTTGCAAGGAAAAACTCCCAGTTATTCCCAAGAGGTTCAGATGTGGGAATTATTCATTACTGGGTTAATGTATAATTCATATTCATCTGCTTCCTAGATGAACTTTTCTCTCATTCAGTGTTGTCTCTGCATGTTACTCATGTTCCTCTGCATTGTGCTCTCTGTCTCCCCTCCTCCACTGCATGTCCACGGCTCCTCCTGCAGCGACAGTCCCGGGGATTCAGTTGGGTTAACATGGAGGTGACGCTTCCTTAGGATGTAGTTGTGTCCTCTTAGCAGCTGCTCAGTGGTGCTGTAGAACAGTTATTGCTGTAGGATGTGGCTGGTACAGTAATGCAGCATTTTCAGCTCACAGTTCTGACAGAGTCAGTACAGCCCTCCAGTTTTAGGCGTGACCACGGAAATTCTAGTTTGCCTTTTGCTTTGATTCTAGGCTGCACATTAATCATGGTCTGCATTGTAGTATTAACTGGAGATAATATGACGAAATATAATTTTCCATTAAAAAGTGTGCAAAGTATGCCTGACGTTCACAATAAAATTAGGTCATGTTTTTATGCTCGATTAATGATAATCAGTACAAAGTTACTTAATTTCACTGATATAACCCTTGCAAACAATGCAGACTTGTATGGACAGTGACACAGTGTAGGGGTAAAAAAAATGAAATTTTTTTCACAACTATAAAAACTGCCAACAACAAACCCCAAAAAAATTACCCCCAAAATGTTCATGATGAGAATCAGTTATCAATATCAATAATTTCATACAAATATTCATATACTGAATCCAGTAGTTGTAAATAATACCCATGTGCCAGTTTAATCATGGCATATGTGTAGCCAGGCAGTTTAATCTGTGTTATGTTTTCTTATCCGAGGTCCTTATTAATTTATTGTCTTCTTTTTGGTAGGGAAATCTTCCACCAGATTATCATATCAGCCTAATAGATATTGGTCTTGTACTTGAATATCTCATGGGTGGAGCTTATCGCTGCAACTACACCCGGAAAAGTTTTCGGACTCTTTATAATAATTTATTTGGACCAAAGAGGGTAAGAAGGAGTTCATTCTGGATGTGGCCATCGTGCTGATGGTAAAAAATAAGTAATAAAACTCTGTTTCCTTGTTTTTTGAAATGCCGCATGTTAAATTCTAAAGGAATGCTGCAAGATTGAAGTAAAAACCCCAGTAGGGAAGTTATATAATAAGCCTGTAAGACATCCATGTTATGGGATGGGAGGACATGAGAGGTGGTGAATACACTGTTCTGGAGGTGAATTCACTCCTATTCCAGTAGTTTACAATCCAAGTATTTCTAACTGTAGTGTGCTCAGAAACACTTTTTTTGTTCGTTTGTTTTTGAGCTTTTGTGACCACATGGTAATTTTAATTCTCAAAGCAGTATATTATTGAGTAATTCATTTAACTCTTCCATCTGAACCAAAATCTTTCACTTAGGGGCAGCATGGGAAATGTTTGCTAACCCATTGCATTCCTGCAAATACAATTAAAAGGGAGAGTAATTAATTGCAGCATTATTGGTACAATTATTCAGAATAGTAAGTTCAATAATAAATATTGTGCATCTGTAGATGAAAATGGTTTTGCTTGGTATTGTTTGGTCTTTGAATTTTCTCTCCCCTCTAACTGATTTTTCTTTTCTATTTTTTAATATTCAGCCAAAAGCTCTTAAACTACTAGGGATGGAGGTAAGTTGGATTTGCTGTAAAATACTGGTTTATCAGAACATTTCTTGGCTCAGTTCTGTTCTTGCTCTTAACTTTTTCATTAAGACTTTAAGTAAATTTCAACTGGACAGGATATTCCATTTTGCAAACATTCTATGAAATACTTCTGACCATTTTTTTATGAGTAGCATCCTTAGAACTACTTAAAGCTCTGCTCAATAGTCTTCAGGCAATTTTTAGCGCTATTATATAATAACATGTTTCATGTTGGAACATACTGTAGATTTAATTATTCATGTGTGAACATTGATGATATTGAAAAGAGATCCAGCAGTGCTACTTATGGTGAAATCCCCTTTAACCATGAAATAGCAGTTTCTGGGCTAAGGATGTTTTATCATTGAGAAAACCTTTAACTGGAGTGAAAAATCAAGGTGGTCTGACACGTCAGATGCTGCTCTCCACTATAAAACATCTTGCTACTGTGATGGCACCATGCTTTGTAAATGATGGGCTGATCCAGAATTTGGTTCCAGCAGAAACTGGAACTTCTGCTTCCCATTTTCTAATGGCTCAAGGCCAAAAGCTCAGCCCCTCAGAGGTGTGACCCTCTCTGGTCAGCATTGACCACAGTGCTTCTCCAAAAGCACATTTTGATTTTCTTTCAAATGTTCAGTGTGGCACAAACCCAAGCGTCCTCTCCACTTGACAGCAGGTATAGCCCACTCCCTTCTCCCAAGAGAAAGAAAAAGTGAAAAGTTAATATTTCTTCTGCCAAAGTGGGCAGCAAATTGATGTGACTTCAATTGTTCTGGGTTTTTCATTTTCAGTATTAGCAGCTCTAAAGGAGGAATTTTAGACTTGTCAACACTTTGTCTTTCTTACCTAGGGTTTTTTTATTATTTGATTTTCTTAGGGTGGAGGAGACCTCGTTTTTGGCCCTCCATTTGAGATTTTATGTTCTGTGCTTCAGAGAGGCTCGACACTTCTTCATGTAATTAATGACCCTTGAATTTCTGTAGGAGACAGAGGTCACCACTTGCAGTTCTTAAAACTGCTCAAGGAGAAGTGCATGCTTAATTGCTGAGTCATCTTTGGAAGCCTAGGGTGTGAGGCTGAACTCTGAACTTGAATTTAAGCTCATATTTTGTTGAACAATAATGTTTTATTGAAAACAAGAATTGACTTTGTAGAATAGTAATTGCTTTTACTTGCAATCCACTTCTGAGGCTGGAATACAGGTCTAGAGTGATGATGAGCTGTGTCTGCACCTATATATGCAATGTTCTTCCTACATTATTTAAACCCTAATTTTCCCAATCATGGCTTTTCTCCCTTCAGGATCCTGCTTCATTGTCACTACTTCCCTTCAGTTACTTCCATGCTCCCTATCCCTTTAAGACATGGGATCCTTATACCTTCCATTTGCACTGCACACATAAGAGGAGATTGCTTATTCCCAGGTGAAAACTCCCTTTGGTATCTTGCTGTTCTTAAGGACTCTGTCTGCCCGTCTTTTCCATTTGCATGTTGCCACTCCACCCGCATGTGGGTCTGAAAGCTGCCTGGGTACCTGTGAGATGTGCACAGGTATCCCTGTTCTTCAGGGATGGACACAGACATATGGAATGAGAAATGACAGGGCAACCTATTCATAGGGAATTCAGCTTTGTTAGAGCTCCTTTGGCTCAACTGGAGCACTTCCACATACGGTGGAGATGTGTGTACAGTGCAGTGTGAAGCGGTGCCTTCAGAGCCAAAGGGTCCTACTGTCCTTGTGCAGGATGGGTGACTCAGAATTCCATGTGCAAGGAACCCTGACTGAAATCTGAAGCTGTGTGTGGTTGCCCAGTGCATGCTCATGTCCCATGTCCCATATGTCCCATGCTATTGGCTCATTGTAGCAAACAGCAAAACCAAGTTAGAAGTCTAGGTATTAATGTGTCCTCTCAGTACTTGTTCTGTGCATGGTGCCCTTGTCAGATGGGCTGTTAAGGACTGATGGGAACAATTTTTCTCCTTTCTTCCCAGGATGATGAGCCTCCCACCAAAGGGAAGAAGAAAAAGAAAAAAAAGGAGGAAGAGATTGATATTGATGTGGATGACCCCGAAGTGAGCCGCTTTCAGTACCCCTTCCATGAGCTGATGGTGTGGGCCGTGCTGATGAAGCGGCAGAAGATGGCCCTCTTCCTTTGGCAGAGAGGGGAGGAATCCATGGCCAAGGCACTTGTGGCTTGTAAGCTGTACAAGTCTATGGCCCATGAGTCTTCTGAGAGTGAGCTGGTGGATGACATCTCTCAGGATCTGGACAACAACTCCAAGTTAGTAGATGCAGAACAGACTTTATACCTACTTGATACAAGGGGTTGTGTGACCTGCTGAGAAGCTTTACTTTTAGTAAAGTACCATTTATTTCTAGAATACAGTCACAAAAAAGGCCATTTGGAGCCAATTTATCAACAATAAACAAGGCAAAATGTGGTCTCAGTATTGCAAGTCAACACTAGCAAGGAGAAGACTCTCATTTTTTTTCTGACAGAATGCATTCTTTTTTCAGCTTTTCTCTCTGTAAAACTAACTAGTTTTATTTCACAAAGTTATTTTCACAATTTACTCAAGTAAATTAAGGGGTATCTGATGATATGTCTAAACTGGCCTCAAGATGTTACAAGTCTAAGCAAATTCTCTCTGGTCATTAACAATTTGTTTGAAACAAATCAGGCTTGAGACTCAGTTGTTCTTGTCACTGTACATGTATGTGGATAAACATGATGCCCTGTGATCAGAATTAAAACCACAAGTGCAAGCAAACACTGATTGCTAAGTCAAACTTCACCAGACTTCTCTTGTATTTTCCAGAGATTTTGGCCAGCTGGCTGTTGAACTCTTGGATCAGTCCTATAAACATGACGAGCAGATTGCCATGAAACTACTGACCTACGAACTGAAAAACTGGAGTAATTCTACCTGCCTGAAACTGGCTGTGGCAGCCAAGCACAGGGACTTCATTGCTCACACGTGCAGCCAGATGCTCCTGACAGACATGTGGATGGGGCGTCTGCGCATGCGGAAAAACCCCGGCCTTAAGGTACTTGTGTGCAGTAACAGGGTCAGAGATGGCTTGGTGCACTAACACTGCCTTGGACAGAGGGTTTGCACAGGCAAAATCAGCTGACTAACATCTAAGAGGAGATTTTTAAGAACATAACTTGTTTTAATGCTAATTTCTTTTGTTTCCAAAATCAGCATATCTAAGGAATATTACCCCATGACAAATGAAAATACAACTCCATAAAAGACTCAACATGATTGGAATAATCTAAGAGAGAAGTTGTGGCTTTCAATAAAGCATGAGATCTGTTAATTGAGAATATATTAATTTGATTAAAAATTAGTTGCATACAAGCAAAAAGATCTGCATTAGGGATCCATGCAATGGGAAGGGAGATAAAATGAACCAGATGTGGGCACATGCTTCTTATATTGTTCAATACTGTACTAGCAGACAGAGTCTACTCAGTGTTGCAAAGAGTGAAATCTGTGCAATTGCATTGTGTGAAACTGTGATTTCTATGTTGCTCTTCTGTGATTTGATGATGCAGTCTCTCTTACTGATTGTATTATTTCCAAATTGTTGGATTTACAAAAAAACGAGTAATGTGAGGGGGCTGGCACGAAAGAGAAACATCAGTGAGTCAGTTAAGGAAGCAGAGCAGTGCTTGCTTGTGTATGTTTTCATGTGAATATAATCCTTTCCTTGCTGTGTCATGCACTTGCTGTCACCCCTCTGGAGGCCCATCCTGTTGGTGCTGCCTTCAATCTCACCTCCTTATTTCCTCAAACCTCCCCTTGCTGACAGTGCCGTATCTGTCTTTGCAGGTACTCCCAAGTCGACATATACATTGCACTGTCTCTGTCCTTCTCAATTTATTTCCACTTTCCCATGTCTCCCTCTTAAAACTATTTAAAATCTTTAGATAAGTTGTCCTGCCTTTCAGATTGCATCATAGTGCTTTCTAAATCTGTTTATTATTTTCCTTTCTGTTCTCCAAAGAATTAGTCAGCCTCCTGATGTTCTAGTTTCATCAGCTGCATTCTTTTCTCTGCTTCTTTTCTGTATTTTGACTTGTTTTTCTGTATCCAAGCAATCTCATATAGTAAAAGAATTCCCCCAGTGCTATCTGCAAAGCGTCTTTTACCTTTCATAGTTTTTTTAACTATTAAAACCAATTATAGTAGCTAACTAAAGTTACTATAAACTCCAGTAACAAACATGAACCCTCTTCTAACCACCATTGTGTCTATTCCATAATGTTTCTTTACACAACCCTAATTTAGGAGCACAATTTCTTAATTGCAGAGTATTGGTGGAGATGGGAGGCTTTTCAGGGTGCCATATTTTCATAGAATACTTTATTGCTTCGTGTGAACTACTTACTCATTTTTGTAGTTTGAGGATGGCACAATATCTTGAATAGTATACAAAAGAAAATTTTGTTTATGAGATTTGCCTTTTTATGAAACCTATAATGTAAATTAATATTGAGTTGAATTCTTTCCTGTTTACAGGTTATAATGGGGATTCTCTTCCCTCCCACCATCCTTTTCCTTGAGTATCGGAGTTATGATGATTATTCCTACCAGACATCAAGAGAAAATGAGGAAGGCAAAGAAAAGGAGGACGAAAATGCGGTCAGTAAGGGAGAGTATTAGAAAGTTCTAATATCTCAAGAGTGCTCAGTTCTCTGGCTTTTCTGATTATGCTATAGGTCACTCAGGTAAATCTCAACTGTCTTTTTGGGATAAAAATCAGTGAAGAGTTTGGGGAACGTCCAAACTGGATTCTAAGGGCATGTAAATTGTCTGTGTAGTTCCATAGATTTACAGAATTTCTATTTCTGTATTTTGGAAAAGAGGTGTGTGAATCACTGCAGAGTTATCAGTCAGCTGGGGCTGTAGTTGAGGAAAACGTTCTATTTTTACAGCTATATATTGATGATATCTGACAACTTTGGTCTTCCAGGATGCAAATGCAGATACAGGCTCCCGGAAAGGTGATGAAGAGAATGGAAAGAAAAAACAAAAGAGCCTTCCAATTGGAACAAAGATCTATGAATTCTATAATGCACCTATTGTCAAATTTTGGTTCTACACAGTAAGTCATGATGATTAAATGGATAGTGATCATTTTTCTCACACTTGTGAAACCAAAAGGATTCCAATGTAAAAATAATAACCAAGTAATAAATAAATATAGTACTGACTTCCATGGGATCTGATGAGTAAAGCACTGCCTTTATTCAGAAAAAAAGGCGGGGACAGTGAAGTAGAATGAATAACTGAAGCTCGTGCTGTCAGTCTCTAAAGCTCCTCCATGCTTTGAAGGAAGCTCTGTGTGACTGATCATACACCAACCTCAGTGCAGACTCCACAGTGCAGTCACTCAATCCAAACTAGGCTGGATTCTTTTGCTTTCTAAAGGTCCTGGTTCCTGTTCTGCACAAGAAGAGATTCCATGGTGACAGTGCTTGCCATTTGCTCTGCTGCTCATATGAGTGCAGCCCAGATGGAAGCACAAATCCCAGTCTGATAAGACTTAATAGGTACTTTTATTTAAATAATTAAAACCAATCTAAACAAAAATACTTACGTTTGACAAGCATCTAATTTTCTATGAAGCGCATCAAGAATTATCTGGTGCCAAACTGTTGCAATAAAACAGAAAATTCATTTTGTGTGTGCCCTTGATACTGGTTTCTTTTTTATTTAAAGTTAGGATGCTGGATACCTGGTAGGTCATAATAATATATAGGGTTTTAGTTTTAGCACCTTGTAATCACAAAACACTACAGTAATCTGTTTCTGCTGCCTCTATTAACAATCTAAAAGCAAAATTATTGTTTAATTTCAAAGAAAAGTATTCAACATGATTTCACAGTGTAAAGAAATTACTTTTTCATAGATTAAAAAAACCTCATGCACAAAGGTCTGATTTAGAGGGCTTTATAATTGCTGTTTTGCTTCTTTCAACAAATGAGATAATTCAGCTGTCTGGATCATGTGCTCCACAGCATCTGTGATTCCTTTAGCTGCTGGAGGCCTGTGGCCTCTGCCAGGGTGCCTGGCAGCTATGGAGGGGCATTGCAGGAGGCCTGCTTCCTTCAGAGAAGAAAATATTTCTTCCTGTGCAAGGAAGGGTCTTCAGCAGCAGAATATTTCACACAGAACCTCAACATATGGGTTCATACTTGTGTGAATGTCACAATTAGCAAAATTAGTGGGGAAATGAATGCAGGGGCTTTGAGTACTGCCTAACTGTGGAAGAATACTGGGATTTGTCACCTAAAATACATAAAGGATTTTTTTTTGGTAGATATCATACCTTGGTTACTTGATGTTATTTAATTATATCATCTTGGTGCGGATGGAACGGTGGCCATCAGTCCAGGAATGGATTGTCATCTCCTACATTGTGACCTTGGCTCTGGAGAAAGTAAGAGAGGTAAAGTCTGACCACAACCCTTACAACGAAGCTCCCTCTTAGAGGTTGGTAATGCATGGACTTGTGCTCAGGGTTGAGAAGCCAAATATGAGAGAGAAGATCCTCATTTTCACAGTCCCAAATTGCCCCATCATTGCAGAGTTACAACTCTTCTATAACCCATTTCCATGCATTAAACCCTTCTCTTACTGGGCAAAAACTCAAGCAGAAGTGCCCTGTGTTCAGTAGTGAAAAGCAATGCTGTCCCTGCTCTGTATTTCTGAGGAGGGGCAGGGCCATAACCCCTGAAGGAATCCCAGTGGGTGCTGTCTGTTATTAGTGATGGGATCCTTGGTGAGAGCTGCAGCAGAGAGGTGTTTGGGGGAATTGGCTGGTACTCTCTGACTCACCCCCTTACTTTTATGTGAGGAAAGCATAAAAACTTCTCTAGTGCTCATGTGCTGTGGTGTGGTTTGCACTTCTCCGATTCACAATTCCCACATCTCATACTAACTGTTTGGAGACAAATATGAATGCCAAGGCAGTCAGCCTCTGTTTAGATGTTATTGATTAACAGCTACAGTAAAAAAGGGCTTAATAAAGCCAAAATAGAAACAAAGTTGAAAATGGGGTTCAGAGGAGCGCCTGGAAAATGATCAGAGGATTGGAACAGCTCTGCTGTGAGAACAGGCTGAGAGGGACTTGTAAGAAAAACAGAGAGAGACTGTTTACAGAGGCCTGTAGTGACAGGACAAGGGGCAGCAGTTTTGAACTGAAAGAAAGTAGGTTTCAATTGGACATAAAGAAGAAATTGTTTATGATGAGGGTGGGGAGGCCCTGGCACAGGTTTCCCTGAGAACCTGAGGACACCCCATCCCTGGAAATGTCCACGGCCAGGTTGGATGGGGATTGGAGCAACCTGGGAGAGTGGGAGGTGTCCCTGCTGATGGCAGGGTGTTTGGACTAGATGCTCTTCATACATCCGTTCCAACACAAACCATTTCATGATTCTAAGAAAAGGAAATCTTGCCTGCCAGTAATTAAAATATTCTTGCTTGAAATAAATTTTTCTGACAATGGAGGAGGTCTCTATCACCTGTTGCACATGACAAGATTGCTCTTTTTTCATGAACATTGCTTCAAAAATGTAAGTTGGAGTTTTTCCTAATGATTTCTTTGTTAATTTTGTTTGTTTGTTTGTTTGTTTTTTATTTCAGATTCTGATGTCAGAGCCTGGCAAGCTGAGCCAAAAAGTCAAAGTTTGGCTCCAGGAATACTGGAATATTACTGATCTGGTGGCTATTTCAGTATTTATTATAGGAGCAATTCTTCGCCTACAGAACCAGCCTTACATGGGTTATGGAAGAGTGATTTACTGCGTAGATATCATTTTCTGGTACATTAGAGTACTAGATATCTTTGGTGTGAACAAATATCTGGGACCTTACGTCATGATGATTGGAAAGATGGTTAGTGCCTGAATTGCTATAAATTATGTCTTTCAGAGCTTCATGGGAAACTAAATTCCTTTCTGCTTTAGAAGGAGGTTTTCCTTCGAGTAGGACTCTGAATAAAGCCTATGAAAAGTTGCCATGTGAATGTCACACACACTCAAGATATAGTAAGTCTTGCCATAACAGATTGCAGATACACCAAGATCACCCACAAAACCATCAGCTGTGGGCAGGAGATGATGAAGAGATGATCTAATAGTTCCTGTGCAACCACAGAAGAGGTCTGTGCTGAGAGCACAGCGTAGTGCACTTGATGCAAAGGAGAATAGGGATAGCAAAGACTTTAGCATTTTAAGTATAATAATTAAATAATAATTATTAAAAATAATATTAAAATAATAAATATAATTATTATTCCTTTAAATAACTGGGTTTTCCTGAATTTTTATGTGTGCTTAATTCATGAGCAGTAAAAAGTAAAATAACAATGTGGGGAAGATTCTCTCCTGGTGTTCTCTTGTTTCATGTGTGCTGGCAGACAGACCTGCTGGTGCTGCTGTGCCACCTGGGGGTGACCAGAGTCTCTGTGCTCTGTCCATGCAGATGATTGACATGCTCTACTTTGTGGTCATCATGCTCGTAGTCCTGATGAGCTTTGGGGTGGCCCGCCAGGCCATCCTGCACCCCGATGAGGAGCCGTCCTGGAGACTGGCCCGGAACATCTTCTACATGCCCTACTGGATGATCTACGGAGAGGTGTTCGCAGACCAGATAGACCGTAAGAGTAGAATTCATAGTAAGAGTCTGTTTCCTGTTTCTGAGGCAGATGATCAGATCCAAATTAAAGATTTTTTCTTTTAATTTGGAAGTAGTGTTTTCTCTTTATGATTATATTGTAGTTGTTTTCTTGTGATAGACCTGAGACCGAACAATTTTCTCTTCCCCATCTGCATGTCTTGCCTCTCAGTTTATATTCAAATTCAGTTAACACTGAAAGTGATATAGTCTGGAGTATTCTCCTGTCCAAGAGTATAACAGTGTTAAGATCCCTGTTTACTTGCAGGGATCAACAAAGATCATTTGGAAATGTTCTTTTGAACCAAAGTTTTACTACTAGTTTCCACAGAAGAAGGAAAAAATAAATACTTTGCACAGGAGGTTAAAATACACATATCCTTTCATCTCCAACTCACAGCACAGGCAATGAGCTCATACATTTTTACTCCCATTCATACATCTCTCTGCTTTCAGAAATGTTTCCATTTCATGAATCATCAGTGTTCTTCTTTTCTACACCTGTGGGAAAACAAAACTCTGCTTGATTAACTTTGGATGTGGGAATAACCTTTCTTATAAAAAAACCTGCATAGTTTAAAAAAATAGCTGTCAGTGTTTTAAAGGAGATGGAAACTGTCCTGTTACTGCTAATCCCGAGTTAATATTGCAAATTTGTATGACAGTCAATGTGCAGCTGGCCTCCTCTAGTGTGTATCCTGTAGTTTGCACTTTATCTGAAATAGTTCAAACTGCTGTTTCAGCTCTGTGTAGGTGTTATTTCAGTCATCTGCATATACTGACCGTAGGAAAGTGGAAGCCTGATGAACCTGGAGGTCTGCATTCAAAAACCATAAAGATCCATCATCATGAGAAGTTTTTATACCAAGTGTCATTAAAATGTACTTT
This sequence comes from Platyrinchus mystaceus, assembly GCA_035041135.1. NCBI lineage: Eukaryota > Metazoa > Chordata > Aves > Passeriformes > Tyrannidae > Platyrinchus > Platyrinchus mystaceus. The sequence continues at coordinate 15,928,302 of JAWWLV010000018.1, read as the reverse complement.
AATTGCTTAGAAAGGAATAAAATGTCATTTCTCTGTTTCTGAACAGTGTACCCTGTTGCAAAAATCATATCCTCTTTGTTTTCCTAATGAATGCTTGTCTCATTAATGTAACTTATGATACAGTAAATAACTTGATGAAATGAAAGGTCAAGCCAATCATTTACTGTCTGATAGTGCAGTTTTGGTGCACATGAGAGATCCTGAGCTTATCCTGGCTCAAAAATAGGGCAGTTCTCCTATGGGGAGGAAGTGACTGTAACAGGGTACCCCTTACCTCGTTATGTGCATTCAAATCCTACTTCAGTTTGAACAAAGAATGTTTGCCAGTGTAAACAGTTTGATTTCTTTATAAATGAAAACTCATACCTTGCCAGCCATGCTGATCTCTTTAGTGTCAGTGGTGTCCCAGAGTTCTCTCATGCTTCTAGTCATGTCTCAATTATATACTCAGCATCCTTTGAATTAGAAATCTTTTTTCAGCAGACCAAAATATTTGTGAGACAAGAAGTTTGAGCTTTCCAGTTACACAAGTTCAGTTACTTGCTCCTTCCCATGTCAGAAGCTTTGCTGTGTCAGTAGCCTAAACATAAGCTAACTTGGAAATGTGTGGGTTTGTGTAGTTTTAACATTGAAATAATTATGGCTATGCAAGGCATTCTACAAGTAAAACTAGACTGCATTTCAACTGTTCTGTAAATTTTTTATGTGTAGAAGTCTGTGGACTCTCCTGAAGATCTTTTTGCTTTCAACAAGAAATTGTCACTGATCTTTCAGTGGTTCTTTGTAAACATACCACAAAAGCAGCCTCAGAAGTCCCTGGGGAGAGATTGCTATGGGCAGTCTAATATGACTCTGGGTCAAGTGCTCATGGGTTGTTTTGCCAAGGCCCAGGGGTGTAAACAATTTATGCAAAAAGTATTACATCAAATTTTCCATCTGAAATAAGGTAATTGGACTGCCAGTAGCTTCACTGAGGACATTCACTTCAATGGGAATATCACAAGTTGCAGAATTTGCTGAGGTTGTAAGGCACCTTTGGAGAGCATCCAGTTGAACTTTCCTGCTCAAAACAGGGTCAATTAGAGCAGGTTGCTCAGGGACTCAGGGTTGCCCAGTCAGGTTTATAGTCTGATTTCTATGGGGGAGCCCAGAACTAGGGACAGAAATCCAGATGTGGTTTCACCAGAGTTGAGTAGAGGGGAATGGAACAATAACCTCCCTTAACTTGCTGGTAAAACTTTTCCTAACGAACCCAGGGTGCCCTTGTGTGGGTCACTCTGTTTAGAAGACATCCATGAGCTAGAAGTTCGTGGCATCTGGTGCTCCAACAGCATCATGTTCTTAAACAATAGAGAAGCCTGGCTGAGTTTCTTTCAATAGTGTGAGTTTTCTTACAATCAGCATTTAGGAATTGGCAAGCAAATATCCATACTGGTCAAAATGGGCTTTAATGATACTGACGTTATTACAGTGTACAATATCTTGACCATTAAGGGAAACACAGCTATTCAAAAGAAACATCTGACAGACTCAAAGACAGGGTGGTTCTTTAAAAAAAAAAAAAAAAAAAAAAAAAAAGGAAAGAGAAAAAAGGTAGGATATGTTTCCATAATAGCTAAAAGAATGATTTTTGTGTGGTAGTTTCGAGTTGTTTCATGTTCGTGGTGACGCCGGTTTTGTTTACTTGCCTGAAACATCTTGTATATTTAAATGATCATCTGCCAGGAGCATTTTGTGATATTTTATTACTGTCATTAATTCGCTGCCATATGTAACACTTGGGGAAAACAGCATGAAAAGGAAATTGCAGAATGCAATGTATTTTTAACAAAGACATTGTTTTTAGGCATATGTCTCTACTGTTCTGACATTTGAGTTGCTTATCTTTTCTTGGCAGCAGAACTGTATTTTCAATTGTCTTTTTTTGGGTTTGTTTCTTTATTATTCCCTCTCTTTCTCTGCCTGCCTCCTTTCCTCTTTCGTTCCTTGGAATGCTCTTCAGTCTATGCCATGGAAATTAATCGTAAGTGTCAGTGGGGAGCTGATTATCTCATTTAGCTGAATATGTTCAATAATCTTTTTCTTGACTAGTTTCTCACATTTTAATTATAGCACTCATCCGATGTTCAGGTGTGAATCTTGTTTATCTACTATAACACTTTCATTTGAAAATAAGCAGAGGAAAAACATTTTATTTTAATACTGAATGCAGATCAGAGGTTTTAATTGAGTTTATGTGGCTGTAAGACTTGTTTCTAGTACACCAACAGTAAAATAATCAGTTTTTTAAAATTATGATGCTTAAGTGGCATGGTAGAACTAATTCTCTTTGATTATGTAGATACAATGTTACTGGAGTTCTGGCAGTACTTTCACTGGTCCTTTTGAATAAAATTACAATTTGCTTAACTTTTCTGTTATACTTTTCTTAGGAAAACCTGGAGAAATATAGGTCTGATGTTTGAGAAGCAAGTAAAATAAATGTTATTAATTATAGTCTAAATATCTCTTTCAGTCCACAGGAAATAAGATTAGTCTGTTTTCAAATAAATTGAAGTATTTTTCAGGAGAGGTTGAAACACTGAGGTTTTTTGCAAAATGTTTAAAAACCCTGGGTTTTCTGTTCACATAAACTAAATCTGTAATGACCTTCATGTCAGACTTAGTATTTGCTAAGATTTCAGCTAAAGAACCTGTGGTTGACAAACACTTTGCCTGCTTACTAAATGGTTCCAAAAGCTAGCCTTGTGTTTGAAATCAGGTATGCTGGCACTTACAGACAGAACAAACCTGCTGCATTTACCCAACTCCAAGACAACCTGGGTATTCTTAGAATTACTTCAGGCAATCATTTTATATTGGTTTGCTCAACATTCTCATTTTTGTCTCATTCTCAGTAGTCTATTTTGCTGTCAATATATCATTTTCCTTTTATAATTTTATCTGTGTGGTACCACTGGCCTGCTGGTAACATTACCAGCCTCAGACAGGTCAAGGAATAGTGTAGGATCTGTCTGGGGGGTCAGTAAAGAGGCAAAAGGAGAAAGGGCCAGAGGGTCCATCCAGGGCACTGCCACAGGTCCAAGGTCCCTCCTGAAGGCAGGACTGAGACCTGCACACCTGACACAGCCCAGGGAGGGAAAGGTATGCACAGGGGGTGTAGGTGTAGACCCCCAGTAAAGCTGGTCCAGGGTCATTAAAGGCCTATTTAATACATTCAGGGCCTCAGCAAAAGTTTAATTTATGCTCAGCAATCTGGGACCACCAATCCAATCCTTTAGTATCTTTGGCAAGGTATGCACACAAGCTTGGTTGAAGAATTTGTATTAAATTCCACTATTAATAAGTTTTATACACGTTAAGATCTTGTCCTAGACTATTACTATGAGAAAAAGAAAATCCATATGAATTTGAAGAGGAAGCCACATTGCACAGTAAACTTGGAAATAGTTTTTATAAGCTGTAGTTAGAAGCAGAATTTGAAGTAGAAATTATACATGCTTGCTACTGGAAATAAACTGACAAAATCTGGCAAATTTTATGCATATCTCATCATTAAATAAATATCAGGCAGTTTGTGAAAAATGCCTTTCCTGTTTTTTCTGCAGCTCCTTGTGGGGACAATCTTTATGATGATGATGGTAAACGCCTCCCTCCGTGTATACCCGGGGCCTGGCTCACTCCTGCCATCATGGCCTGTTATCTTTTGGTAGCAAATATCCTGTTGGTAAACCTGCTGATTGCTGTCTTCAAGTAAGTAAATGATCATGGACCTTTTTCTTATTGTTGAGATAAAATTTCTTTGAGAATCCATCAACTGATTTTTCAAGAGTTTGTATTTCAGAGTCTAATGACTCCGGGTATGCCTGGCAAATCCTGGCAGTCGTGTGTACACTGGGGAGGAGTAGAGGAAAGGTGCCTTTGAGTTTTCCAGCAATTGCAGCAATGTATAGGAGAGAATCTGGCTACTTGCAATTACCTGTTAATGGATAGTGACAGGCCTCAAGATTGCTCTGGAAAGATGAGAAACAGAATCCATGAAACCTGCTCCATACAGGATAAAGCCCATGGAACCACTGGCTGCTGGCTCTGCGATTGTACAGCACAAAAATCTCAGCCTCCAAAGCAGGAGGCATTCCCACTACACCATCTAGCTTTTCTTCATTCTTCCTGTTTTGTTTTTCATTTAGAAAAAGAAAACAGGGCCTTGCAGAATTCTTATAAGACCTAAAAAAAGAGTCTATATTGCCTGAACGAACATGAAGGATGGCTACCTGTTGTCAAGGTCTGTGGCCAAGCAGTGTGCACTATCTGTATTTATCTCTATCTATATTTAGACTACTCTGGAGTAAAACTACATAAATTTCTGCTGCTTGTTCTTCCTTCCTACAGTTACACTGCATGATTTTCCTCTCAGGACCTAGGGATTAGAAAAAAAAAAAAAAAAGGAATAACTACTTGCTGGTAATACTTTCTGAACACCCCACCTGAGAAAAGCAGGTGATCCATTTTTGCTTGTTGGCATAGGTAGCTGGTGTCACAAACACAAAAATAGCACAGCTGTGCCCAGAAACATGCAGCCCACAAAGCCTGTCTTTCATTGGATGTATGTAGCTTAAAAGGTCACAAATTTCAAAGCGCTGGAATGCCAGTCACTTGTGGGGGGAGAAGGGAAGGATCTTACAATGGGAGCTGTTATTGGCTGAAGGACCAAGGAATCAGCAGTTTGGGAAGTAGGTCATGCTGTTAACTCCTGCCATCCCAGCGGGGGTGCAGAGGGCTGGCATCCTGCTAGAAAGCAGACACAGAATGAAGGCAGATTGTTATTTATCATTGGTAAATAACCTCATGTGCACCTAACCTAAAGAAAGCAAAAGCTCTGTGTACACAGGAATTCTTTAGTTTCAGAGAGATGTTTTAACTGGTTTTATGAATGGAGATATTCTAAAGCACATGAAATTAGAAAAGAAGTGGACAGAAAATTTAAAAAAGGAAGTGCAAATATCGTCTCCATCATACAAGTGAAGTGAGCTGTCTGAGCATACTTTAAAATAGCTTGAAAAGTTTTTTCTAAGACAGAATATCAAGTCTATTTTCCGTTAGTTGGTATTTCATAACTGTGACTATTGTAATCTCTGGATTGAATACTATTGCTTATATTCCTTCATATCCACTGAATTCCAAAATAAACCATCTTTACAACACGCCTTATTTTGCTGTAAAAATGATGAGGCTTCCAAGAGTAAATTCTTTTACAAGAATATGCACCATGTTTTCAAGTCAGAAGTTTGAGTGAATAGTTTAAATTTAGGACATTTTGTGAAACTTGAAAAGTCTTCTATGTAGGTCAAGCTGATTAACATATTAAAGGCAAACTATTTGAAGCTTCTGAAAATACTTTTCAGGGATTTAATACTTTGTGTAGCATCAAATACTGGCGTGTGGTAAAAGAAATAGTTCATAACCAAGCCCCAGAATACCAATTATGTGATGCATAAATTGTGCAAGTCTCTTTTCACTGACAGCTAAAGGATTTCTACAGTAGGAGCAAATGATCCCAGAGGAGGACTGTTCTGGGTGGTGCATAAGGGATGCAGAGCACCTTTTGTTTGCTACCCTCAGAAGGAGTAGTGAAAACACGAGTTCAAGTTAATTGTCAGTTCAGTGGCACCAACGAGGAGCTGAACCAAGCAGGTCCTACGGCTCCATGTTGTCATTTAGCTCCTGTTTTTTTCAACAGAGTACTTGCTCAATGATAAGTAAAATTAGAGACCTAATAGCAACTTGTTTTCTTTCAGCAATACCTTCTTTGAGGTAAAATCAATATCCAACCAAGTGTGGAAGTTCCAGCGGTACCAGCTGATCATGACATTCCACGACAGGCCTGTCCTGCCACCACCCATGATTATCTTCAGCCACGTCTACATCATCATCAAGAGAATCTGCTGCCGCTGCAAGAAGGGGGATGGAGACCAGGATGAGCGTGACAGGGGACTGAGTATGTGAGAAATCTTCTCTAAATTGAGCTCTTTGCATCTTCTCAGCAGAAAGCACCAGCTTTCACAACACTGAACTATTTTGTTCAGCTGTACAATCAAGTGTATTTGCAGAAGACAGTGGAGGCCAAGATTTGTATCAAGTTAACAGCTCTTGGGCTCTGGAGCACCTGAGAATGTGCAATTTTATGATGCTTATGAAGACTTTCTTTAACATGCTTTCTTAAAAAGTGAGATAGTATCTACTCAATCCAGTAGGTTGCCAAGTTCTAGCAAAGTCCATGTTGGGAAGGGCAAATAGAAAATTGAGAAGAAAGGATCACAGTTTTGAATGTCATCTATAGTGTCAGCTCTGTGATCATGAGCAACCTGTGACTAAGAGTATCCCCACTATCATTTGGAGATTTATCTGTCATTTCACAGGGAAACTGTGAGGAGACTTCTCCTAACCTTACCTGTAACTGTTAATTATTATTTTCATTATATGCCTCATGGAAATAATCACATATTCACAATTATCCCTTTATTTCTACATGTCACAGGAAATATTTTTGCACAATAAGAAAAAGAAAAAGGAAAAAGTTAAATGTAACCCTCCTTCCAAATGCAAAGTGACAAATCCAAATAAAGGATAAAATGTTCCCAAGAGCTTATATTCCCCTTGGGTTTTTCTTACATGATTATAAATTTCTGAACATCTTATCCAAAGAATATCTGTGAACAATCTGTTAGTTTATCTGTTGCCTACAACTGGCATCCTTCTAAGAACAATACTTGAGTGAAGGAACACTTAAACTGGCAGAGCTTGCCTCAGTCTTTGTCTTGTAAAGGCCGCTCAGTTTGTTCAACACACATCACTTGCTGGTAAAAAGTACAAAAGTCATTGAGAACATATAAGCCCCAGTGGATGGTCATAGGAAATGATGGTCATAATGCATTCCACTGCCTTCACAGCTGGGCCTGTCTTTGGCTACGTGCTCATTCCCTATTTAAAAAATCATCTGTTCATTTACTGCAGGAATAGAATCTGCAATATGCCCATGTCCAAAATAAACTGCCAAATTGGATTTAAATTGACTGCCAGAAGTTCAGAAAAACTCCTGTTTTGTTCTTCTCTTTTGCACAGAGTTATTTCTGAATGATGAAGAGCTAAAAAAACTGTATGAGTTTGAAGAAGAGTGTGTAGAAGAATACTTCCAGGAAAAAGAGGATGAGCAGCAATCATCCAATGATGAACGCATCAGAGTTACCTCTGAAAGGTACTATTACAAGGAAAAAATCCACACCATTTTTCTGGAACAGTATTTGCTTTTTGGTATCTCTTTATAACCACAGTTGAGTTAAAATACAAAAGATTTAGATCTTGAAGAAAACCATCACCAACTCAGAAGGTGATCTGAATCCCAAGTAACTATTCTGAGCAGGTGCATCTGTCACAAGAGCAAGCTTTGTGTTGTTCCTGCTGTTGTGTCACTAAATCTGCTGGTTTGGGTAGCTTTGTTATAAGAATGAATTTTTTACCTCTCATCCATCTGAGGATCACAGTTAGAATTTCTTTTTATTTAAGTTTCCAACAGTTCATCCAACCATGAGAAACATGTTGGAGATTAATGACAAAAGCATTGAAAGTTCTTCCCTTGGACCTCTGGTTTACACTGAGGTCTGGCACCCACAATTGCTGAATTTTTAATTTCTGCCACAGATTCTCTTGGAAACATTGAACAAGGCATTCAGCATGAACTTCCCCTTCTAAAAGACAGGGAATATTCTCATGTAAATCATTAAGCTATTCTGAGGACTAGCATATTGCTGTGTAAGCACACAGAAATAATGGCAGCAGGGCTTTTTTACCAGGTCACTTGGCAGGACTGTTCCCAAAGGCTCTGCCTGTTCTGTTAGGAGATGTAAGTAACTCAAGAGATGGGACTTTTTTGTCACTTCCTTGAAATGATGAAAAATTCTCCCTGTAATAAAAACTATACACAGTTTAAACCCTCTTTCACCTCAGTCTACTACGTGGTATTCTGATGATGAAATACTCCACATATATATTTCTCTATATATCTATATACATCTATATCGATATTTATATATATCTTCCTTTTAACATTTATTTTAAAATAGCTCTGTGAGCCATATAATTCTTTAACAGCTAAGTATCTTTCTCTTGACAGAGGCCCTGAGCATCTTGCATTATTAAATGTGAAATTTGACACTAGAGAAGGAAATAAAATCTGCTCCATGTATTTGGGTAGTTTCTCTCGCACTCTTTATCCATGGCAATTTGTCAAAATCCTAGGTATTGTGGCAGAGAATAAAGCAGGGCTCATGAGCCTCACTGATTCACTATGGTCTATGGCCCCAAAGCAGATTTGCCTATTTCTCATGGCTTCTTGCTCCAGATGCTTTGTCATCTTTTGTGTGTGAGAGCAAAAGGATGTGATTTAATTTCCACAGTTGCTTTACTAGATCTCTAAGTCACATTCTAATTACTTACTTTTATATGCATTTTTCTAGTACCATCACATCCATTATGATATAAATGATAAGAGAAAATGGGAAAAAGTATTATTGTAATTGAACTGGATGATAGTTCCACTCCCTTCAGCTGATGGATAATAGAAAGTTATTTCAAGAGCTAAAGCAATCCCATCAACACCAGCATATGTTCTCTCTCATACAGCTACAAAACCTGTTTTACAACATGCTTTGATGCTATTTTAAGTCACCCTGGGAACATGTCATTAGAAAGTACTTTTCATACAATTAATTGATGCTTCACAGTGAAAGGACAGCTGAGCATGCGGTGGGTGGCACACACAGAAGTGTTAATAGTAGACTGTCCCTAAAGGCTACAACTCATGGACTCTCCTGGCAGGGCAAAGTTCAAATAGCCCTCTAATACGGTGTATGGAAAACATGGATAACAAGAAAATGCACATGCTTTTGATGCTACACATAGGCAAAAAGAATGAGGCATGGTACGTACCACAGAATTGTGCCTTAGGAAGGAATTGGGAGCTGGGTGCCTTTAATGGGTTACTGCACCATTCTGCAGGCTCTGGTCTATGCTTCCTCTTTTGTACCCAACAGAGTTGAAAATATGTCTATGAGGCTCGAAGAAGTGAATGAAAGAGAGCACTTTATGAAAGCTTCTCTGCAAACAGTCGACCTTCGGCTCTCCCAGCTGGAAGAGCTCTCTGGTCGGATGGTGAATGCCCTGGAGAAGCTGGCAGGGATCGACAAGTCCGAGCTGACGTACGTGCGCTCACGGGCCTCATCCGAGTGTGATGCTGCTTATCTGCTGAGGCAGAGCAGTGTCAACAGCTCTGACAGCTACAGTGTGTACAGGTACCAGGTCGGTGGAGATGAGCTAACCTTTGATGACAGCACTCCTATGTCACCAGCCATGGGACTACGGAGAAAAGCCCACTCCATTGGTACCAAAGAAGATGGAGCAGACCCAAGAATGCTGGTTCCAGAACACCACAGCAGTCCCCATCATAGCCCTAGTGCTAATGCAATCACCACAGCAGATCACAGTAAATCTACATTAGATATTGCACAGAATGATTCCAGACCCCATTCTCAGTCAGGTGGCTTGGGGGATGAAAAGCAGGGGATTTTCAGTAGCGATGGAATGGTTCCTCAAAGTATAAACCAGATGGATGCTGTTGCAAACAGTCAGTCAGCAGCAGGATCAGATTTTCAAAACACTCAGTTAAAAGTAGAACGTACCAAGTTAGAAGCCACCATCTCTTATCCCTTGGAAAAATCTAAAGCAGTGCGCTATTTTCCTCCTGAAACTTTCAGTGCTTGTCAAACCACTATGATGAAGTCAAGGAGCTTTATATTTGCACAAAGTGGGAAGCTGGTTGGAGGAGTTAACAACTGGACCACAGAGTATAGCACCATTATGGATCAGGTGTGCCCTTCCACAATTGAACAATGGGCCACAGAGTGGAAATACGAAGTTGAGCAGCAGCTTTCTCAAGAACGTCCTCCAGAATACCCTGGTCTTATCTCTGAAGCAGAAAGGCAAGCAGAGGAGAAACAGTTACAGATGGACACAGATGATGATAGTAATGCTGGTGAAGCAGGTATGAGTGCCTCTTACACCCCTATGCCTGCCACTGTCAAGGCTGAGAAAGAGAATTTACTGTCAGTAAAGCCAGAAAGGACTCCTGGGCTCCCACCAGTACGTTCAAAGAGTTTGCACAGCCATTCTCGGAAAGCCAAGTCTGTAAAGGACAAATTAAAAAGACCAGGACATGCCAGCAGTGTGAGTAATCTGGTGGGACCCTTTGGCAGTGCAAGAGAAGAACAGAAAACTAGGCAAGAAAATGCATCCACAGAAACTGAATGTTAAAGTGGCTTAGGACCCCTGTTTTACTGACAGTCAAGAAAGCAGCATGGCTAATTGAACAAATTACGGACTTTAAAATTAATTTATAAGAAAGAATTTTGGATATTTTTGTTTCTTTTCTTTTGAACTTAATAGATATGTGTTCTGTTCTTAAATAAATGCTTGCTGGGTTGGGTGAAAGGGAGATGTTCTGTCAGGGGCAGATAAAAAGTAGGTACGGTTCACAGATGCCGACAATACAGATCTTTCTTTTTTCCATTTCAGCCTCCCTCATAAGCTCATTTACTGACAAGCTCTTTATAAAAGCTCTTACAGGAAGGACAATATTATAATGTAATAATGTAGAAAATATTTTTTTCTTTTTTTTATTGGAAGACTTCTTAAACTGAACAGATTTTTAACCAGCCTTGGTTTTTATCCTTACTTATGCAGCTGGTTTCTTTGTGGCCATGGGGTTTCTTTCAGATCAAAACAAAATTGTTGGAGGCAAGGAAAAATTATGCAGCCCCCTCTTTCCCTTCTGATTTCATGCATGCTGCTTAGCTTCCCCTTCAGAAGGGCACAACATAGCAGTTTTTATCCAGTAAAATAGGTCAGAGTTGTCAAATCTAGTTGTGTTTGGAGAGATCTGACCTGGAAAGCTACATGTGGACATATTCTTTACCTGTCCTTGAACTTTAATGGCATAATCTTGCTTTCAGGACCATATCTGTGCCCGCCCCAAAGCATGCTGACAGCCTTAAACTGTTGAAAAACAGTAGTCATTGTTTCAAAATGTTTAGGAAGATTCTAAGTATGTTTAGTACATGGAGATTTTAATAACACGACTCCAAGATCTGCACTAGTGTTCTGTATAAATGAGGATTACAATAGAAGTCCACGTAGAATAAGAATCTGGCTTTTCTTAAATGCCTGCAAGGAAAAATAAATCAAAACAAAACAGGAAAGATGTTCTGATCAGGTGAGATCAAAATGTAGCCAATCTGTTCTTGAAGCAAATCTACTGTGACAAAGTCAACTTTCATTTTGCAGTCTCATGACAACGCATGAGGAACAAGAAACAGTTTCTAGGAGTCAATCTAAACAAAAGATAAATTTTCCAGATGAGAATAGAAGTTCTATACATTTTCTTGAGTAAATTTTAAAAGCAAATGTCAATGAAGAAAAGAAGTCTTTTCTATCCCTTGATGACTAAGACTGGAAATCCACATCTATTTATACAGATTTACCCAGCACACTTGTCTCAACAGTGGCATTCTAAGTACTTGGTTTTCATAGGTTACTTCATAATAGCATCATGTTATTTGCCTCATTCCTCCCTGTTAACTTTTAGGAATTCAGATTTCTCAAATATTCAGCACCTCTCTTTGCAGGGGATGCTTGCCATTGAACAGACAAGAAAGAAAATTAGTTAAAGGCATGTTACTTGTTCACAGAATATTGGTCAAAGCTTTCTGCTTCACTTATTAACCATCAGACTTATTCATGTACTATTGAATAGACAGAATTTACTTTTTCTCTCACCATCAGCTGGTCAGTGTCCTCCTTGATAATGCTGCTTATAGCATTTTGAAATGCAGGGATTGATGGAAGGCTCTATAAATACATTGATGGCATCTCATTTTTATTGTGTGTATTATATTTTCGTACTCCATCCATACTTATACCTTGAAGCACTGTTACCAAACTTAATGATCATGGAAAGTACATGGACATTTCTGAAAGTTCAGTCATCATTTACAATGGATTTTTGCCAGCTTGGTCTTATCAGCAGGTTTACTGGTTTCACTACTATTGGAACAGTGTTGACATTTCTCTTTTCTTCAACTTTAGGGAACTTGGCATTTTGTAAAAACAATGACATTCGAAGTTGTTTCACTTCCATGTTTACTTCTGTGTTACCATTCTGTGCAACTACACAGCCATTGTGTATATGTGGTTAAAATAGCCTCCAGTTTGCCGATGCCTTTTTATTGTTTGCCTGCACATTCACGGGACTGGGTTCATTAACAAACACAAAGGGATGCAGCTTTTCAGCACTGTGCTAAACGAGCAGTGTGCATTGTGGAATGGAGTACAGTGTGCTGCATACCTCTTGTTACATTGTCTTCATAAAATGTGTGTTAATCATGCTTTTGACCACTTAATTGTTTTTAGCATTTACATTGAAAATTTGTCTGATAGAATGTAGATTTCAAACAGAAACATTTTACCTTTGTATTTATTTACTTCCTTTGTGTAAAAATATTTATAAAGAAACACATGAAAAATATGGTAAGTCAATTCAGTATAACAATTTTTTCACTGTAATATCCAAACACTTCACATATCTGTTTGTTCTTATGCAATACATGGGCCAAACATTTGCTAAGAAAAGTTTCTTTTTGAACATTTGCCAGAAATTTTCCATAAAATTCTTTATATGGGGATGATTTTAAAAGGTTTGGATATTTGCTGTGCTCTTGCATAGCATGAAGTGAATGACAACCTCTCTGCCACTAAATGTGAAGTAACCACACTGGCTTTGCAGAGCCATTTCAGCCATTTTAATAAGATTCAAATATGGCTTTGTATGTGCATAGAAGACCAGCAGTAGATTTGGAGCTCACTAAACAGAATAATGAGCAGCACATTTGCATGTCTGCCTGCTTTCCTGAATACTGGCTGAAAGGGGGCAGGCAGAGAATTTGCATTTCTGAAGAGCCATGTTTAATACTGCTTTTCAGGACGATGTACCCCCTGCACTGCTCAGTACGTGGTGACTTCACAGCAGTGTCACTGTGAATTCCACTGCCATGATTTATTGTGTGCTTGACCTGTACCGAGCCAGGTCGAGCCTAAAGAGTCTGTGCTTAAGGCTGTGTCTGTGCAGAGATATTACACTGAGGCAACTGAAATTTGTTCACCTTACAGTATCTTGCGATACAGACATTTCCCTTTCCCTCAAGGCAAATGTTTTAAAGACGGTGACTAATTGTAATCTTCACAAAGGCAGGTTCATAACCCTACCAGCTGACTCCATGAATTTCCCTTTTTTACATTGCATCATTCAGGGACTAGCTTAACTTTGCTCTTGCAATCCTTCTCTGTTGCAGAGTCACTCTTTCCATTTTAGACACTGGATTTTGATACCTGAGAACCAAGAAAGTCCATTTTCCATATTACCTACTAATTCATTAAAGTAGCCATTGAAACCTCCCAACTATGGTTTCTCCATGCTGCTTCTTTGGATGCTTTCCAAGCTTCTGGGCTTGACTATCGTCTTTGGCAAAATATTTATCTGTCCTTCTAAATAAAAATAAAAAGAATACAAGTATCTGCAAGGCCTTGTCAGAAAACAGGAACTTGAGGAGGATGTGTGACCAGGGATGTTAACAGGATTATTTCATTAGCTCTGCAAGATTGACACGACTGTGCCCTGTTGTGGGTGTTCTGGGCAGTGAACCCACTGACACAAAGCCAGTTTGCTGCCAAGCCATTGATGTGGAGAAGGTGAGTTTTCAGAGCAACAGCAGCACTTGGACACGGTTCACCCATTTCACTCCTGCAGCACTGTCCTGTTCGGTGGGTCACTTCTAGTTAAACTACAATTACACTCAAAAGCTGTTATGAGCAAAAAGGAGACACACCTTGTTTACAAAGTTGGGAATTTATTGTTAGTGCAGTGAATTTTAACACTAATAATACAAATTATTATTAGTCTAGATCTAATAGATCTTCTAATAAGAAGAGAGGAGAGACAAAAAGAGAGGAGAGAAAAGAATACTACTATACTACTACAGGAAAAAATACTCAATGAGGTAAAGTTGATCTATGCACACTTCCTACTTTCCACCCCTTTTTCTGATGGTATGTCCACATTTGCTCTGGGTCTAACAGTTAGTGGCTGCAGTGGGGATAGGGAGGAAATACTGTCAGCATCCCAGGTCATTTCTAGGGTTAGCATGATGTTGATGTTGTTTCTGTTTCTTTTTGCTTGCTTAGGGGCAATTTTATGTTTGCTACAAACTTTATATCTTGGTTTTCATCACTGGCCTTCAAATCCTACAAATACACTTGAATTTCCTAGTCATTAGCAAAATTGCTTTCGCAGCTGAACAAATGAAGTGCCTGCTCGAGGCAGGCTGGGGCAAGTTCAGGCAAAGCAGCCCTCACAAGCCTGGTCCTGAGCCCCTCCAGAGTCAGCAGAAAGCCCATGGCCTGTTACTGGGAGTGACAATTAATCTCTGTTTACTGGGCTATGAGGCTACATCAGCCCTAGAGGTGTTTTCCTCTCACTGCAGCCATTGCAGATAAATATTCTATCACATGCAGCAGTCACCTAAGCTGAAAATGCAGCCTAACTGGGGGGTTTGGTCCCCCATTGCAATCCAGGATCAGACAGAAAGGCAAAAGTGATGTAAGAACCTGGTTGATGGGGCCATTTAAAGGCCATTTCAGCTGGTTCCAGGGACTGGGGGTTTGAGGTAGTCAAAAACCAGTACCCAGCAGTAGTTTGGATTGGCTGACAAACCACAAGACTTGGGAGAAGTAAGACAAAGACCGCAGATTTTCTTAAAACTGCAATTTTCTTTCACTTTTTCCAACTTTTAGCCTTATCTGCAGAAACAAAATTTCATATGGCAAAGTGGTGCTTTATAATTGATGTCCTGTATCTTTACAATGGATGCAAGGTATGCCTTTGATAGTAGACTTTAAATTATTCTTTGCAGTTGTTCAGCCAAAATATTTCAGTGCCTGTATCCACCTTGTGTGTGGTGTTGATGTTAATGAAAAGGGGTGGAGTAATTTCATGTGCCTGCCCCTCTGTTGTCTCTTCAACATGAAAACCTCTGTGAAACTGCAGTGCTTCATCCTGCATTGGAGATGCAACCATCTCCCTTTTCTTGCCCTAACTAACTGCTGTGATCAGCAAGCTATTACCTGAGCAGACCAACAGCCCTCAAAAATGGCCTTGGAAAAGACTCGACTCTAGTTTAGGAGCGCTAGCAATGCAATAGTCACTGTCACAATCCCTGTGTGAAATGGTCCAAGCCAAGGTAGAACATTGTACTGATAAATAGCACCAAATAACTCCGGGCAAGTAAACCTACAGAATGATTAATAAGAAAAGTACTCTTACGTGACATAGCAAAACTCCCTATCATTCAATCTCCACGCTGAAGGCCACCCCCACCTTACAGATGTGCCTTGCAAAGGAACTCAAGAAACTAAAAGCTCTGCATAATTTTTGGTTTTGGGGGTTTTGTATATCTTTGGTCAAGACTGTCAAAATTGCTGGTTTATATAAATAATGACATTTTAAATATTATTCTCCTGGATCATCATCAAGGACACTCAAGAAAGACTTTTTTTCCCCAACTGCTTAATAAGTTTAAGGCACAATGTATTTATAAGGGAACTGACCTGTAGGGCTGGCTTCCTCACAAGTCCCCAGCCAAAGTCCCTTCTGAATGCAGGCCAACGCAAGTTGGGTGCACAAATGATTTAGGGCACAGGTAGAGAGCTGTCCAGGTAAAGTAATAAACTGTAACACTTTCAGTGAAAACTAGAACAGACTCCACCAGTGAATCCCTGACTTTGCAGACTTGCTGTAGCTCTGGGCACATAGCTCAGCTGTGAAGTCAGACAACACCTATGTCCTTTTGTCTTGGAGTTCAAACCAGTAATTCAACCAGACTTCAGAGAACTATGAAAACATGTAAGTTGCCATAGAAATCCAGGCCTGGAAGAGATCATCTGCACTGAGCCCAGTTCAGCTATGCCAATAGCACCAGTGGCAGATGGTGGTCTAACCTGTTCTTGAACATGTGTAATGAAAGCCATTCTCTAATCTGCTGAGAGATCAAAAGGGACCATTGTGAAAATCTGTTCTGACTTAACTCCAGCCCTCACGCATTGCACAGGCCAAAATACTTCCCCAGCCACAGAGCTGCCTTGGGAAGTTGTACCAGATCTTTTAGGAAGAACCCTAAACTGATGTGCAGTGAGTATAGCAGGTTATGCACCACAGGCAGAGCAAAGCAGATAATTATCTTCACTGTAAAAATTGCACTGCATGTAAAAAGAGGCCCTGGGAGACCCACACAGTGTAGGGGGAGGGATGTGATACCACTGGGAGAGCAGGCCAGGCTGGTGGGCAAGTGTAAGGGTCCTGGTCAGTCTAGCACACAGGAGGTATCACCAAATAACAAGGTCGAGGCAAAGAAAATAACTACTGAGTAAAAAGTGATATTTTTTAAAATAATGAGAATAAAAATAGACATCTACAGTCTTTTCAGTTCAGCTGGCTTTGTTGCATAGCTGTCTTCCCACCATCCTTTCAAGACTGTTCTCATAGAACAAAGGCACTCTCAGAAACCTGGGGCTTAGCAGAACTATTTGAAGAAAGTGAGCAAGTGAGGCAAAGCTGGGATGGCCAGAGATGGGCAGACAGTTGAGTGCACTGCTAAAAAGGAGTCAGGGGATCCAGAGGATTTCCCTCCCTGCCCTACCTTGCCATCCTCACAACTGCCTATTGTGCCTGCCTTGTCTGCCCTGCCCTATGGGCCTTCTTGCCTTGCCTGCCCTGCCTTGCCTGCCTACCCTGCTCTGCTTGCCTGTCCTGCTCTGCCTGTCTGCATCCCACTGCAAGTTGTGACAGAATGAACTTGCTCCTCCAAAGTACTCACTTCTGTCAAATCAGCTTTTTTTCCCACTGGCATAAAACTCTTCCAGTGGCAACTTGTGACCCATTCCAACAGCAATCCTCACAAATCTTGTGAGAGCTTAGTTTTGATTTTGTTTGTTCCTTTTCAGAACATCACTGCAATTTCAATGTGTCAGTGCAGTCCTTAACGGAAATTTGTGCTATCCTATGATCATTTCCTCAGGAGTAAGATTGCTTTTGCAGCTATTCCTCAGAAAGCTCTGTGCTGATGCAGAAACACTCTTATGATTCTGGTGGAGTATAAATAATTGTCATTTTTAGTATCACTGGCAGATTTGCTATATGCAATTTTGAGTCTGGCAGATTTGGGCAGTTTCTGCCTTCTTCCTCACCCCCTCACTTTCTCTTCCCCCTTTTCTGATTTTAATTCCCTTTCAACAGTGTTCTGAATATGAACAAAAAACTTTCAAGAAGGATAAGGAGGAGAGCAACTCCTGCAGTATCAAACATCCAGGGGATTTAGGGTGTGACGGGCAGGTCACCGGCAGGAGAGGAGCTGTGCCTTCTCTCCCTGCACTGTCAGGCTCTCCACACCACCAGCAGCATCTGCAGCTCAGTGCACTCTGCAATGGATGGGCTTGGGCTGAGCCATGCCAGGCTCAGTAATGCCACCTACACAGTGACATTTGCAGTATAAAGTGAAAGTCCTATATGTGAAATTAGAGGATTAAGTGAAGGGAACTGTCTGCCAACACCAAATAAGATGGGACATTTGTGCAGGGAGGTGCATTCGTTTTAAAAAGCACACAGTGGGGATTGTTTTTATCTATCTACAAGTCCAAGAGCACTGTGGTATTATGGAGGTGCTTGTTGATGCTCTCCCCTGGACTGCTGAACAGCATTAAGCACATGAGCTTTTTTCTTCAGTCTAGGCAGCTGCCAGGGGATTGTTTCCCCCCTCACTATTCAATCAAACCTTCCTGCTGGCATCAGTGGGGCATCTCACCTAAGTTGTGAAATCAAGATTGTGCCCCAAAGCCTATTGTTTCATTGAATGCCCACCCTCTGATTTCACTAAAAAATCCCAGGGGGTAAAATGCACTGCAATGCGTTTTCTGTCAATGAGGGAAGACCTTGACCCTGCAGCTGACACTGGGTGCTGCATGTGTCATCTTGTGTCTAAAAAGGTGTCCATTTTTCTGGAGCCTTCTAGTTCTTTGGTGTCTTTAAGTCAGTGACATTAGAACCCAGACTCTCCCCCTTCCTTAGATCTCACAGCTGATGACTGTGTTGTCCTTGTCTAGGGATCTCCATTAAACCACAGTTCCATCCAAACTGTTGCTCCTTGTAGGAGGTATTTCCACTGTGAAGGCCAAGTCCACTGCAGTCAGTGCTCACACAAACACCTGCAGCATGGCCCTTATGGGTGCCATATGCCACTAAGCAAACATGAGCAGTCACTCCGTTTCCTCCTTATCAAAGAGACAGCAGTGATGGATTTGGGCAGTTGACGTGGATGACCGTGTTATTTCCATATTCTGGAGAAGCTCAGGTGGGCAATCCAGGAGTGCCCAGAAAGCTTAGAGGGGAGTTGTGCAGCGGTCTGCAGGATGGCAGTGTGGAGCAGGAGGGTGGGTGCCTGGGCATGACCCCCCACCACACACACTCCTGTAACTCCTTGTGCCAAGGGTGGCCGTGGAAGAGCTCTGCGGCAGCAGCTGATTCACAGAACGCTGAGGGGCTGGAATGGACCTTAAAGATCACCTGCTCCCAGCCCCCTACACCTACTAAACCAGGCTGCTCAAGGCCTTATCCAGCCCGGCCTTGGGTCACTCCAGGCTGCGGCATCCACAGCCTCCCTGTGCCAGGGCCTCACCCTCTCTCCCCGCCCCGTGCTGGAGCCGGATTTTCACCGCTGCCCCGCGACAGCCCCGGGCGGCCACAAACCCCGCAGGCCCCAAGTCCCAGATCCCGGCGATCCGCGGGATCGCTCTGCTCCGGGATCCGCCCAAGGCCCGCGGCGGGCGTTAGCGGGGAAGGCCCAGGCCGGGGAGGCGCCGAGCGGGACTGGGGCTGCCGTGGGCCTGCCCATCCCGCTGGCTCCTCCCTGGGGGAAGGAGGGGAAGCAGGGGAAGGAGGAGGAGGAGGGCGCCGGGGCCGCCCCCGCCGTGTGACGGGAGCGCAGCCCCCGAGCGGGCGCCGGGCCTGAGCCGGCAGGTCAGCACCAGCTGCGGGGCCCGGCCTGCCCGCCGGCGGATACCATGTTCTCCCTCAAGCCGCCCAAACCCACCTTCAAGTCGTACCTTCTGCCTCAGGTAACCGCGTTTCGCTGCCATTTCTCGACCTGCCCCGGGCCGGGCACAGCCCCGAGGCGGGCACAGCCCCGGGGTTATTGCCTGGCCCAGGGACCACGGAGGGAAGGCTCGTATCATCGAGCCTTCCATCATCATCACTTGACACACGCATATTTATGTTATTTCTTCCTAGTGCACGCAGAAATGCTCGACGCTGTCGTCGTGGTTGGTTGGGTTCTAGGCTCCTTAAGATGAGCTTCCTAAGTTTTAAAGAGAGAACTTTTCGCGCGAAGTAGATCGGACTTGTGTGTGTGACCGCGGAGTTCTGATTCTTGGGTAAATTCTCATTTTTGTTCTCCAGGCTGAAGACAATGTAGCGTCAGAACCGAGGATTAAAAAACTGGAACCGGTACTTTTGCCAGGTAGGCATAAATCAGGAATTTGACGAATACCTTTGTTGGTATCGATTTTTGGTATGTTTTCATCCTAGCACTGCTCCTTGAGGGAATATAACTTCTGGGTAGAAGAAGGGTGGTGATATTTGTGTCTGTAGAAAGTTATTCTAACCTGCCTGAAACACTACATACATGCATAAGCAATTTTGCCCGTGTGATGCTTTAGTATGTGTAGAATAATGTCTTGGTTTCATTGTGAGCATTGGAAACTAAACCACTGTAAGTTTTTCAACATTCTTGACACCTTTTGGAAGACTAATAATAATTACAGTTTTGTTAGATAGTCAGACATGTACCTGTGTGCAGAGCCCAGTACTACAGACTGGGCTGGAGCCTTCCTTTATTTTAAAGGAAAATAGTCATAGAATTTCTGGTAGGTGGGTATGATTGACTTCTCTACTGGAAAACTTCTAATGCCATCTTTATTCCTTCTTTTTTTGAATATGCAGCTGTTTGGTAATTTTGGAATTTGTGTTTTCAGATCTCTACAGAATAGTCTTTTTACTGTGTGGGTGAGAAAAGCAATGCTTTTATTATTATTCACCATTACATATTTATAAAAATTAATTACTTCCATATTTTAAATAAGAAATAATCTTTGGTAAATGATGGCTTGATCAATGAGGATTTCTAAAAGCCTTTTGTCAGATATCAAAGGAACAATCTACTGTTCTCAAGATTACTTTCACTGCAGACTTTGGCTTGTGGTTTCTAAGGGTTATTTTGAGTTTAAAACAATGCTATACTGCATTTTTTTCTTTTCATTCATATTGTGTGTTAAAAAATATGAATTTACACACACACTGATGTAGGAATAAACAGCTTACTCTTAAAAATTCTTTCTGTCACTGCTTTATATGGGACTAAGCGGTAGTAATGCTAATTAAGCAGTACTGATTTGTATGTGATATGGTCCAGTGAGGTACCTTAAGCTTAAGGGGCTGAAATATTGTGGGAGAGGTTCAATTGAAAGAGTAAATAACAACTGACTCTTCTTGAGACAGAATAATACAGATTTTGCTTGAGGCATAGATACTTTAAAATACATTGCCGAGATTGCTCGGTGTTTGAAACACAGTTATGTTTTTATACTTGCAAAACTTCTGCTTAGCACTTGGCATCTCATTGGTTCTGTTGCATTTGATACTCATCCAAGGCCTTTGACTCACAAGGAAGTGACTGCATGTTCCTCTCTGAGACATTCCACAGCAAATGCAAGGCAGGACGAGGCTGCTTTTCTCAAACTGTAGCACATCTTGCCTTTGCTGTGGGCCCTGGCCACGAGCAGTTACACAAACCAACTTTGTGCAGTAACTTTTGCAGTGGGGTTCATTCTCTATTTGTGACACTCCCAGGTACACTTAAAATGGTGCTGGCTGGGGTTGTTTCTCTCAGCTGGCTTATATTTATTCCCTGTTTGCATAATTTTGCTTGTCTGCACTATCTCTGAAATCAGCATTTGATGGCTTTTGGGACATTTGCAGTAAGTTGCCTGAAGTTGTATAGAAGCCACAATAAGATTTCTACCTCCATATCACTGGAAGGTGCTACTTTGAATTATTTCACAATAGAAGTAACTGCTCTTATAGCCACAGAGTAGCTCTGACAAAATCCTTTAATTAGTCTGTATGAGAGTGGAGGACGGGAGTTTAGAAATTACTTATTTTAAATTACTTAAATGAAACTCTTTGTGATTAAAGCTAAGCACTGGCCTAAACACATTTTTTTTCATTCCTGTCATCAGATGGTGCAGTAGAGAAGTGTATAAACAAGTACACATTGTACTGTTGGATAGACTGGCTTTTGGATTTGTCATAACCCAAGTTTCTGGCCAAATTCCAATTAATTTAATTATATCAAGGCTGACTGGCACTTCCTTGCAAGTACGGTTTGAATATGGCATTCCTAATATACTATCCTTGATAGTTGTGTGAAATTGCTTTTGCTCTCAGGAACAGAGGTAAGCTTGAGTGGCTGAATATTTGTTACGCTTCTTTAAGTGGGGGAGTTTTTAAGGAGTTCTTTTGGAATTAAATTACGTTAGCACAAGCAGTCACTGGCTTTAGTAATCTTCAAAACTGCAAGTGATTGTATTGAGCTTTTGATTCCTAAAATATAGTCACTTTGAGGGAGTGGCTTGCTTACTGAAAACTGAAATTTCAAAGTAGCTAAATACCCTGCTGTCTAACTTGTATTTCTGTGCAGCAGAGGTTAGGAGAGGGAGTTCCAGGCTAGGAAATATGTCCAGTTACATAATGAGGAGGCTTTTAGGGGGGAGAAAAAAAAAGGAATATTTACTGGAATTAACTTTAAACCAGTGGAGTTTGTTTTTAAAGTTTCCTCTGGGCACCAGAGGAATAGATGCACCTCTTCAGAATTCGGAGCAAAAGCCTGTATTCCCATGGAAGTGTGTGCCCTGAGGAAGGTGATATGTTGGGAAAAGCAACAAATATCATTTAAAGCAAGGGAAACCTTGGTTGTGAGTAGCAACACTGATACTGCAGCACAAAAAAAGCAAGTAATTTTATAGAATTTGGTATAATTTCCTTCCAGAATACATGATTTAGGTTTCAGATGGAGTTATAGAGATGTTTTCTTTCTCCTTCTGCAGTTCTGTTTTCCCAGTGTGGTTCTGTCATCTGTTTCTTCAGAGTTAGTTGAAGAGTTGGCCTCTGTAACAGTTTCATTTTTTTTCCTTTGTTTGTTTGCATAGCTGCTTTTATAGCATGTCAAAGAGGAAAATTACAGAAGTAGCAGGTAGTTTACCAGTCAGCCTGTTGAAGTGCCTGCCTGGCTGGTAGGAAATTGGCCTGCGTACCCTGGGGAGTGTGAAGCCCCTAAAGCTGAAGGTGTGTTTTGTTGTGGTGATCAGCTGTAGCGTGTTTTCCCCAACCACGTTGGTAGCATTTTCAACTCAGAAACCTTGTACAGCGTAACTGGAGTACAGTGCAGTGTGTCTGCATGAGCTGAATGGCCAAGCAGTGTGCAGAGGGTGCAACAGGGATGGGGAACGGACCAGGCTGGGCCCTGTACTGCGACCAGTGCCACACTGTGGTTTGGGCAAGAGCACGCAAGAAGATCCCCACTGTTGCTCACACAGGATATTCTGTGGGAAATTATGTAACCAATAGAGCACCTGATTGAGTGTGAGAAAAGGATTGTTCCTCCCCAATCTTAATGTCCACTTGAATTAGTTAAATTGTTGCTCAGAATACTAATTTGCTAGTAGATTAAGTTAGTAGTTGTTACCTGTAAGTTTTTATAAGAAGGCTAGAAATGGTATAATTGCTTTTGTTTTTAACAGTTTATACAGTAAAATTATAGAAGTAAAATAAATTAGAATAGTATTTTTTATCCTTAAGGCTCACGTTAAGGCAAGTAAAAGGGATATTGGTGTCATGATTTTCAGAGTTACATGTCCGCTCTGTTTTGCTTCCTTCTAGCTCAGTTGTCTTAGTTGCTCCTAAAAGGGAACCTCTCCATATCTTTAAACATTCTTTTGATTGCCTATGAACATTTTCCAGTTGTGCTGAGCTCCTGCTGAGGTGGAATTGTGTATCATGTTCAAGATTTTTGCCACTGGACATATTCAGCTATTATCTGATAATGCAAGTAGCCTTTGCCACCTGCTTTTTGGGTTTGCCTTGCTTTTTTGCATACATGTGCCCTTAGAAAGGCAGCTGACTGTAGAAATTTAATTGTGGGAGATTTTTAAGACTGGATCCTGGAACATTTTGATCTTTCAGAAGAGTCTAATTCTCTTGCAAGTTAGCTCCCAGCTCTTTTCCTTCCCCCCGCTTCCCCCCCCCCCGCTTTCTGCAATTCCCTAGTACATTAAGTCATGTGTTCCAGAGCAGCTGCAACACATCTTGTGATAGGAGCAGGGAATGCAGTGTTGGACGAGACTCCATATATGTTCGTGCCCCAGGTATGTTCTCTGCTCACTGCTTTGGGCTCCTGCACCCCTGCCTTGGCATTTGCCTTGGGGTGGTGGTTGCCAGTGCTGAGCCCAGAGGTCCTGGTGTGTGGGGAGTGGAGGGCTGGGTGGGGCTGTGAGGAACAGGGAGCGGAAGAGGGAGGGTAATGCACAGCCCCAGAGCTCTACCCACTCTGCCTGTTGTGCTCGTAGGGGTCAGTTTGCCATAACAGCTCAAAGGGATACTGAGATTGTTCGGCTGTAGGAGCAGTAATGCTGTTCCTGTCAGTGCCTTTTCCCATGGACAGCTCTGGAATGAGTTGTTGTTCAGGCAGGCGTTGCTGCCCTGTGCAGGACGTGCCCCTGTTGCCAGTGAGCAGTGCCAGCCTGTCAGAGCTGGTGGCACCTGGACAGACCTTGTGAGAAGGCAGGTTCTGGTTGTTCCCAGAACACCCGCAGTGCTGTGGTGTGCTCCCAAGGCTCTCGCCGTGCAGCTGAGTAAGACATCATATTGCAGGGCTGGCGGTGGGAATGTTACTGTCGAAGTTTGTTTGTTTTTAAAGTTAGAATGTGAGATTAAAAAAGTGAGGTAGCTTTGTAATTGTAATTTGTTTTCAGGAATCAGTGTCATTCAGGAGCATGAAATTATTTTCAACATTTAAAAATGGCCACATTAGAAAATCAGAATAGCAATTTGGAAAGTAATGCAATTCAAAAGTTTTAAAATAAATTATGAGGGTTTTGAATTCTAGATTTGAAATCTGAAACTTTCTGCAGACTAGCTTTTCATATTGTAAGGAGTTTAAAAATGAACCAAGCATTTGACTTATATTTAGAATAAATGAGACATCACTTCCAGTAAGTATATAGTAAATACTTTTTTCTATTACAGCTTTTTTTGTTTGTTTTACTCAAAGTAAATTTTCAGACATGGTTTGGGTTCAGTTAACTGCTTGTTTTGTGTTTGGTTTTGCTTTTTTAAGGATTGGCATAAGTACTGCCAAGGCAGTCTGGAGTAGGAGTAGGTTTTACTGAATGGAGTAATTTTGTTCTGCCTTCTTTGTCTTGAATGACATCTCTGAAAGTTTCTGACTAGTAGTGTATTCCAAGTATTTGTAAATATCTACAGAAATACTTTCCTCTTTGCAACAGATAATTGATAGGGCAATATGGAAGCAATTCCTTAAAGGTAGAAGGATGACCCTGCTTTAAAATTAAACATTTTAATGTTTCTACATGTGCAGTTTGCAAAGCATTTCCAAACTAATTAGTGTCTGCCCACTCTGTCCCACATGTATTTAACGCTACAAGTCATTAAAGTCCAGAAAGGGGATAAAATGTTAGTGTAGATTCTGAATTGTCAGCTGACCCACCTACTGGGGTTTTTGTCTCCTGGCAGTTATATTTAATTCCAGTGAAGTAAGTCTTCGGTGAACTAATTTAGACATAATTTCTAAACATATGTTTCTGTATTGATTTATTTATTAAGCCAAACCTGCATAATTTAAGGTAGACTCAGTTATACATTACCATTTCAGCATCTGTATCTTGTATTGGTAACACAGTTATAAAATAACAGGCTGAAAACCTCAGTTCTCTCAAATTGTTACTGATTATATTGTTTAGGCAAAGTCAGGCTTTGGGAATCTGTAGTTTATGTAGCCAGACTAAAAATATGCAAAACACAAAAGACACTCCCTCCTCACTGGCTTGTCTATTGTTCACGTTACAGACTGATCAAATCATTGCTGAGCTTTTGTTGGGAGGCTTTGGTGATAGGGTTTATTTTCATTTGGCACAACAATGCATACTGATGACAAGAGGAGCTGGTTATTATTCCATTTTTCTCACCACAGGTGTGTGTTCTTATTAACTCTTTGGTGCTGTCACTTTTTTTGTGCAGCCAAAGAACAAGCCAGATCAGAAAGCTTATTCAGATGAAATCAGAACTGGCAAAAAAGGAAGGAAAAATGCATGTATAGAATTATTTTCGACTGGACCAGTTCTCTGGTGCAACTAACAAAGTGTCACAAATGGCAGTGCCACATAAGGCTGGAGGTGGGAATGAATGTGGAATATGGAGCTGTTTCTACTTTAGGGGTAGTAAAGGTTGTTGGATTGAAGCTGCTTTCTAAGCAGCTTTTTAGTCTCCTGCAATACTTTGTTTCTGATCTAGCTGGCAATGAGAGCCTTGCTCCTGACTTGATGGATGTTCCCTCTTGCCACCTGAACTCCTGTTTGTTGCCTACTCTGCTTTCTTGTGTCCTTCGCTGTGGTTCTGAGGTGTGGGGGAGCTTTTGTGGAGCATCCCAGCCTAGTTCAGAGAAGCACTTAAACCTTCTCACGTCATTTCCTTCTGCAAGGTTCCCAAAGATTGGCCACCGTGGGGCAAATACTGATGTTAGTCCTGTTACTGTGCATGGAAAATGAAGATTTTCACCCAGAAACCTTTCCTTTTTTTTGCTACTTTTTTCCTTACTGAGCATTTTTGAAATTTATCTAAGCTCTTGCCATACTCTTCCTCTTTTCTCTTTGCCAGCACACTAGAGAAACTGTGCAATTTATGTATATGATATTTTAATAACAATTTTCAATTAAGACTGGCAAAGCAAGCTCTTTTGGTACTGTGCATTTAAAACACATCCCTCTCTAAGCAATGGCCAGAGTTGGTCTTTGACAGAAATTGCAGGTTGTGCTATTAAATATTAATGCAAATAGAATATATCCAAATTGCTTTTCGTTCCCCAGATATCACAGAACTGAGCTGTCCTTTTGGAACTACATCTTGCTTGGTTTTTATTTTTTTTGTTTTCTGCACATGTACAGAAAATTAAATGTAGTCTTGTCTTTAACTAATTGTGAAAGTACTGAAAAATAGTTATGGGGAAAGGCAGGTGACATTTACAATAGTGTGCAGCTTTTTTTGTCTTCACATACCTTACATACATTGTAAGAGCTCATGAAAATCAGAAAAGAGACAAAAGACAATTATTTCATGAGCTTACAATTACTTTTTTCTTAAGTTTGGAAGTGGCTGAGCACACTGAACAGAAGGTTCGTTTAGAAGTGGATTAGAGATATTTACATCTCAATGCTTGTCGCATACTAATAAAGTCATGCAGTTTTGGTATTCTCTCTACAGGAGAGCAGCTAAATGGGTAAAAATGTTCTAGATTTCAGTTACTTATTAATGAAGGTTTTTTTGGAAATTCTTACTCGGGAATTTCCAGAAGTTAATTATTTGCCAAACATTCTACAAACGAACTCATTATTGTCCATTCTTAATGGTTAAATGGCTACTTGAATTAGCTTGAGCTTTTCTATTGTGAGCTTATAAGACTGTCTTTCACATAAACAAGCTATTTTTCTGTTGTCTTAATTGGGTATTATCACTATCAGCATTATAAATGAGAAACAGGGGGTTTGTTTCCTATGTGTATCCACTCGGTGCTAGGTTTTTATTAATTTAAGTAGGAATTATATAACTGCAGAAATTACTTAATAACCTCTATTGTCCTTAATGTCTGTTAGACCTTGAACATAAAACCAAACATACCCACAGAGCTTCAATGTTCATTAAAGAAAGTATATGCTGATAAATCTCTTCTTGTGCTTCTAGTACAGCACTGGAAAAGTTCCCTTAGCAACACGTAGGGTACCTGCAAACTTACTGAGCGTGTAGCACTTGCATTATTAATTTATGGAGCATGATTGCAGCCATTTGTTGAGTATTTGGTTCTTGATGTGGTAAAAATATTGTCTATTAGTATTTTAAGATGTGGATGTATGCATGTGTGCCACACTGTCTCTGTGGATCTATCTGGATGTGTGTGTGTCTCTATATATAAAATACAGCATAAATGTTGCTTCTCCTTGTGCAGCACTGTTGTATTCAGTCAGGATTTGGGTTTGTACAACACCGCTCAGTTGGTGTCTCCTTGGGCACTGGTAAGGTTGGGGTCCTTGATGCTCTTCAATCAGCCTTCTTCCCTGGACACTAAGATTTGAGATATGCTGTTCTGCTGTGTTCCTTCTGGATTCACAGGCAGCAGAACTGTGCTAGAAACTCTTTTGGATGGAAGAGTTTGGCAACTGAAAACCTAGAAAGGTCTCTTCCTTTGTTGGCATGTTTCTTGGACTTGAAGCTAAGATAATACAGAATCTTAAAGCAGCAAACATAAGAACTGGCCATATAGGTGAAAGAGGATTATTTATGCATCTCCTGCTGCTGTAAAGAATCCAGACTGTTGCCCTGTTGCCTCTAGAGAAAAAAGGAAATTTTTGATATACAAGTTCTAAAGCAGTGCTAATTCTAGCTTAGTTTCTCAGATGTATCAAATTTTCTTGTTGTCTGATTGCCCTGTGACTGATAACAAAATACACAAAAAAGCTAAGAAAATTTTTTAGATATTTTGTGTGATCTCTATTTATGCAGGTATGATCCAAAGTTCCTCATACAAGTTACAAATTGCTACCTTCATAAGATAAACAAAAAAATTAAACTTGATCCTGTGAGGCATGGCACCAAAAGTTACAAAAATATTGTGGCAAAAATGGTGCAGAACATCCTATATTTTAGAATGTTAGTGATTAGGGGTTGTGTTTTCAAATTTTAAGGAAACAAATTGCAGTAAAGCCTGGCCCAGACTCAGTGTGACCTCGGGCTGGGGAGAACAGGGTGCTGCTGCTCCCAGCTGTGACACCTGTGGGTCACTCCCAGCTGTGACACCTGTGGGTCACCCCTGCTGGTCCCTGCACTTAGCACCTTCAGTCCTCCCCCTCTTGGCTCCAGTTCCCAAGTGTTCCCATGCTCTGCTGCCTGATTTTTATTTTGATTGTAGTGCATTTTGGTGGATTAGATGCATATCATAAATTCTCTTAATATCTAAAATATGAACCAGTCAGATTACACGTGCTTTTGGGAGATTTAGCAGAATTTCTCTGAAGTTGAACAGTTTTGATGCTGTGTATTGGTGAAGGGTGTACTAGCTAGACAAATCCTTCAGTCTCTTGTGTTATTTTTGTGATTCATGTATTCAGGGTAGAAATATTTTTATTAAACATGATTAGGCTTTATGTGTAATGGTGGCAACCTGTAATTTTTCTTCCAGTTTCCTGTCAGAGTTTAAACAAACTGCTCTTGTCTCCTGAGATCATTCTTTGACTCTTGGAGTCACATGGAAGTGTTGACTGCTGTTCCGTGTCTGGAACACCTTGTGACTGTTTACTGGAAAAAAAGCAGCAGCTACATTGTAGAAATGTGCAGTGTAATATCTTTGAATAGCTCTGTTGTTGACACTTGTGTAGAAAAATCACCTACTCAACTGCAAATACAAGAAGGCTTCATTGTGCAAGTCCTACACTTACGTTGTTTATCTGCTTTCCTAAACTTGACTTAATTTGCACCATTTTAAATTGCTCATTAGAGATGTCCAAATAAGGGATAAAAGACATGTCAATATAAAATTCCAAATCTGCATTAAAAAAAAGTCAGTTTCTAGAGGTGTTTGGAAAGTGCAGTTCTTAAATTTGCATTGCAAACTTTCTCCTGTTTCTTTGTAAATGTGTCAGCCCCTCAGGTGAAGGCCGTGTGCATGCATTCCCAGTCCTGTCATACCATAATCCTCAGGTTCAAAACTCACAGCTCTGTGTTAGGGCTATCAACTTGAGAGCAAGGGAGAAGCGAGGCCAAAAAATCCCGAATGTGTTTGAGTTGGATGAAATGAGAGTAAATGAAGGTGCATTGGAATAGGAGTAGTATTAACATGTTGCAGTGTAGCCACACAACTTGGAGGAATGGAGGAGGGAAGTAAAATTTGGCTGGCTTTGGTAAGAGAATGATGAGGCAAGTTTTAAACTGTAGTAGTTCAAACTGAAGATGTTTGTATGTATTGTAGCATCAAAGCCATAAAGTACTGGAATAGTTTGGTAATAGTAATTTTAGTTTGGTAATAGTAATTTGTGCTTTTAGGAAGAGTGGGATACTAAACAATATTACACTTGATAACAGATAAGAGAATGTTATACCAAAAAACCCTATGGAAGTTCCACTTCATTTCATGGTGTATTTAACTCTCCATATTTTTTGATTAGAAATGCAGTGATACATTTGCAGTACTGAGAGGGCAGAATAAAAAGTATGTAGCACTCAGTTTGTGGAGAGGAGAAGCTTCATAGACACATGACTGAGAACTTGACATTGAATAGTTGAAGACTTAACACCAACTGTGAGGAGAAATTACTTCAATATATGGTTTGGGCTTTTGCAGTTATTTAAGTAAATGGCTTACTAGAGGAAATGCTGGTCATTAAGAAGTTTCAGGCCAGACTCTGCCAGAAGCATTGAAACATTTTCATTGTAGTGTTTAGCAGAAGTAGGGCTTGTCATTCTCATGTACCCTGTTATAAGACATTGTTTTCAGTTGCTGTGGACTTGGCTGAACTTTAACTATTTGTACTGAAGCTGTCAGAATCAGATTTTTTGTTTTCAAATTCAAAAGCTTATTTAAGCACAGTTTAGTAGTGTTTGAGAAAAGGCTTTAAAGCTCCACCGTATCTGTTTATAGAGCATTTTCACTACTCCTGCCACTTCTGGCATAGATTATGTATGTGTATCATAACCACAGGTCAATGGAACTTGTCTCCTGACATCTTCAAGCATAATTCTGACAGCTCAGGGCTACAGACTTAGTCCAAGAGATTTTTGTAGCTGTTTATCACAACTGAACTAAAAGCAGGGATTCTGCTGCTGCACTTAGTGACTTCCATGCTGATCCCTAATCAGATTAGGGGTGAGAGATCCAGTAGGACAGTGGAGTTAAATAGCTCAGGGTGAGGAGCATGTGCAGGAACTGGCAAAAGGTCCATTTCTGCTCAAGTGTCTGGGGATGCTAAAGACAGTCCTTTGAATGTCTGGTTACTTGGCTGTAGCAAGAACTATCTGAGGAAAATACTTTCTCTAGATCAGGAGACAGGTGGGAAGCTTATTCCAAGCTATGTTCACTCTCACTGGGCACAAATAACTGATTCCTGCCATTACAGCCACCCAAAGAACTGCCTGTTTTCATGCAAAACACAGGACACTCTGAGACTGCACTTCAGGCAACTGGGACTAAATATGCCCAACCTATTATGAGCAAATTAGGCTTCAGCAATCTTTAGTCTTTTTTAAACAGAAACCTACAGCCAGTATGAAATTACACTTTTCTTGGAACACACTTCCACTCCCACACTATTTATGGTAGACAGCAGCAGCTGGAGGTGGTTCATCTGATGACAGAAGCAAAAGTCCTACACAGGAGTAAAATGGATTACCCCATTAAATTCCTGAAGTAAGAATTGCTGTTTTGCTTTCAGAAACCTCTGTTGCAGAACTAAAAAGTAACATATGCGTAGTGATTTACTTTTGCTTTTTAAGTGGTCATCAGTCTCATTTGCCTATGTGCTTTTTTATTTTATGACTTATGCCAGACCAATTAGCATAATTGATTTTTTTCTTCATTTAGATCTCTGTTTTGCAAAGGAAAATGATTGGTCTCCTTCAGTAGACAGTCACAGTAGAAACTTTGAAATGTGTTTGTCTTCTGGTTTTTCTTTTTTGAAATCACTTGAAAATCTATTTATAAATACAAAACTAGATTTGGCCTGATAATTCTGATTTCATGAAGTTCGTAAAACTCTCAGAAGTACATAACAATATACAGCTAATTTCAGTTTTTAAAATTAATACTAGCTGAAGTTTAGGAATGTATGCTTTTGTTTAAAGTGTTTTTCAAACCAATGAATTTTTAATAGTGAAGAATTGCAGATTTTGATCTTGGATATAAGGAAAGTGGTGTGTGGTTTTGTTGGTTTTGGCTGTGGGGGTTTTTTTTGTGGTTTTATTTATTTGTTTTGTTTTGGGTTTTTTTTATGATTGGTTGGTTGTTTTGGGGGTTTTTTGTTTGTTTGTTTTTTTCCTTTTAACTACTGCACAATATTGTCCATTTTGGAATGGTAGCTTTTTTTTTCCCCCTGGACTGCAGTTAATTAAATTCCAGGTTTACCCAGGTGTATAACTTGAAAGAGGTAAAAAGTTAAGGATTTCTTAATACTACAGACTTAGGAATTGTTGTACCTACAAGATGTATAAAGGCTTCTATTTTCCTCTCCCCTTTTTCTTTTTTAGGTGAAATTGTGGTAAATGAAGTGAATTTTGTAAGAAAGTGCATTGCAACAGACACAAGCCAGTATGACCTGTGGGGCAAGTTGGTTTGCACCAACTTCAAGATTTCCTTCATTACAGATGACCCGATGCCACTCCAGGTTTGTTGCTGCTCACACTGCTGCACCAGGCAGTGTGAGAGGGGAAGCACAGAGAATGGCTCATATCTCATATCCATAGGATGCCTTCTAAAATAAAGCAGGCTAAAGGATGAGGTTCCAGTTTCCTGTTCCGAGTGTGCTGCTGTTCCATCCCTTCATTGAGAGGATGAGAACATAGCAAGTTTGCACAGAGGCACATCCAGCTCTGCTCACCTCTGTGTGTGCAGCTGCCTCAGGAAGTGGTTTGACCAAAGGCAAAGCAGGGGTTGTAAACAAACCTGTTCCTCCTTGAAGGAGATAATTGTGAATGTTCTTTGAACAGACAGGTGTCAGATCAGCAAAGTTGAGTTTTATTGGCATTACTGACGGAGGGCAGAGGAAACATGACATGAGTTTTCGTTGTACATGAAGCAACAAGAAACAGGGAGAGAGAAACTCTTTTGTCTTTGCCAAAGCAGAACATGTGATATTCAAAACCCTGATCCGTTTTTGAACAGCACAGCGCACTGCACTGTTGGAAAATCCAAGTAATGAGCTGTATAGTATTTTCAGTGGAGTTTGCACTTTCATTTAGGGCTTTTAAAA
This sequence comes from Platyrinchus mystaceus, assembly GCA_035041135.1. NCBI lineage: Eukaryota > Metazoa > Chordata > Aves > Passeriformes > Tyrannidae > Platyrinchus > Platyrinchus mystaceus. The sequence continues at coordinate 15,895,737 of JAWWLV010000018.1, read as the reverse complement.
AAACTAGGCCTTATGTAAAGCTCTGAAAGTAGATAGATGCCCATTCATTAATGGTTAGTAAGTTTGACTAAAGCTACTTCAAAAGGTTAATTTTTGACATTAAGTAATTGTCAAAACTTGTTCCTTAAAGTAGACTTAATATTTTTTTCCTTCTATGGTTACAGTATTAATTGGAGATTCCTTATATTCCACAAATATTTTACACTTCAGATTGTATTGAATTTCTACCAGTAATTTTTGAGGCTAATTCAGTAAATTCAGTGCAAATATTGAGGTTAATTTGTATACTCTGCTGGGGTTTCTGAAATGTTGAGTGTGCAGTTCACCAGCACAAGAAGGCTGCTTCCACAACCTCTAATTGCCCGTGAATAGGCAAGGGTGGTACATGCCGGAAAAGCCCAGGCATGCCTGATTTTTATCATAGTTTCTTTAAAGCTGTTCTGTATATCTGGTTGCAAACTGCAGAACTACAATTAATGGCTGTGAGTTCATGTGTTTCAGAAGTTCCATTTTAAAAACCTCCTCCTTGGAGAACACGATGTGCCACTCACGTGCATTGAGCAGATTGTCACAGGTACGTCAAAAGCAGTGTCATGGAATGACAGTTGTGCAGAATTGTTGACACTTAAGGTTTTATGTTATTAACCTTCCCTGATTTGAAGAATTTGGTTTATTTAAAATTAGGATAAAACCCTTAAAAGCTGAATAAATCTTGAGGTGCCATGCAGGAGACTTATTTAGTTGGGTCTCTCTATTGGTTTTAAATTTAACTACAGTACTGAATCAACAGGTGTTTTAGGATAGACACCTATTGTAACAGTACAAAATGTTGTTAGCAACTTCTTTATATTCAAGCATCTGAATCTGTCACTGAAACACACTAGATGGCAAAAAGCATATCACATACAATTTATACATAGCTGGGATATCTGACAACAGAAATGCTGTAGTTTTCAATCTTGTCTAATTCTTAGTAAGTTAGTAGCTAATGGTCCTAAAAAATCTGCAAATGACAGTAGACATCTTAATCTAAAGAATTAAAATACTTACTATGAAGAACCAGTTTATGATTTTTTGGATTCTTTAGGCTAACCCATTTCTTAAGAGGAATGTTTTCCCTCTTTAATTATAGAATTTCATAAAAGTGGTAATTTTTAAAATCTTCTTTATGGCATGGGCTGTTAAATACTTGGGTTTCTGACTGCAGAGAATTTAAATCATTAGTTAAAAGTTTTCAGTGCCCAAAGTTTGTTGTGATCACTGTGAAAAGATTACTGTGGATCTGAGGAAGAACATTATGAAGAAAAGTTTATTTTAAACTGAGGAGGGGCTATTGACCTGTTATATTGTCTTGCACTGGCCCACATTTGTTGCCCCTTTTCAAAAACATGATGTTTACCCTAAATTTAGTGAAGCACAAGCTTTTACTAACAGAAATTAACAGATTTTCTACCTCAATTGAAATATTCAATTAAATAAACTGGTAGCAACATGACTGTGTCTGTTTGAGCCAACCTTGTGAATATTTGCAGAACATAGGCCAATAATGTTGTCTCTTTTTTGCAGTGAATGACACCAAGAGGAAGCAGAAGGTCCTGGGTCCCAACCAAAAACTTAAATTTAATCCAACTGAATTAATAATTTATTGCAAAGACTTCCGGATTGTCAGATTTCGTTTTGATGAGGCAGGACCCGAAAGTGCAAAAAAGGTATTATTATCTTCTTGTTATGTCCTGCCTTGTAGTCATTACATGTAGCAACAGTTGTGCAGATAAGAACATTTTGTATTATGTTTTGATAGACAAGTTAGGGGGTAAGAATTGCAAATTAATCACATTCTATTGCAGGAGAATATCTAGATATCTAGAGTCAAAATTATTAGGGAAAAAATTTAATGTGATGTATTAACTGTTTCTTATCATAATAGATAAACCTGTGTATCTTCTCATATCAATTGTACTTTTAAAAATTACTAATTTATTAAATAAGTCTTTTTAAAGACTGGAATCCGCATACTGCATTGCAGCTGTACAACAGATGTTTGTCCTTTTTATGGAAAATGTTTGAAACTTTGATACATTTTCTGAAAGTTGTAAGCCTCATTTACTGCTAGGTTAATTGTACTGCCTTATGGATATCCTTCTTAATTGTTTCACACAGCAAGTTCTCCAACAAGCTCTTGCAAAGACCAGTTTGTCTAATCTACATAAAACTGTGCTTTTTCTCAACATTTTCTCAGAGAAGACTGGTGTACCTCTTGACAAGAGGAGTTACCTTGGTTTGTCCCCTCCTAGAAATGTCATTCCTTGCCCAGTTCCCCCGGTTGCCGCGAGTCTCCCCAGAGTGGTGTGAGGTTGTTGGGGTGTGCCAGCCCAGGTGAACTGTGCTGGCAGAGGTGCCCAGCCTGCAGAGCAGCCCGGGTTAGCTGTGCTGGCAGAGGTGCCCAGCCTGCAGAGCAGTCCTGGCTCTCCGGTGTCCCTGGGCTGCTCCAGCTCCTCTGGCCTCTATGGCACAGCTGGCCTTTCATAAGGAATGACCCAGTTTGCTCTCAGAGCTTAAGAATCCCCCTGCTCAGTAGGATGAAGTTTGAGTTTAGCCCTGTAAGTCCTAAGAACCATCTGCCCAGACATAAGTCTGTTTGCAGTTCCCAGCCGAGTAACTGCTGAACCAGACTGTCGCTGCTTCCCTTCCTGCCCTCCCTGAGACCAGAGGCGGGAGATGGGTACTGGAGACACTGTTCTGGCCTTGCCACTTATGCAGCTCCCTCCGTGCTGCTGCCTTGGCTGTTTGTAGCCTTTCATGTCTGGCAATCTTCCAGCAGTTCCACTTTGACAGCTTCCCAGAAACCTCCCTGGAGCAGCCCTCTCCTGCTGTATCTGTACAGCAACTGTGTCTAATTGGCTGTTCCAGCTGAGGAGGGAAGGGAGAATAAACTCATCTCATTAATGCTTTTCAGCCTGCATTTACTTCTGCAAGAGCAACCAGGGAAACCTTTTAAGGAAGGCACTTACTTTAGGCATTTACAATTACATGGTCTTAGGTGGTCTCTAGGAAGAACAGCTAGTTCTGGAGATCCAGAAGGATCTGAGTCTGTGTGGTTATAAACACTGTGCTCGTGGTGACCAGAAGTGTTACACCTGCCATTTTCAAATATCAGAATATGTTCATTAGAGGGGTCCAAAAAAACTTGTACAAATGTCAGCTGTGTGGCTACTGTTGCAGTTTTAATGCAGCAAGTGGGTTACTGCAACTTTGCATGGGTGTATCACATAAGCACAATTATACTGAAGGGGAAAAGGTTCTGTTAATAGTATAATCTGTTAGCTTTAAAATATAAATGTGTAAAACCAGGAGGTCCTTAGATCAGTTTTCCTGTATCAGGATTTAGCTTATATTATTTTGGAGTGCTGGTGAGCACATCTAGAATGGTCTTACACAGCATATTGAATGGAGGTGTCTTGCTCTTTCTGACATTTAGGTGGCATGCTGGCACCACACTCTGGAAAGATTTTATCTGTTTTCTGTTTCTGCCCTTCAGATAGTACCTATTAGCAAAGTTGTCCTGATGTTTAAAAACAAAGGATGGCAACCAGGCCTCCTTAAAGTTCTGAAGGGCCTCTGTAATCCATATTTACATCCAGGTCCTTGTGCCTGGAAACACTGGTAGCTGTCTGCTTGGAAATAACTGGGTGTGCATAACTTTTGTAGGGAAGACCAAGACTTAAAGTATAACTGAGTTCTGATGTAAGGGAAATCCTGCTCGTGGGCTGAGTGTGCATTGTCCTCTGAGAATGACCGTGGATGGGAGGGGCCTGTGGACACCATCACCTAGTCCAGCTTTCTCTTCAGAGGTACCAAGATTAGATCAGGTTGTAATGAAATGTCATCCTTATTATACAGAGGAGTAACATCCTAAAAATAAAGCACTGGTGGGTCAAAATGAAGTATCTAGCTACTAAAATATACACTTCAAGTTACAGGAGTATAAATGTCTCTAACTTGTTGCCAGGTGATAGCAAATGTTCTCTTTAGAGCAATAGTTATATAAGAACAATATACATGGCAATTACTATTTAAAATGAGCTTTAAATATATGGAATAGTTACAAAGAGGACAGATACTAACTTTATACAGTTAAGTAATTTGCACAGTTCTATATATGTACTGGAAATACTCTACAGCATTCAGTGACGTAAATTGGTGTTGGCAAAGAGAATGTAATCTGTTCCTAAGGAAGTGCCTGTATTTGCTGAGCAGGGCATAAGGGAGAAGAACTAATTAAGCTGCCTTACTAGAATAGAGATTATTCCAAGTCTCTCTGTGAGGATCTCAGCATTGATCAGTCAGGTAAATATTTTCTTCCTCATTTTTATTAGTGGATGTTTGGGAGACAAGAGTTAAGGAAAAATAGAGGGAATGGAAATTTTCGCTCATCACTGTTTAGCAGTTTAATTCTGTTTTGTCTCTAAAATAAAGCTATAGAGTCACCAAAGGAAGGAAAGCCAGATGGGTGTGGGAGGAAGTGGAAGATGGGGAAGTAAGGGTAAGCAAGCGGGGGAAATCTTAAGTTAGGCAGTGCAAAAAAAGAAGCATTTCACATTCCTTAAGGGAAAGGAATTATTTTGTTCCAAAAATGACAACAAACAGTCAAACTGAAAAGTCCTGCCATTTTCTAGGCATTACAGTACTTGACATTAGACTGAGGAAATAAATATGAAAAGGTGAGGCTTTAGATGTTATGACTGTAAGATGATGGATAGAGTGTTGCCTCACCATCCATATGGATTTTGGCAGTGCACCAGAATGGCATGCACCCTATATCTCCATAAATGTATCTCTATTTTCTCAGTCCCTTTCTCTTCTGGAACTCCCTCAGTTCTTTTCCTTCAGGAAGCTTTTTTGAATGAGAATGAGAGCAGTTTCAGAATCACATGCTCAATCAAAACAGAAGGAAAGTTATTTCAAATCTTGTTTCCTGTGCAATCAAAACTAGCCTTCTCCTACATCATAACACTTGGGATGGAGGGGGACTTTTTTTTCCTAATTGTTATGAACAATAATATGAAACTCTTAAAGAGTTTTGGACAAATGGTCCTGACCCTTTCTAATGTGTTCCCCAACTCTATTACTGTGCTCTAATTGTTTATACAGATCACAAAATTGGTAATGTCTCAAGACACAGGGAATGCATGGGAAGATACTGTCTTGGAGTGGGTTGGAGAGTGTGAAGAAAACATTTCAGAAGTAAATCACAGAATGCTTTTGATTGGAAGGGACCTTAAAGCTCATCTACTTCCAACCCCTCTGCCATAGGCAGGGACACCTTCCAGGTTGCTTCAAGCCCCATCCAACCCAGCTTTGAACACTGGCAGGATTGGGGCATCCACAGCTTTTCTGGACAAAGGTAAAAGGTATTTTAAAAACAGAGAGGTATTTTAATAATTTTCTTAATGCTTAGGAAACCTGTACTTAGAATTCAAACACATTCTTGTACAAACGAGGATCCTGATATGTAAAAATTTACTTGAGCTTTTGAAAGCTTTGTTCTGTTTTCTCTCATGTAGACTCCTTATGCTCAAACCAAATTAATTATTATGTACAGCTGGTATTGGAATTCTTATAGAAGGCAGAAAAGCCTCAGTTAGACAGTTCATAGCTTTGCAGCGATGAGAACGTGTGTGAGGGTTAGGCCTGGAAGACTTATTGCCTGAATACTTATTTTCCTGAGAAGACTTCCAGCTTAGGAAGATTAACAAATTCTGTTTGTGGGACTTGATCTGGCCCTGCTTGCATGGCTTTCTGCTGCAAGTGTCTGCTTGGAATAGGAACTGCAATAGCAAGGGAAAGCAGCATCCTTCCAGGGAGTTCATGAGACAGGTAGCCTGGCTAAAGGAAGCAGAACTGTTCTACCTTAGCACATCTGGAATAGGACTGTCCAAAACTCTTCTGCAAGAGCATTAGAAATACCTTGGAGCTCTTGTCCTTGGTAAAATTCCTGTTGAAGTGGAGGGTGTGCCCTGAAAGTTATCATTTATTTTTCTCGGATAAGGGTCGAACAGGGGACACTGACACAGGGAAGTGGCCTTTGTACTATGAAATAACTGCCACCATTGTGTTTACTGCCTTTAATACATAACCTTTCCAAAAAGCAGCCCATTCTCTTGTTATTTGTCTGAGCCTGAATATCTAGAGCTTTACACAATTGTAAATTGGCAAGAATACCAAGCATTTTTCAGTTTGATATGAGAAGGCTTCCTGTAAAACATGTTTGTCTTCCAATTTAAGAGCTTTCCACTTACCGCGATAATCTGCTGAGATCTGTGGAATGTGCTTGTCTTTGGAATCTTTAGGACTATAGAACTACTATAGGGATTTAGTGAGGAATAAACTGAAAATCAGTATGTCTTTAATGCTTGTTTAATATATATATATATGAGCAGAATTTTTCTAAAATGTAAAAATAAAGATAGCAGCACGATAAATATATCACTCTTATAAATAAAAGAAATAGAGGTCTTGAACTGTTTCACCCATGCAATACCTGGTGTGCTTTTTGTATTCTATGGAACCCCTGGAGGGATTTTTCAGCTGCTGCTTTGTTTATGAGCACAGCTATAGTGTCATATTTTTTTGGGAAACCAGATCTGAATGGTTACTGTCCCCCCTCCTGCCATTTTATCCCTCTTAACACAGCGCCCCCCCCATCTTTCTCAAATGTAGCAAGTAAATGACCGAGATTTCAGCTGCTGCTTTCAAAAATAGGTTTTATTGTATTTCTATTGTGTTATTTGGCAGCATGATGGAATTTTTTTCATGTCTTGCAGTTTATCCTGAAGCCTTGAGTGTGGATCAGTACAGTAAAAGGCTTTCAACTTTCACTCCATAAAAGAATGTGAGGAGTAGCTCTGCTAGAATCAGTTACTAGTGAAAAGCTACACAGAAAAATGGAAGTAAAAATGTGTATATACAGAGATTTTCATTTTGTTTCATTTTGAGTGGTAGCCAAAAGTAATCTGTTAGAAGTGGCCAGATATTGTTGAATAGCTGGCTTCTTCAGCTTTGGCTTGTACAGTGACATCACAAGATTTAATAAAATGTGCATGGCTTCCAGTTATTTCATGATAGTTATTAAAAAATTTACGAAGTCCTGAAAATGAGCTTGTAAATGTTCATTTGACAAGTCCTGCTAGGCTGTTTCCCAGGGACACTTGTAGTGTTTGGGTGTCCTGGGGGATTGTCACCCTCGGAATGTTCTGTCCTCTATTTGCAGTTTCCTTGTAGAGCTGAACGTGTGGGGAGAACAGTTAAAGAAACTGTTGTTCTAAGACTTGAGAGGAATTTTTCTGTTGGGGAGTGTTTGTGAAAAACCATTTTTAGCTCAAGTTAGTCTATTGTCATTACTGGTTTTATAAATAATGAGGAATGTCCCCATCAAAAGCCAAAGTATATAGAAACACAGCAAAGGTTCCATAATGCCATATATATTGCATACAAGGTAGTACAAGTATGGTAACTTTCTCCATGTAGAACTCAGCAGAACTGAGCTCTCAGGCTTCTTTTCTCTGCCCCAATGCTTTACATCTTCAGTTCTGTTGTGCAAATCTTTCTTTTATGGCAATCACAACACGAAAACTTTCTTCATTAACAGAAAACAATTTCTTGGATGCACAGATTGTGTTTCAAAAATAGTATCCTAAACTGCTACACCATGAATAAATGTGTCATTGTGTTCCCAAATATGAAAAGTCATGGGAAGTTGAAGGGAAGGAAGAAAATAAGAAAAAGTTTAGGTGATAATAACGTGGACTTGTACTATGCCCCTGATTAAAAAGTGTCACATGCAATGCAATATCTGTATCTGAACATGTAGAACAGAGTTGTGTGGTTTATAACCTTCTTTTCATTAAGTATTTTCTTTAGAGATAAGGCAGGTACATTTTAGTAAAATGGAGAAGAATATTGAGGGAAGAGGGCAAAGCTCAAGACCCCATTCAAGTCCAGCAATTTGGAGAATAACAGTGCCAATCTCTACTTGATTCTTTAAATTCCTGAGTGTCGTTCTTCTAGATATTAGACTTTTAGTCAAATCTTTTGTATCTATTAGCAACTATCTACATTTAAAGAGAGACAGACTAGAGAAGTTTGACTATATTTTGTCTAGTATCTAATTCTAAACAATGTGCTACACTCAGTGTTAATCTCGGAAGTCTTAGGGGAAGAACCAATGGGACTTTTGTAAAGGCATGTCACATCAAAAACCTCCAGGTCCAACCAACAACTTTGTACAAGAAATATCTATCAAATGCTGTTAAATACTCTTACCAAATTTTAGTTCAGGAAGTGGCTGAACTGTTGAAAATTACGCTGGTAAAATTCTATTCACTGCTTTCTGTGTCTCACCTCCTTCCCTAAGCATGGATAGCTGGCTGCTGTCACAAGCAGAGTGCTGAGTTGGACCTTGGGAAGCATGGCCATTCTTAGGTTCTTAGGCTATATTGATAAGTACTCTTTATTTTTAAAAACGTACTCAAAAGACCAGTTACAAATGAGATTTTGCTGTGCTGTGCTCACTGCCTGTGTGTTGTGCTCTGCTTTTTCTATTCTCCTCCTTGCTTCTCTGTTCAGGTGGGCAGGCACAACACAGGAGCTCCAAGTCCTTGCTTGTCTCTGTGGATACAGAGGGTCACATTTAGGGCTGGCTGTTGCAGTCTGACCCTGCTTGCAAAGACTTGGTCCATCCTTATCAGTTGGTCACTCTTGATAGATGGTCATGGTATGATTGCAATGTCTTCTTGGAGGAGAGAGAATAAAAAAAATAGAGAATTCCTGAGTAGAGATAAGAATTGGGAGACTCACTTATTAACTAATTTTTATGGGCAAAGAGACTCAAAGTGAATAGAACTTAAATTTATTGCTAACAAACTTAAACTAAAAACTAAATTATTGCTAACAGAATAAGAACTAAAGAATAAAAGAATAAAACACTCTTAAAACACAACACTTTCTCTCTACTCCCCCCTCCCTCCATGTTCTCCTTCCTTCCCCCAGCAGTGTGGGGGGCAGGGAAGGGGGGTCAGTTGTTGTTTGAGTCCATCTTTTGGCAGCAGCTCTCGCTAATCTGCCATCCTGTGCATTACTTCTCCGTGGGCTGCAAGGGGACAACTTGCTTCACCATGGTTGTCACCACAATTACAAGGGGTAATGGCTTTGAGTCCTTCCCCTGTTTCCTCTGGGGTCCCTCCCTATGGGAGACAGTCCTGTCTGGCGTGGGTCCATCCCTCAGGCCACAGTTCTTCCATAATCTGCTGTCCCTTGGGTCACCAATGATCTGCACCAGCGTGGATCCCCCACAGGGCCACAAGTCCTACCCAGGACAACTTGTTCCAGCATAGGTTTCTCTCTCCGTGGGCCGCAGGTCTCCAGCAAGACTCTGTTTCATCTTAGGCCTCCCACAGAGTTTCAGCTTCCTCGTGCATCCACCTGCTCCGGTGTAGGCTCCTCCATGAGCTGCAGGGGGGTCTCCTCACCCCAATAGTCTTCCACAGGTGGCAGGGGTCTCGACTTTCAGTCTTTCCCCTGCTGGAGGGGAAGAGAGAGGCCTCCCTGGGCCTCTTCCTCCTCCCTCCTGCTACACTGATCTTGGAGTCTACATTACTATCTCATGTTCTCCTCTGCTCTCCTCCGAGCTGGAATTTCTTCTGCCCCACAGGCTTCTCTTCCTGTGTTCTTAAATATGTTATCATAGAAGCGAATACCGTTGACTAGTAGTAGGAAGTCCATCCTGGAGCTGTCTATCAGTGGCTTTTTCATAGAACAGCAAAAGCTCCTAGTAGCTTTTAATCAAAACTATTTCTATGGCCCCCTATTACCAAAAATTCAGCCACAAATATCACTATGTGCAACTATATATTCACTCAGATAAAATATGGAAATAAAATATTAGAAGACTGATTTTTAGCTTTTCAACAGCTCTGCATACTTAAGGGCAATATTTTTTTTGTCTATAAATAACAGTAAGAAATGTTTCTCTCCTAGGTGTGCCTTGCAATAGCTCATTATTCTCAGCCAACAGATCTTCAGCTTCTATTTGCATTTGAGTATGTTGGGGAAATGTATCATAATCTAGGTAAGTATGAAAATACTTTGATTGTGTTTTTTTCCTACTTCGTAATATGTATTTTTAGTAAGACTTCTGTCTGGAACCAGTGGCAAAAAGCATTTGAGGCTTTCTCCAGGGGTAACAAAATCGACTTGTTCTGCACCCAACTTCTTACTTATAATGGTTGTAAGTCATTCATTGTGATAGACATTAACGACCAAAATCAAAAGAAATGTCTTTCCTGTCTGAAACAAAGCCAAAGTACCGATGTCAGCATGACTACTCCTATTTCTCAATCCACACTTCCATCTTCCTATTGTATGTCTGCATCGGTGCTGTAGGTAGCCAGTTAATCTCCCATCAGGCAGGCTTGTTCACCTGCCCTTCTTTTGGGAATAAGTTTCTCTTCTGGTGGTATTGCAGGAGGATTTGTGCAACTTGGGACTCCATACCTTCTTTCCTAGAGGCTTACTAGGCAGTTCTTACCACTCAAAACCTCCACCACCCCTGCTGAGCTGGAGCACACCCTCTCTGCTCAAGGCCAGTCTCCACCTGAACCTTGTCAGTTAGGTAAGCCTGAACCAGATCCTTTGGAACTTGATTTCTAGTGCAATGCTGTGCGGTCACTGTGGAGTGTTCCCCAGCCAATACACCGCTGAAAGCCTCAGCTCTGCCTGACAAGCCTCCCTCAGAGACAGTGCCATTGCTGGAGTTCTATGGTACTGAGACACTCACTCAGCAGCTGGCACTAGAAACCTCTAATCTGCCTGTTACCAAGTATGAATGTTGTGGAATTCTGAGAGCAGGCCTTCAGATTTGCACAGAAATGCATGTTCTTCATGCAGGTGGCTCGATTGCCCTGTGCATGCACCAGAACATGTGTGCATGTGATCATGTTGCACACATAAGTACACAGAGAATTTCTTACCTCCTAAAACTCCGGCGGTTATTAAGGTCCCTGTACTTTAGTGTTATGAAGGACTAGGGAGGAAGCCAATTTGCAGATAAAATTGCAATACAATGGTAGTCTGTCACAAAGTTGCCTTTACTCTGTCCTTAAAATACCATTTGCTGTATGGAAAAATACCCAGTGGAAGAATTACATAAGGTGGGTAAAAATGTTCCTCTGGAGCAGCAGACCAGAATGGCAAAGGATAGTTGTTCTGCCATCCTGCAGCTGCTGCAGAAGAGAGTTTGAAATACTTTTGGGTTGGGGGGTTGTTGTTATTGTGAACTCAGAGGTTTGTAGCAGAGATCTCTGGCTTTGCTCTTGCAATTCCAGCGCTGTTTTATAACTCTCTATCCCTGCTACTCCCAGTAAAGTAAGAGGTGAGATACTGTATTTGTGCGTCCTGAGGAACATAAACAACCTACGTTGCTCTGGTGTACACTGTTTTTTTCCCAGACTATATTGGATAGTTATATATCCTGCTATTGAACAGTAAAACCGTGACATTTTTTGTTAACTATCATATTTCTCTGCTTCTGTCTTTGAAGAACTACTTCTTTCTGATTTTAGTCCAGTTTTTTTCAGAAAAACATAAGTAGTCAGAGTACCAGTGCAAGAATGAAATGGATAGATACTGAAACTGCACAGGCAGTGAGATGTCAGCAGAGCACTGACACTGCTCCTGCTTTGGCTGGGCAGGCTCTTGAATCTTTACAGACTAGAACAGCCAAAGATCAGAGCTTTCATGGGGGGGCTAAGAGAGTTGTCTCAGTTTATTCCACTTTCCTCTAAAAATTTACTTCCAAGTGTCAAGAAACAAAAAGCAGTTTCCTTTGACATTGCTGACTGCCCTTGGAACCTAAAGAATGACCAGCAAAGGAGATCCTTCTGTGTTAGCAACAAACTATAGAATCTCTTGGTCCCTTGCCACAAAATGGTAGACCATCTTTTTTTGTGGATATAAACATATGTATATATAAAATATTTTAACCTGGCCTTCCATTTATTTTATTTGCTGTTAATACAGCAGTCATTTAAATTGTTGAAATTATATAAGTTTTATTTTTCTTTCTTCACAAGGTACCTATTAAAGGGTAGTCTGTTAAGGTTTCATGTTTTTAAAATGTTGTGAATTTTGGCATATTGAAGAAAGAAATTGTGTGACTGGAGATAACACTTGTTCCTGAGTGTTAGTATGTGTCTTGCTTTCTATCAAGCAGCACAGCATACCAATTTTATGTTTTCTGTTGAAATTGCAGGGAAAAAAATGCATTTACATCTTCATGTGCCACCAAGCTGTCATTTACATCACTGCTTTCTTGTAATGCAAAAATAGGTAATATTAGCCCCGATGCTAACGGCTCATTCTTGCAATTAGAAAGGTGAGGGGGTTAATTTTTTTCTTTTTTTTTTTTTTTTTTTTTTAATGTGCATTGATGACTTTTCTCTTCCTCTCAAAGGTGAATGGCATAGACCCAGGAGGTGGTGGTGGTGGCATCGGCAGCACCAGTGCTCAGCAGACACCTTTGTTTGAAACCTACTCTGACTGGGACAGAGAAATCAAAAGGACAGGTGCATCCGAGTGGAGAGTGTGTTCAGTCAATGAAGGGTATATGATTTCTACTTGGTAAGTTGCTCTGGGACACCGGGGGAAGGGAACTGTACTGCCTTGTCCTGTCTCCTCTGCCACAGCCTCCACCCCACCACCCATGTGCTGCACCTCACAAACGTGCCACTCTCTGGAGAGGCCCCCAGCTGAAATATCCTGCAAGTGTTGTCATTAAAGGAAATGTCATATTTTAGCATCTGTGGCTTTCATGCTCTTGTCCTTCCCTGTGGAACATACCCGTTTCTAAACAGCTCCATCTGAGCTGTGCCTGTGCCATCACATAGGGCAGCACTGTAGGGGCTGCTGTGGGGCAGTGTGACTGAACTGGTAACACAGCACTGCAACAAGAGAAAAGCTGGTAAAAAACACTGGGAAAAGTAACCTTTCTGTATCGTACTTTTTTCCCCAAGCCTTCCAGAATATTTTGTGGTTCCATCTTCTTTAGCAGATCAAGACCTTAAGCTATACTCCTACTCTTTCATTGGGAGGCGAATGCCAGTAAGTATTGTCTTTATTCTGTTACTGTTCTTGATCATTGTACAATATTGATCTTAAAGTTGTGTTTGCCAATGAACAGAGTTCTATGTAGCATTAATAAAATATTTCTACAGAATAACACTAACCTACATTATTTTGTTGTTTCTTTTGTGTTTCTCTCCCCATATCAGTTATGGTCCTGGAATCACCCTAACGGGAGTGCCCTTGTAAGAATGGCCAACATTAAAGATGTATTGCAGCAGCGAAGGATTGATCAAAGGTAAGTGATTAGCTGAGTTATTCCTTAATCAGAGGGTCAGGAGAACACAAGTGGTGACTGTAACATACAGCAGGGATGGGTCATGGAGAGAATATTTGCTTCGTAGTATTGTAGTGTGGGGACTTTTGAGAGACACTTCTCTGGATATAGTTCTGGAACAATTTCTGTTCAAGGTCCACTTCAGTTTCAAATACTGAATAACTTTTCAGATTTTAGGTTCTGTTTATTTTTTAGGCAGCAGAATTTATTGATAAAGGATCAGATTTACTGTAACAGCCTACGTTGGTGGAGATTTTCCTAACCTGCTTCAGCAAGCACTGGGAACATTGGGAAATACAGTCCTATAGATTTAGTGCCACAATGCACTTGGTAGTTCTGTGAAATATTTGTAATTCACTGTCCTTGATGAAAGATTGAGCTTTGCATAAGTACTAACGTGGCATTTTTTGTTCTTTGATTTAATTGTAGAGTGACTTCCTGTAGTAGTGCAAACACCTGCATTATGTGAACTGCAGCTCTGAGTTTTATTTGAAACCTTGTCAGATTTCCTGACTTCATAAGCTTTATGTACATTCTGTTTATTTAGCATAGATAAATCTTATTAAAAATGATGGAAAATTAAAAAATTGAATTGAGGTATTTAATTGTCAGTCAGCCTCAGATTTTTATTTCCCAAATGCATTGTTTTAACGTTCCAGCATTTCCATTTCTTTGTTTTGTAACTAGCACATACCAAAAATCTCTTGAGTCATTAGGTTTATGGCAGGAGCAATATATCTCCCAGATATAAACTAGGAAACTTTTCGAGAATTAGGTGCATGTTTTATGTGGTTCTAGTTTGCAGTTAAAGACTGTGGCACAGTTCTTGAAAGACTGTTTCTTTCCTCTGCAATAACAAACCTGCTGATTCTTTTCCTGACACAGGATTTGTAATGCAATAACTCGGAGCCATCCCCTGAGAAGTGATGTTTACAAATCTGACCTGGACAAGTGTCTCCCCAACATCCAGGAAATCCAGGCTGCACACGTCAAACTCAAACAGCTCTGTGTTAATGGTAGGGGGGACTGGCCTTCTCTCACAGTGGTTATTTTCTTGAAATGCAGTGAATTCGAATAGATCTGGCTAACAGAGATAGTTATTTGAAGTTGTTCTGCAATGTCATTACTTTCCCTGTTGCAGAGCCTTTTGAAGAAACCGAGGAGAAGTGGCTGTCCTCACTGGAAAATACTCGCTGGTTAGAGTACATTAGGTTTGTACCACTAACGAGATGGTTTTAATGAGCTGTGCAAAGCTTTCAGCAATCTGTCATTTGGAAGATTCTCTGTTTTAATATATGAGTTATATAGAGAGATATACAGATATCCCAAATATTTTTTCTTGTCGAGTGTGAATATTAACTGTTAAATCACTTTCCTTTCCTGCCTAGATCATTTCTTAAGCATTCCGCTGAGCTTGTCTATATGATGGAGTGCAAGCACGTCTCTGTAGTTCTACAAGGTAATGCAATACAGAGCATGCTGTATTCTGAGCATTACTATGATAATGGAGATGAACGGATTTAGATAAAATCAACTGTAATCTTTATACATAAACCCCATCACTTCTAAATATGTTAGTCATTTGGGGAACTAGAAAGGAAAATAATTTTGTTATGTGTCTGAACTGTAGTATAGTCCTTAGCATCAAAGGAATATTTTGTTCTTGATGAATGCACTGTTGCGCTGAGTACTGCAGGAACCCTTTCTATACTATGAGTCTTGGTTTAAGAAAAAAGAAGTGTGTTTTTCTTCTAGGTTTTTTTTAACTATGAGAACAATTACAGCAAAAAGGATCTTTTAAAAGAAATCAGAATAAAAACACTAGACCTATGCCTCTTTTTGCTCTTAGAGATCTAATTCTGTACATGTGCATACGTACCTTACGTGTTGTATTCATTCTGTACGTCATTCGCAGAGGAAGAGGGACGGGACCTGAGCTGTCTTGCTGCTTCTCTCATCCAAGTCATGCTGGATCCCTATTTTCGAACAATTGTTGGATTTCAAAGCTTAATACAGAAGGAATGGGTCATGGCAGGATATCAGTTTTTAGATAGGTGCAACCACTTAAAGAGATCTGACAAAGAGGTAAAAACGAGTTATATTTGCATGTGATAACAGTATCTGGTAGATATCATCCTGGACATTTATTTATACAGAAATCTAAAAGTAAAAATATGTTTTAATACTTTGAAATCTCATTAAAATAATGTCAGAGAAAATAAGTCTTCATCCAGGGTAGAGATAACCTTTTCTTTATCCTCTATAGCCATGTGAGAATCAATTAAACACCAGGTGCAATCAAATGGATTTTTATGTTGCTTCAGTGTTCCACATGAAAACTTCCCACTGTTACAAACACCAGCACAGCTCACGTTTAAAATTAAAATAAAAGGAGGTGAGGAGTGGGTTTACAGGGGGTAGTTTTGCTGTTTGTTTTACCAGCGATCTCTGCTCTCATCCCTGGTGTTCTGGATGCAAAGTCTGACCCCTGTGCAGTGCCCTCAAAGCTTTGAGCTGGTGCAGAGGCACCGCAGGCTCTGAGCTGGCACAGCTCCAGGGGCATCAACAGAGGGTAGTGCAGGGCTTCATTCCCAGCATTTCCAGCCTATCTTATTTGGCCTCTTCATTGCAAGGGAGAGACTTGTAACTCCAGTTGGAAGAACAGAAGACCCAGGTTAGCAACCTTTTTCAGGGACAGTGCTTAAGAGTCTTAGGAAAGGAATATCCTCAGAGCGTGGAGCCGACAGACAAACTGAGGCCACTGCACTGAGAGCGAAGGGATAAAGAAACTGAAATGCCCAGAGGGAAATAGTGAGAAAGCTGATATTTTGACCCTTGGAAGGGATATACCGAAGAGTGAAACTGGGAAGAGGGAAATGTTTCTAAAGCTTTACATAAATGATGGTTTATGCTTTTGCCATTCATGGGCTGCTATGGAAAGAGCTCGAAAATGTAGTGAGAAGTTAACATGGCTGAATCATGAGCTCTCCGGTCATTTTAAACAAGAAAGAAGTATATAAATTGTAAATACAAAGCCAAGGCTCATACAAGCACTAATTTGGAAATGATGAGGGACATCCAGGTGTCAGGAAATATTTTTGCAGCTACATAAGTATGAAGAGAACCCAGGAAAGAAGAGAGAAGGGAAAGCTGGGCAAAGATAGTTCTGAGAAAGCAAGTGGCTAAACAGGAATACAAGGTGTTACAGTTGCATAGAACCATAAAAAATACATGACTACAAATAGTTTACCCTGTCGAGTAATGTACCAGAGAGACAGCTAAATACCCTAATGGAGCAATAACTGCAAATAAATTAGTATGATCTGGGAGAAGCCCTTGTTAAATCTAATAATCCCCTGCTTCTTTTCCCAGTCTCCTTTGTTCCTGATGTTTCTGGACTGCGTGTGGCAGCTGCTGGAGCAGTACCCAGCAGCCTTCGAGTTCTCCGAGGTGTATCTGATGCTGCTGCACGACAGCGCCCGCATCTCGCTCTTCGGCACCTTCCTCTTCAACTGCCCCCACCAGCGCGTGAAGGAGAGCACTGTGAGTGGCAGCTCTTCCACCTGCCCTGCAGGGAGGGACTTCCAGTGCCCCTCTGGAAACAACATCACCCCAGCTCAGTTGCTCCTGTGTGTGTTTCAAAATGTCACACTCTGTTAGGGCAAAACATTCAGGTCCCCAGGTGAAGATGATCAGAATGTCCTTTCAGGTGATCTTTGCAGAGACAGGAACTCTTCAGGAAGAAAGTCTATTGAATTTCATTTTTGTTTTTTTCTAGGAAAGCATTGCTATTGTACATTATTATTTGTATTCCTCTAGGAAGCAAATCTATATCTGGAACTCATAAAGTAGAATGATGGGCAATAAATAGAATTTCATGCTTCAGGCAAACTTTGCAATCTCGACATAATTGTTTAAATAGTTGAAAAGGTTGGAAACACTGCATAAAGTTCAGATAGCAATTCACAATGAAAGCACTTAGAAGACTGAACACTTGTTTTTGAAAACTGAACAGAACTGTGTGTAGAAAGCATTTGATGGTTGACAAAAGTGAAACATACTTATTTTGTTAAATATTTTCCCTTTTTTTTAGGTAGTTTTAGGTAGCCGCCTTACAAAGAATTAGAGCATTGAGAGACTTGGTATATTCTCAAAATCACAGTTTGGGGATTAAGAGTAAGCAAACAAACAATATCATTGAAAAGTAACTGCCCAAATGAGAACAGGGCACAGCTGTTTTCTCCAGCTGTCTCGCTGCTCTGGTGTGCTGCCTCTAAATGATATCCCTGAATGTTAACTTCTTGCAGGAATTTGCTATAAGCAAAAACATCCAGCTGGGTGGTGAGAAAGGCCTCAGATTCCCTTGTGTTTGGGACTGGTCTCTGCAGTTCTCCAGCCGGGACCGCCTGCTGTTCCACAATCCCCTGTACGTGGGCAAGAGCGCGCCGTGTGTGCACAACGGGGCCATGAAATCCTTCAAACGCTCCAAGGTAACTGAGCTCCGAGGGCAGGGCAGGGCTGGGCCTGGGCTGTGCCACCCACAGGGGCTCCTGCTGGGACAGCTGCAGGTACAGAGTGTGTTACACCCACGGTTTAACAGCAGGAGCATCAATTTCCTTGGCTTCCCAGCTGACAGAAATGGTTTTCTGCAGAGGCAAAGATGTAAATTGTCCGAGCCTTGTGTTCTGGAACATTTTCTGATGTGACTGAGCTCAATGCCAACATTTGCATAATTTCACCTATGGAAAAGTGATGGCATGCCACCTTTTCCCCCCAGGGTTGTCAGTATTTTCAGTAAATTCTGATTATAAGTCAATCATTTGTTTCTCCAAAACATATGTATTTTTTTTGTAAGGCCATAAGTGGCCACAGTTTGCCCCGTGAGCCCTGCAGTAGTGACTCACAAGCTCAGAACTGTTCAAAGGTCGCAGCATTTCTCTGGGTGATGCACCCTGGCAGCTCAGGGAAATCTGCTATTCAAATTAATGTAAAACTGGAAAATTACCAGTATTTCTTTTCTGCAGAAAAACTACAGCTCCACCCTGCGAGGTGCCCCCCCAGCATTAAAGAACGGGATCATCGGGGAGCAGGAGTTCCTTCCAAGGAGAAACTCTCTGATACTAAAACTGAAACCGGACCTTTTCCAGACAGTGGAGAGCCCGAGCCACAGCAGGGAGCAGTTCTTCAGGGACTGGTTTGCAAAGCCTGTGGACCTGCACGGCCTGATCCTGCCCCACCTCTCTGCAACACAAATCAAACTGTGGAAACTGTGCTACTTCCGCTGGGTTCCTGAGGCCCAGATCAGCCACGGCGGCTCTGTCACCGCCTTCCACAGGGTGTCTGTGCTGGCAGATGAAGTGGACACGTTGAACCAGAACCTTCGGCACTACAAAAGCAACTCTTCCTTGCAGGGCCACTGCATGGAACTGGATCAAAGCAGGATGTACTTCAGAGCCAGTGGTTTCAATGACACCTTGAGTGCCCCAGACTTTCTCTCCTCCTCATTCCCCTTTTCTGCTGTTGGGAACCTTTGCAGACGGAGCATTCTGGGAACACCGTTAAGCAAATTTTTAAGTGGTGCCAAAATCTGGCTGTCCACTGAGACGCTGGCAAATGAAGACTGAGGTGATGTGGTGAGTTAAAGGTTTGAGGAGAATACAGCATATCATTTTGTCTTTTCTAAGTTAACACTGCTAAATGCAGCATTGAAAGCTGTAATAATTTTTATATACAAACCTTACATAAGTTTTGCACAAATATTTAATAAGCAAGGCAAGTCATGCTTCAAATCGCACAATTTTGTCTTCAGAGTTCTCGTCTGCTGGGGCTTCTGGTCCCTAATTCCTCCTGTCCTTTGGGGTTTGGCTCATTACATGTGATGGAGCGCTTCATTAGCTAATTGAGAGGCTTGGTGTGGTCATTAATGTGGGTTCTGCTTGAAATATCCTTTCTTCCCAGACAGTGACTGACATGACCCTTTGATAAAGCAGCTTGGAAAGCCAAAGCAGTGCAGTGGACACGAAATGACAGCTGAAATCTGGGAATACACTATTTTGTCAGACAGCCTCTTCAGGAAGAATACTTCCATGCATAAATACAAACATACTGTGACTTATCATCCTACACATCTGCTAATGCAGTGTGTATCCATGGGAGGGGTTGTTCCCTTTTCTTTCTCTCTGCAAAATGTGTTCATTAACAATTAGTCAGATTTGTGCTCTTTGTCACAAGCTTGACTTCAGACTGTAGAAATCCAGATCAGGACAATTCACTGTTAACCTTAAAACATTTACTGTATATATGGTATTGTAGTAGCTTTAGAAGTGCCTTTAATTGGGAGGACACAGTAGCAAGATTAATGCAGCTGACACCCCCCAGCTTTTCACAACAGATTGTTGTGGCAAGTTCTTGTTCCATCCCCTGCCTCCCCCTCTCCATTTCTGGAAACAACAGCAGTCCAGATGAGATTCTCACTTTTTTATATAGGCACCTCAAATCCTCAGCATTAGATCCCTGCCCAGATCCCCATCCCTGCCAACTGTCTCATTTTTTTGTAGGATGAAGTAGCTTTCAGCAGAACTCCCCCCTGAGCCAGGCTGGGCTCCAGAAAGGTGTTGGGAGCCCCACGAGGGGTGGTGGTGCTGCAGTCACTGTGGGCAGGGGCTGGAAGAGCAGGAAGTGGTGCCTTCATTTTGCATTTGTGCACATCCACAGGGACAGTGCAGTGGACAAGCACTGCTTGAGGGATTTTAATCCAACAGCATCCCTCTGCTTAATGCAGCAGCCTCCTTACTGTGCTAAAACATTTTAAATGATACCTCTCCCTGGATGCTGTGCCAGAAAAGGACTCAAGTTTCCCAGGGAGAAAGGCAGGACTGTGAAGAATACTGTGAGGGTGGAGGAGTAGTGATGGTCATTGTCAGAGGTTGAGGCTTCTGTCGTCTGCCTTAACGGCAAGGCTGTTTTACAGTCGATGTCTGTGTAAAACACAGATGCTGTTGAACTGACACTGAGCACCTGCTCAGGTGTTGCCACACAAGTGAAGGCACCAAAGGCCTTACATGATGGGCTAAAACCTGTTCTGTTTTTGTGGGGAAAGAAGAAAGCTGCATGATGGTAATACACAGTATAGTAGAGCTTAAAAAAGGAGGAGAGGGATAGGATTTGGAGACCTCCTTCGTTTGTCCGACTGAACTGGTCTCCAGCACAACCTGAATCACAAAGAGCAGGTGGGATGTCTAAGGTTGCCCAAGGATTTGTTTCAGAGACTTGCATCTGGAGTGGCCTTGCAGGTGTTGTGCTAGAAGAGCCCAGCACACACAGCACCCGAGTCTCCCAGGCTGTTCCCTGCACTCCAGGGCCGTGCTGGCACTGCTGGGGCTGCAGAGGGACGGGCAGGGCCATTGCAGGGGTGAGTGCTGTGAGCGGGGGGGGCTCCTTTGGAACTCCCAAACCCCCCACCCCGTGTTTGTGCAAAGCTGTGTGTGGGTGCACAGACGTGTCTGCATGTGGGCACGGGGCTGTTGTCACACAAAGCCAGATCCTTCTGGTCAACTGTTTGTGAGGAAAACGTGTGTATTCACCTCAATTGCCTAATTCTGCTGCAAGACAGGCTGAACATGTTACATGGTCCACAAACCAGTTGTGTTTATTTCCAAGCTTGCTGGAGCAGTCATCTCACTTTTCAGTTCATTATTCAAACATTTGTATTAGTTTGCTCTTGTGATTTCCTTTTTCCCATTAGCTTACTGCTTTCCCTGGCCTGATACTTGACATAACAGACCTCAACCTGTGTGCTTAGTATCTTTTGGTACCAGTTTTTTTTTCTTTTAAAATGACAGCTGACTATATATATATTTTTTTGTCTTTAAAAGTATAACTTTGGTTTAAAGGTACCAAAAATGTGTAAATAAGTACTCCACAAAAGCAGCTGGTGGAATTAAATAAAAAGTTAAGGCTAGTACCCTTTGGGGGAAAAAATGGGTACTATATTTAAACAGAATCGTCTTTTATAAGGAAATTACAGACATTTTTACATTTCAGTTCTAAGATGTGTACAGATGCTGCAGAGGGCCTTTGTATTTTATATATATAGCACGGGAGGGGGTTAAAAAATAATATGCCTTTAAAAGAAACAAAACCTGTTGAAATACGTATTTGCCAAACAGACTTAAAAAGACATTTTATACCATTCAAAAAGGGGAGTCAGGTAGGCAGAGGCTGAGAGGGGGCACCTCCTGCAGAGAGGAGGGGAAAGGATCCACCTTTCCCTGGACATGTGGACAAGGTTCTGCTTCCTGGTGTCCACAGCCTTGCCTTCCAAGGAACCTGAGCAGCTGCTTTGTCTGTGTGAGTGAGTGTGTACCTCTGGGTGTTGGCTCTTCCTCTTAAGTTACACCTTAACACTTTTTAATTTACTTTTGAAAGACAGATACTAAATATTAATTTTGAAATATCCTCCACTGCACAGTTGCCTTATAAAATCAGTAGGGACTGCTCTAATAACTTTCAAAAGCAATTTTGGTGTTTGAGTAGGTATCTGTCTTTAATGTCTGTGTACAGAATGCTGACATGCAAGTGTGTATATATATGTGTGTGTGTATATATATATATACACATTTTCAGATTTTAATTTTTGTTCACCATTTAAGACAAGATACTGTTGATGCCATTTTGGTGTTGCAAGAATAGAAAAGCTACCAAGAAGCTCATCTTTTTTTTGTCTGTCTGTAGAAAAGCTGCATTATTTCAGCTGTTCCTGCTGTGCCAGGGCTTTGTACCACCCTGGAAACCCCACAGGAAGCTCAGGAGCTGACGGGGTTTAATGACCTCAGTTCCTGTGAGGTGGAGCTGAGGCAAACTGTGTGACCGTGGTGGTACCTTTGTCCTCCCTTCACTGCTGGAGCAAAGACATGGCTTTCCTTCCAGTGATGCAGGAGAGGTGTGTTTGTGTCTGCCCAGGCCTGCAGCGTGTTTAACCTGCCCCTTCCTGCAGTACCACTCTGATATAACTGCCTTGTATTTTTATGAAAATGTAGCAAGTTGGGCAAACGCTTTGGTTACTCTCAGAGGGAAAAACATTAAAACCAAAAAAATTCTAACATATATTTAAGCAAAGGATGAAATCTTAAATTTGCCTCTAACGAAGAGACAGAAATCTGTACCTCAAATTGCTGTAGGCAGTAGGTTTCTAATGCTGTTGCTGTGATGGTTTAGAGTTCACCTTTTCAACTGAAACTAAAACCTTTGTGCCTGATAATGATTTACTGAGTAAAATAGCAGTGGCAGGAAGATGATAAAATCCTGATGCTGAGTTGTGAATGTGAAGTAAATTAGATTCAATAAAAGTTCATACCTTTCTACAGTGAACTTCAGGCGGTTTTCTTTCACTTCCTCTAACAATAAAAAACAGGGGAGTGTTTGTTTTTTTCCAAGAAAAGCAGGGACACTGTGCTGAATAAAGATGAATAATAATAATAATAATGTGCAAATTATCTTTATTTTCCTTGCTATATTCTCTTACAGTGTCTGCTGTTTGCATGGTAAGCAGAATTTCTGATAGCAGGAAAACTTACTCAGTATGAGAATGAAGACTCCACAGAAAAGATGTTGCCTGTGTGTTAAAATTGAGAGAAACCTAAAGGATTCTGGTGTCCTAAAAGGGAAATCATCTTTTTAATTCTATTCCAAGTGACTGACGTATTTCTGAGTGAGCAAACACATCAATTAATGTGGGGTAAAACTGACTGTAATGAGTGCAAATGAGTGTGGACATGTTGGCACTGACCAACTCCCATCTCTGCCAGAAACATTTCCCTTTCCACAGGTAACACAGATATTCACAACAGAAGGGCCTGTTAAATAAATTGTCCTTTCATACAGAGCAGTGCATTAAAACAGCATTGGAGTTTTATGCCTTGCTCTCTGCCATCACTGAGCACCTGTATTTTTTTACATTCAAGTGCAAAATTCAAACACATGGTACTAAGTGGGGGCAGGGAGAGAACCTGACAATCCTATAAAGGTGCTGTGCTTGCACCTTGCAAGGAAACTTGCACACCATGACAAATCTGAGTTACCCAGGCAACACAGAAACAACCAGGACTTGATGCCCCAGATTTTATATTGAACAGCTGTTTCTCTTCACTGGGCAAACCGGATTACCTCTCACCGAATAAGTTATGAATTGTGGATAGAAGAGAAGGGCCCAAAGTGCCATGCAGTAAATCATACAGTCTTCTCAAAGGGCATTGTAGTATGCTTTGTGCTAAAAAGAACACAGTAATGTTCCAAGGAGCCAGAATTTTAGAAGAAACTGTTTTTAATAAACAGCAGGCAGTGGTGTGTTACCCCCCCAGTCAAACCTGCGTGTCAGCTGAGGCACTGGCTCTTGCCCCCACGGCCTGCACGTGACACACCTCCACGGCGGCTCCCAGGCGCTGCAGCTCGCTCAGCCACAGCATCTGCTTGTGCGACAGGCGGTCCTTGGGGCCCTTCACCTCCACCAGCTGCGAGCAAATGGGCATGGTTACCAGTTTGCTTGTGCAGGAACTGCAGGATCATTCCACAGAATTAGTATTCTTTTATGGCTGTTACATAGCAAATATCCACCAAAACCCCGAGGCCCTGATGAATGAAGATCTCTCCTACTCAAAAATCAACCACGTGCAACCTCACCTGTTCCAGCTGATCCTGACACAACTTACTCAGGTGTTCCAGAGAACTAATTTCTGCTGTTCAGTTCTCTTTTATAAAAACATAAGTTGCTTCAGCAGGTGAGATGTCCAGTAGTCTTCTAGTACCTATTCCTCTACCATGCAAAACACCAACCATGACTGTTTACTCAATTTTTGTGGCAGACCTAGACATAGTTGTTGAAAACTCAGTCAGGTTTTAAGTGATGCCAGTGAAACCACTTGATAACCACAGTCAGTGTGTGTATGACTGATTGATAACAGCTGCTTCACATTAATTTTAATCAAAGACCTATTCCACACCAACACAGCCAGTGTTTATTCCTGCTGATTCTGATTTTGCCCATTAAAGCTGTAGCACGGTGTGCTGAAATAGCAGCCCAGCAGCAGCTTTAATGCACCAGGAAGGAAGGCACAGTTTGGATGAGCTGACAGCTGGCAGTTCCCAGCTGAGCACTGAGTATTTCATGCCCTCCCAACGTACCTTGAAGTGCTGGGTGTGTGTGCTCCACACAACCAGGTCAGGCAGGCCCCCCCGGCAGTGGCGCAGGTCTTTGGACAGTCGCCTGAAAACACCGCTTAAGAGCACTCCTCCAAGGCAGGAGACAAGGCTCTGCAAGAGAGGCTTTAGTGGTTGGTTGGATTTGTCTTTAATTTCCTGTAGAGCCATTTCCCAACCCTCATGAGACTATTGTATGGCCCAGCTCAGCTTTTTGTTTAGTCTGGTGTAACAGGAAACTAAGTAGATGTTTTCTACAGCTATTTCCTGCTGTGTTCCCAACTGCTGTTGCAGGAAAAGTGACCATATCAGAAAATTTTAACAGTATTTGTCAGGGACTTCAGCATGAGTCTCCCTATTCCCAACTCCTCCCTTCCACTACTCCCCCTCTCGCAGTGCCTCAGTGCAACCTGTGACACACCAGGGCCATGTGTGATCGAATGCCAACCCTAATCAGAGGCCCCATGCTGGGCAACAGTCACTTACCTGGGCCTGCTGGAGGGAAATAAAACGTCCCCAGCTCACTAGTGCTGCTGCTTTTCCCTCCTGAGTGGTCCACACATCAGCAACCAACTTTGCCAGTGTCTCTGAGGAGGCTGAGTGAAGCTGCTGCAGCCTGGCCTCAATGACATCCCTCCTGCTCTCATAGAAGCTGTCAGTGTACAAATCCAGGGGGGATGTCTGTGGAAAAACGTAAATGCAGCTCTGAGGAGCTGCCAGCACAGCAGCATTCCCAGAATGACAACGCCCTATTTCATACTTTTCTTAACTACAAATTCACTCAAACATTGATCTAACTTGAACGTGTCCACCACATAAACATTTATAAATTACATTTTAACACCCAGCTCTGAACACCCCAGTGTGTAAAGCCCTTGCAGCAGTTCAGGTTTGAACACTGCTGGGACAGGCAGTACCTGAGTGCTGGGCCAGCTTTCCAACAGCAAATGCAGAGTGCTTAGCAAATGGCACATTTCAGCTTTACACAACCTGCTGCCTCAGATAATCGCACAAAAATACAGCCTAGGAATGACTGAATCAGGTGTGAGCTGTCAGCTCATCCTTGTTTATGCCTGATGCTCATAATAGCTTTGCTCTGAATTAATAAGGAAAAACTAGTTAAAAAAAATAAATTTGCAAGTGACCTGCAAGTACTGGGTTTGTAATAAACACATAAACACACAAGTTTTGGGGGGTTGGGTTTTTGTTTTTTTTAAGTAAGTATAATATGCAGATAAGATTGTCTGAAAGGAAATGTATTTAGAAAGGCAAGCTCTACAGTAAACTGACTGACAAAAACACCTGCTTTTAACACAACTGTCATACAGCTTCAGCATCTGACAAGACCAGCAGATACTCCATGGAAGGAGCCATTTGTAGAATTCCATGGCACAGTTTTTGTAAGGCCTTTGGGGCTCCAGCAGTGCCCTTCCTGCCTGTCTGTGAGCCTGGTGGTTTTCAGCTCAGCCACAAGGATCTCTACTCCTACCTCAGACTGCTGAAGAAAAATAAAAAAGTAGGAGGGGGGCAGACAAGAATAACCCGTATGTTTCACCTCTAAAATAAGAATTTTATACCCAAGGTGTCTCATACTGATATAAAATTATAATTTCTTGCAGTACAAATAAATCCAGTTAAGGAAGAGAACGGCATTGTCTGGTCTCCCTCTTGGCCAGGAATTCAACTAGAAGCAATGAGTTAAGGTGGAAGAAAGCAGACAATTGTCTGGCCTTTTCTCGTTCTGTAACATTTGAGATGGATTTTTAGGGTTTTCTTAGTAAATGTCACCTAGTGATCGAGTTTTCTATCACAATTATTAAAACTTTCTAGGTGTAATTTGTAGGATGTAAAACATTTAGCTAAAAGCCACAAGTTCACCCGGACTCATTAATCTTAGGCTGTGGCAGGCAGCTATTGCTGGGGGGAACATGTAGTGTTGTTTTCTTGATTGTTGCTTTGTCAAAAAGGAGGGATGGTCCGAAAAGCATAAACAGGGTGGGGTGGGGGTGTTAACAAACCTGAGTTTAAAAATGTGACCACCTTTAAAAGGCTACTAAAGAGAAACAGACTTTTTTTTTTCTTTTTTCTTTTTTTTTAATGGAATGTGTTATCTTCAAAGGAGATGAACAAGGCTGTGGTATAGCAGTGTTCTACTGACTTTAATGGAAATTTAGCCCAGTGAGCTCAGCTGTAGGACACATGCATTTAACCAGATGAATCCCACCCTGTCTGATGTGAACCCAGACTGACACAGCAATTAAGTTACTGAGGATTACTTAGTAATAAACCCAATATAACAAATAATAAGAGGAAGGAAACACCAAGATCTGCCTGGAAATTCCCACAGAATAAAATGCTAATCCAATCCCACATCAGATTTTAACGTGGTTACTGAGTCTACAACAATGGGTAAATACAGTAACTAAAGAAAGCCTTTCAAAGTTACCTGATAGGAATTTCTGAAAACATCGGGTATGTCATCCATGAAAATGATATCCCACATTAGAATCCCATACAGCGTAAGGAACGTTGAGCCTTCCCCATGAATACCTAAAGGGCAAAATTCAATATAAATGTTAACTTCTACGGCAATCTGAGGAAGTATGAAACCCCCACAACCCAAAGCAGGAACACACCACGTTCGGGTTCATGCCCAGCTAAGGCAGCACATGTTCCCATTACCGCAGAACACTGGAAATGCACTTTATTCCTGCCCCCTCTGCCAACACCTGCTGCTGCCTGGCCAGTGGCCTTCAGTCACAGCCCAGGGCTGCATCACTGCCCTTCCACCACAAGCCTTACTTTGACAATTTTTAAATACACAACTTTTGTAACATTAAAAAGCAATATCTTGACACCAAAAGGTTCATATAGATAGAAATGCTATGTATTATACATACACACATACATGTATGCATACATACACACATATGGAGCTGTGCATATCCGGGTATGTAGACATGTGCTCATCCATATGTATACACACATGTGCTGGAAAAACCACTCACCAGCAAAGCAATGCCCAGCCAGTGAACACACAATGCAATACATGAAAAACCAAATGTTTGGATATATAAAACTGGTTTTATTACATTTACATATACATATGCATACATATACATACCTGTACCTGTATACATGTATGTGTATATGTGTATGTACACATATGTGTATACATGCATGTATATATGTAATATACACCATTTTTATATAACATTTTTTTCAATATATAACATTTTTGCGTAATACTAGTTGAGCATTAGTCTGGTAGAGCTGACTGCTTTTCCATCATCTTTCTTTTTTTCATCCTTGTCACTTACTAAACATAGGGAGACACATATATGTATGAATATATATATATAAAACACACCGATATACATATATATATATATTTATATAAACATAAGGAAACAATTTTTCACTGTGAAGGTAACAAAGCACTGGCACAGGTTGCCAGGAGAGCCTGTGGAGCACCATCCTTGGGGATACTCAAAAGCTGGACATGGTCCAGGGCAGCTGGCTCTTGAGCAGAGGGTTGGACAAGGCAGCTCCCTGAGCTCCCTGCCAACCTCAAGCTCACCTCTTGAGGGATGTTCTGTTCTTAGTCTATGAGTACAATCTATTATCTATGATATTGTATTTTATGTTCCGTGTCACAGATACAGATCACAGGATATACGTGTTGTCTGTGCTATATCATACAGTGTCCATGGATTACACCTGTCTGACACATCACACAGAGAGAGAGGAGTCCGTGGGTGTGCTGGGCTGTGTTTAGACCATGGGCTGGACTGGGCATTCTGGTTCATCAGGCCCAGCACTAAATCCCACATGGCCATTGTGTGCTCAAAATTGTGCTGAGCCACGGAGATTGATGGTGAGGGGGTGGGAGTGAGAAACTGAGAGGGAATTTCAGCACAACTCTTCTAAATTCTAAATACTGTCACCTTCTCATTTACCCTTTTCTGATATGGACGCTTGTCCTGCAATAGTATTTTGGAGCATATCAATAATATAAAATTATATTAAAATATATATTTTATATAAAGATACAAATTTTATCTTAAAAAATAACCTGCCTACCTGTTTGCATATTGCTTTTTTTCCTGTAAAACAGGTCTATACATTCTTACTTGTCCATGGCTTTTCACAGCTCCTAAGTTGTAAAAATATAGGAACAACTACTAATAGAGCCTTCAAAAAATTGCCAAGTGTCTTGCTAGTGGTATAGACTGTTTTCATGTTCATCTAGTACCAAAAATCAGTTTTCCTTAGTGACACCCCCTTAAACAACATTTTACCCTTAATAAATAAAATAGCTGCTCACTGGTAAGAAAGGCAAAGTAAGTGATTTTCTATGAAGATAAAGAAGAAATGCACATTTCAAAAAAACCTTTGGTACGTGATGGCAGCAAATAATTAAAGGCCAGGAAGCAGGTCAGTTTGAAAATACGTGTTAAAGCATTTTGGTAAGGAAATGATGTATTAGAGGCATTTGGGAAGGAAACAGAATCAGACTTAAAAACTGGTCTAATGAAATCAGCTAAAACTGGTCTATTAACTGAACTGATTTAGGAAATAGGTTCTTTACTTGCACAGTTATTTTACTGTAAAATGCCCAAACAAATGGTACTGTTACCCTGATCAAAACCATTCCTCCTGTAATGAGTTAATGCCAGCTCCTCAACTGAGCACATGACTGTGGATACATTGCAGCCTTCACCTCCTTCTTCATCACCAATATCCTCCATGAGAAATACAGATTTTCCCATTCCCATCTGAGGACACATCTTTCCATTGATTGTAACCTGAACATATTAAAACATCTGGTTACTTTCCAGCATCACATTTAAAAAGCGTTAGCCTAAGTATTTGGATCTTGCCTAAAACACACATTCCTCCTTTTCAGTTTTCTAAAAATCAGAACTAGACTTGTTTCCAAAAATCAACTGAATAAAATTTAACCTGCCATAACTTTTGAAATCATTCTGTTTAGTTTTTATAAACTGGCAAATTTTTCAGGAAAAAAGATGTCTAGCAAAAATCCTGGGCAGGTGGCAACATAGCCTTTCTATATGCAGGACCAGGACAAAAGAGTGCAGAAGGCTGAGGAGACTGATTCTGGACTGACACAAAGAAGGGCTGTAAGGAGAGATGTGGTGAGGAGAGAGAACAAGTGAGGCTCTGCTCTGACTTTGACCAGACAGAATTATCTTTATGATGGTATGGAAAAGAAAGAGTTAAAAAAATCCATTCCAATATGATGCAGGTGCACCCCACTGAATATTTGCATAGTACATATTTAGAGTGCACACCTTCCAAAGGTTACTAAAAGAATACTGGCCTTTTTTTCAGCCTTTAATCTAATGCTGACAACATGCTAAGGAGGTTACTTATTACTTTTTCTTGTACACAAAATGCTTGGCCTGCAGACACCAGATACAATGCACTGACCTGCTCAGAAAGGCTCTGAGTGTGTACTGTCACATTAGTGGAGTTTACAGCTGATCAGACTCATAACACAAATAAAGCAATTCAAATTTAACCAGTGTACAGAAGACTAACTTTAAAAAGCTGACCAATATAGAAGTATTTGATTACAAGAGGCTTTTGTTTTAGAAACACATTTGTATTCATTTTCCTGCAGCACAAGTCAGTCAGAGGCTGGTGCACAGCACGTAACAAGACTCCCCCAGGTTATCTTCTCTTGTCAAGAGTAAAAAAGACCCCATGAGTTGTTATTTCCCAGATACCAGCAGCACCCTTACTTACATGTGTCACATCCTCCACAGTGATGACTGGCAGATCCTGGAGCAGGCCCCTGACCTGCCTGCAGCTGGGCGAGTCTCTGATGCGCAGCGCCCGCAGGTAGAGCGACAGACGGTGCCCAGTGCGGACAGAGGGGTCTGCCAGCCCCTTCCTAATGCAGCCCACAGCCTGGCAAAGAGCAAGGGAACCAGCAGCAACTTAGAGAGACCCATGGACACCTGTCTGCTCAAGAACAATTGATTTAAGGAGCACAAAAACATAAATGTAAAAACCGGCATACAAGGCCAAGCAAGGATGAGGTACACTCAACACTCATTTTCTTAGGAGAAAATGATTGCCTGGACCTTGGCATTGCTACCAATATCTACATTGTTAGGAGATCCTACTCCGCTGTTCTTTTCATAAGATGTATTTTTAAAACATGTTTTCTGACAATGAGTACAGCATTTCCAGCTCTACAGCAGATACCTTCTTAGTGTTTTTCAGGTGTTGATGTAGATTGAGAGCCAGCCGATCCCACCATCTCCCTCTGCTGTCAGCACAATACACATCCTGAGCCAGTAGGGTCTGCAGCTCCTGCACAGCCTCCTGCACAGCAGCACGGGATGGTCACTGAATGAGCTATACAGCCAGATGCAAGTTAGCTTGTCCCCTTCCCTTCTAATCAATGGATACTATCAAACTGTCTCTGCACAATTCAAACCTGCTTTTTACTCCACTACTCAATATATTCAATTCAGGTGCATAGATTTATCTTAAAAACTCTAGAATAGAGATATTTTTATGTAAACTTAAAGGTTAACTCCCAAAACTTTAATATTTTTATCCTTTCTTTATTTCTTATTGTATATGACAAATATCTGAGTATTACTAGTTGCCTTTTTGCAGAAGCAAAGTCTTTTTCACAATAATCTGATTTGCTTTAACATATAAGTCAGAGACCTTTGGGAATGTAAACTCCCAAGGTGAAAAGGCAGAGATTTCAGAAGACTTCTCTTCTGAGATTTTTCTTACTTAAAAACAATAACCCAATCTAGTGAAACACAGATATCTTTAAATAATTAAATAAGCATATCTCAGCAACAGTTTTATGGTGTATTACAGATGGTAAATCTTCAAAGCATAAGCAGAAATCAAAACAATTTAAAAGTTTCTAAAGCGGCACAAAAAAGGGCTCTTTTCCTTTAAAAGTAACTTGTTACTAAACTATAGCAATCCCTGGCAAACATTGCCACTATTTTCCAGCCACATCAGAAAAGTAAATTGATGTACAACGCTCCATTAAACACAGATTCCTATTCACCACTTTACCTTATACATGTGAAGTCTCTGCAAAATTTCAACCCCGTGAGAAAGGATTCTTGTATACACCCAGCCCACTGTGAAACGTCGCAGATACTCAGGCAAAACTCTGTGATAGCTGAAAAGTAAGAGCAGCTCAGATCATTTAATATGGCAATTTGAATTCTTAAAGTTATACCTAAAGCCTTGCAGCTGCCAAGTCAAGAACCCAAAGGAAAAGCAATAGTTTAGCTCTTGCTCAGGGGATTTTAGATTCCACAGCAGTGGAATTTTTAGTTAATCAGTTTTGCATAAGATGCAAAACAGTAACTTATTACATTGTGTGTTGTTACTGCCAATCATTCCATAGAAGTTTATCTTATGAAGCATAGCTGAACAAAAGAAAAAGTCTAGAACAGGAATTTCCCGCCACAAAAAAGAAGACCAACATCTTTTCAGTAGGCAACTCTATATTTCAAGAAAGTCTTTTGAATGTCTTATTAAAATCAAAATAATTTTTCCACTCTCTTCAGCGTGAAATGGAACAGACTTCCAAAGGACCCTCTATGAAGGGTTATACTATTTTATATCCGTTGCCATGGAATTGAATATAATGCCAAACATAAGGCTTTAACTTCTGGTGCATCATTAAGCCAGAAAACAAAATAATTAAAATAAAAACTGATGAAGAATGCTTAAAAACCAACACATTTTATATATTTCAGTTTTCAGATATTCAGTAACATTTCCTGAATGACCCCTACTTGGAAGTCTAAACACATGAATAACCTAGTATGTGTTCCCATAAGGTTTGCAACATCCTTTTGTTCACAGTGAATTTTAAATTCTGCTTACTGCCATTTGTCTGAAAGCCACAAAACCAAACCATGACAAGGCAAAAATAAGGCTCTTGTTCTCCTGCACTGCACATAAACCAGAAATGTTTTAATGCTTTATCAATGCCTAGCAATTAATTCCCAAGATTTTATAATTTTCATATTATCACTTAAAAGCTAAACAAACAATCAGAAAGATCAAGGCTTTCAAGAATATTAAAGCCTCTAAATTTATCAGGCTTAGTCTATAAGCCTCTCTCAAAAGTTAAAGTACCGAAAGTAAGATAATACACTTAATAGTTTCCTATGAGCACTACGCTAGTTTCTAGTTCACTACCTTAAAGAAGGGTGATTTTTCAGTTCGCTCCAGGTTTGTTTAGCACACAAATAGAGATTATGAGCTTCTTCCCAGTGCCCATTTACCATTGCAGTGGTTATGTCATTTGACAGATGAGCAGCAGTTGCATACCTGAGGGAAAAAACCATAATACCTTAGGCTCAAAAAGCATCTACAGTTAAAAGAAATCAATTCCTTCCCTTCCAGTCTCCAAATACATTGAATCATGAAGCCATCTTAATCTTAGCAGAGTTTGAACTAGAAGGGCACATTATGTTTAAACTTACAAACCAGAGAACATATTTTTTGTTTAGCTCAGAGTCCACTTCCAATAATCAGCACAGCACATGAAGAAACAGCTTTCATCAGCAGATGATCCTGAAGCAAATAAATACACTATTTTGGACCCAAAGGCAAGCCATGTGAATTACAAGTCCTACCTGGATACAAAAATGCACTTAAAATCATTACAAAAGCACACTTCTATATATTTACATCTGAAGTTCCCCATGATGAATTCTTACTTGCCCACACCAGTGCTGCAGCAAAGCTTTTCTAGAAAGAAAAGGATCTGCAAGCAGCCCAAGCTCTCCCTACCTGATGAGGTCGGCTCTGTCCTGGAAGAGCCGGGCGCTCCTGCTCACAGTGTAGCGGGGGAGGAGCGCACGGCCCGTGCTGGCCCCGAGCACCGCCCAGGGCTGGCCCTGCCCCGCACCCTCCTCCTCCTCCCCTGCCTCGGGCAGCCAGAACAGCAGCAGCACCCTGGAGAACACGGCCCGAGGGCCTTCACACACCCTCACGCATTTTCCAGCCAGGTCCTTCACTCTGGAAGGACAAATAAAATTATTACAAAAAATGATTTTTATTATCACTTGTAAAAACTAAATTATACTGAGTGAAGTATAAAAAAAAAATAAATTTAAGCCTATAATGCATAAAATCGATTTTCCCTGAAAAAAGCAGAGATACTATATAGTACATGGAACCTCTAGTGAAAATCCAACCAAATGCATTCACTTATAAAAAGTTTAAGGGCCAAACTTCCAGAATCAGAACTAACTGCCCTTTGGGTGCAGTCACTCCTGTTGCTGTGCCAGCCAGCACCATAAATCAACAGGACATGGTTTGCTGTTGGAGAATACTTACAGGTCCTAATTTGAGATCCATTGTTTTAGGGAACCTCCAGTAGCCTGTTTTCAACCAGCCTTTTCATACAAGAGAAAACTTTTGTTGCTTGTCCGCTGGATAGCACAGATTTAAAACTGGATTTTCTGTGACTTCCTGGGATAACCAGTATTTCAGCTGTCAGCTAGAGCAAAGGGCAACATATTCCCAAAGCTGGGGTGGCTGAGCAAGTAACTATCAGCCTCTGTTCTTGAAGTAGGGAGTAAGACAGCACCGAGCATGGAATGTAACTGATTTTCCCAGGTTCCTTTCCATTCTTCTAGACTTAGTCTCTAAGACACTATTCTGAAAACAATTTTGTTTCTGTTAGAGATATTTATATAAACTGTGCATCATGCATCGTCACATAGTTCAAATGTCTAGCATCGAAGAGGAAAAATGAAATCTAAGGATTTTCATACTGAAGTTTTCTATGCCTGGATTAAAATGAGGAAACAACCACGAAATAAGGAAAGAAGACCTGAATGATTCGTGGCATAGTAATTCTTCATGGAGGAATGATTTTCAAGTTCTTCTTCCAATACTAGGCCCCTTTTAATACAAGGAATTTTATGGAAAATCACATATAGATTTGGGGGGGGAGGAGGAATATTTGTCCAATAAACATAGCTATGCAAAACTTGACAAAGCTTTATATCTCTCACATTTGAAAAAGAATGCCACAGGAAATACAAACTATATTAGTACAGCAAATGCAGTACACACTGACTTCTGTCAGCTTTCTGTCCAAGCCAAATTTTATACAGAAAGGATTCCACAGTTACCAAGTTCAAACCCTAATCACTCCTATCAGGGCAGCACAGCATCTTAAACCTGAATCTGGACCCCAGGAGACCTGAAAGACAAGGGCATCTGATACACCCAGCTGTAACAGCCACAGTGAAAACATCCACAGGACAGAAAGAACACTTTGTCAGGTAAACATACTTTTCCCTTTACAATATTGCCAGAAGGAGGCTCTATGCTAAAGTACTCAGTCAATCCCCAAAAAGAGACTATTGGTCTCCTCTAATTCTACCAAAGGAGCTCACGGAACAAATGAACATCAGATGGTTGTTTTAACAGGCAGTGGCCTTTCCCATACCTTCCTGGATGTTTTTCTGCACTGACTTTGCTTTACAGAGTTCAGAAATGTTTCTCTCTATAACCAAGTAACTTTGCAGACAGATAATCATGCCAAAAGCTGAAAGCATGACATAGTTTTAAAAAAAGTCTAGTACTTAACCTTCTGTTTGACTTGCTGTGAATCAAAACGGAATGCTTCCCTTTTTAGTAGTAAATTTACTAAATCCATTCCTCTCTTGAAAAGGCATCTAGATTCCACTCTGTTGCAGTGCAAAATTTAACTATAAACATTTACCTTTTTAAGATCACTGTCCCAACACCAGCCTGACTCCTGCTGAAGACTGAACGCTGTTTTGCCAACCTCAGAAAATCATCCACAAGCTGCTGTTTCTGACCATTTGGGTTTGGCAAGTGAAAGATCTTTGCCAATGCTCTTAGTTCAGGGGCTGAAAGCAAATCCAAACCTTCACACAGGTCTTCCAGCTCAGATTCTACAAGCAAAATGATCCGATCCATTCATTGTGTTACACATGTACACTTAAGCAACAGGTCATAGTACATTCATATAACCTGGTACTAATCTAATGATTTAAATTCCTCAAAAAATGTACTGTCAGTGTTCTCTGGTTCACCTTGAAATTCTTCTGGACCTTCTTCCCGAGCTCTTCACAGGTGCAGGTGGAAGGTACGGAAGAATCAGAAAAAAACACCCTTTACAACTTCAAAACAGAAGCAAAAAAAAAAATCTGCTGAGTTACAAAAAAAACACTGTTCAGAAATGCTGTCTTCCCTATTACCTAATTTGCACTATTTTTATTATTCACGACACAATTCATCTACCTGAAATCTTTATTCTGTTTCTCTAGTATTCTTCCCAAGGCACAGACAAGCCTGTAGTGCATTGAAGTCTAACATGATCCAACTGCAGATTCTATACGTAGTGTTTTTAAGATTTATCAGTGCTGGCCTTACCTGTTTGCAGAAATCTGGCTTCAGCCAGTTCTTCAATCATTGGTGACAAATCCACACTTATCTCCCCATACTCTATTTTGTTCACCTTTAACCAGTTCAGCTTGCGTTGAAAAAGTCTCACATATAACTTCTGCCCACCAACTGCAAATTGGAGTTAAAGCAGGGAAGGATAAAATGAAGAATAAATCCTAAACACAGCACTTATGCAAAATCACTGCCTTAACCAGAAAAATTACTTTGATGCAGGTATCCTTAAAAACACGTTACAGCTCCCTATGTTCTACAAGCAGACTTGGTAAAATACCAGAACTTACCTTTTCAAGTAATTAATAAACTCATTAGAATATTTAAATTTTGTAGGTACAAAAGTATTACAATGTATTTTGTAGGAATTGTACATTGCTAAAATGCGTTTTGACATGTTTATCCTTTAAGAAATAATTTGTTTTATAGCAAAAGACAACTTCATTTTTCAACTCTGTATATTGTGATATTAAATAGGTCTTTTTGCTTTCTTGAACAGTCATTCAATAACCAAATATTTCATGCTAGGGAACAAAAGAAGCTGCAGTCTGACAGAATAATTTCATAATCACAGAATATCTCTCTGTCTAGCCATCTTCAGACTCTTATTTTTTCAAAGATAAGCCTAATTTTACTAATGTATCTACTGAAAACAATAGAAACCCCCCCTTGCTATTCATTTTATTTTTATCAGGGAAGTGTTCTCTTAAAGTACCCTTTATAAAGACTTTTTAAATACTAATGGTGGTGAAATTCAACAAAATAGCTTATTAAATTTTAGCTGAAAATAGTTCAGCTATTGTTACTACGTTCAACAACCTTGTGTGGGGTCCCCTGGTGGCCTAGCGGTTAAGGTGCGGCGCTTTCACCGCCGAGGACGCAGGTTCGATTCCCGGTCCTGCTTCAGGGTCCCCCGGGTAGATGGAGCTCGTCAGCCCCTAAGGCCATCCATCTA